>UCOM01000041.1:0-171543 GCA_900474385.1 Ormyrus pomaceus | reverse complement strand
TTTCAATCAACAAAATATTTAACCGATTGTCCGTAATGAAGCTTTCTTTGATTTAAAGAAATTTTTTTCTCAGTGTATCGATACAACAATGGCAATTAGTGTATAAACTTTAAATTTTTTAAATATTTTCTTAACTTAAAAGTTTGACGGTAAACTCGATATCCCAAGAAAATTAAAGAAAAATTTTTCCAAAGCCATATGGTTTTTCTACAGGAAAAAGTCCGCCAATCGCGCGGTTCATTTATTCGTTTCCACGAAAAACCCGCTGAACAAAACGACACCGAGCATTAAATACGTCGATCAACAGGAAAGTGCAAAGGTATTTTAATCTATTACTCTTGACTCACTCCCGGCATAACTTATTCGCGCCGAAGAAGAATCCTATCCGTTCGTCCCGGATACATTAAAGCATCCCACGGCAAAAGAATAAATCCTCTCCGTCGATCACCACAAAACCAAACCTCCCCTCTGCATAATCACCCGCTCACCATGGCAAAACCGCTGAGCAGCTCCGAGGTGGTCGCGGTGGCCTTCAACTTGGCCCTGCTCATGTGCAGCCTCCTCCATGACAGTCCCTCGGGTCCGTCCTGGTTCTCGGGTCCGCCGTGGGCCGTCTGCCCGGCGGCCGGCTGCTGGTTACCCGCGCAGTTGCAGCAGCAGCCGGCGCACTGATTCGGCAGCGGCGGTATGCGCATCATGTCCACGGCCGTGTAGCGGTTGCCGTTGCCGTTGTTGAGACGGTTGCGCGGCGAGAGGATCATCTCGCTCTGGCTGGCGGTGGCGAAGGCGTAGCCGTAGCCCAGGTCGCTGAACTGCGACTGGCGGGACAGCTGGCCCATCGAGGTAGGCCTCGCGCGCTGGAACGGGAGATCGGAACGGTTAGTGTGACGATGCAGGATGGAAGAGCAGGCTAAATATATCGATGCGCCGGGAAAGGATTTACCCACTTCTTTGGGAGGTGAGGGAATTGACGAGTCGTTTTTTTTTTTTTTCGTATTGTTTGGAAAGAAATTCCTCGATATATCCGTTAAAATGAAAAGTGCAGCTGTAAAAGTATTAAAAGTTACGTAAAGATATAAAGTTGGTGGTATATAATAATTACATAAACGCAATTATCACTTTTAATATTTTTACATATTTTAGCAGCGATGTGAACTTTTTTTCAATTGCAGTTTGCGTAAGCGGCAAGGTGTATTGGGATGCGCGAGGAAATATAAAAGGTTTGAAACAAACTCAAGGAAATGGGACCTTCTTACGTTAAGAGAATATTAAAAAGCAGTGCCCTACATTCGAGGGGAAGAGCAGCGCAACTGAAACGTTTTAAAATTTTTTAAGAGCTTTATTTTCTATATCGATTGTCGAATATTATTTCTTTGCCGTTGCTTTTCCATTCATAAAACGCGCAGAGAGCCGCAGGTACTTCTATATGTAACAAGTAGATAGGCGTCGAGTTTAGTTGGACGCGTTGCGCATATCAATATATATTATACCTTGCGGTTGTAAGTATGTTTGTTACGAAAATATTAGATAAATTATATTCGTTCGGTCATGAATTTTTCTCGCCATAATGTTTGTCTTTAATATTTTTAACCTCATTGTACGACTTTCCTTGAATTTTAATTGGACATTTAGAAGTGGAACGAAATTAGAATTGAAAACAAATGGCATTTTACTTATTAATTTTTCTCAGTATTAATATTGTAAATGTACGTCTGTGATAAGATTAACGAAAATTAATTGCTTATTAAATAATGATTTCTCGCTGCAAAGCGAAAATTTAAATAATAATACGTTTCTGAATATTTAAAACGACGTCGATAATACCCAATTTATTTTTTGGTCGCGCGTAAAATTGTTTATATTTATAATGTACAATTCGATAATGATTAACTCGATCTGGCTAAAAGACTTTGCGACAAACGCGTAAAAATAAGCGTGGAAACATAATAATCAAAGCATATTATCAAGATACGTAACTACTTGGGTAATCCAAGTAATATAAGATATGTACGATATAAGGCATCGAACATAAATTAAATTAAATATTCATCTTTTACTAAGATGTTTTATCAGGATAGTCTATCTTGTTTTTTAAATTTCGTTAATTAAAACCTCTAAACTTCCGTCTGTTTAACGTGTCAACGAAATAATTAGTATAATTAATATCTTAATTCACGCCTCGATACGTGCAAATGAATTTGCCTATTAAAACTGACGTTCGTATTTGTTGGCTACCGTTTAATTATCAATTAGATGAAGTAAAAAAATATTTATTGTAACTTGTAAAGTTTTTACCTCGTTTACTAATTGTATTTTTAACGACACTCAACGCGTTATTCTTTTTTTTACTCAAAGCATGCCAATAAAACACAAGATACACGTTTGATAAACACCTACGGGTTACTGTACCCGAGAAATTACTAATTGGCTACAAATAAAATAAGATAAAACCGCTCGACTGATTACCTACATTCCTCGTCCGATCGAAATACTCGAAAAATCTTTCGTACCCCTCCCCCCCAACAAATCTCTCAATCGGCCGCTCGCAGCTCCAAAAATCGATCTCTCGAGTCGCGAGCTCTAAAAAGCCACATCAAGCCCCGGACTCACCGAGTATCCGGAGTTGGCGAGCCGCCACACGGACCCGTCGATCTGCGTGGCTTTGGTGGACCTCGTCGGCAGGTCGTCCACCGAGGCCGGCTTGGCGAGGATCGGCCGGGGACTGGGCCTCCTGGGCTGCTCCCCGTCGCCGCCCTGACTCGAGCTGCCGCTGACGCTCGGGGCCTCCTGGCCGGGCGGCTTGTTCTTGCCCGGCAGCTCGATGTAGTTGTTGTTCGACATGATTTATTATTCCCGGGCAGTGACTGGATGTGATGCGCGGACAACTTTTTTTAGCAGATGCCGTTTAGCGGCGGCGCGCGAAATAAATGGACGAAACGCCGCGCGAGAAGAAGCAGGAAGCGGCGGCGGCGCTAATAAAAAAACTGTCGTCGCTGCGAGTCGGATCGGCACCTCGGGACGCCTTTTATCGGCGAGTCGCAGTCAGCTGATAAGCGTCCTCGGCGATGATTCCGCGCCGTGATTTCCAGGGGAGCGAGGCGCCGAGGCCTCCGCGAGATAACTCGCGATCCTTATCATGATGATCCAAGTTGGCCACGGGGCTCGAAATTTTCGAGAGACTCGTGAGCTTCTTAGAGACGCTACTCCTCCATTTTCGAATTCTCTGCACCTCCGGGTTACGTCACGTCACTGTATATGGTTTGTTTGTTTTTTTATGTAACTTTGGAAATTACCGAGTTTTCTTCGAAAAAAATCCGCTCGACGAACGGCGAGCGGTGCTATATACGTATGTACCTGGCTAAGTATCATCTACCGACAGAAGCTCGATGCGTCTCCGCGCCTCGCCTGAAATCCGTGTCCGCGGTTTCTCGAGTCGCAGGATAAGGAAGAGGCTCGCATCGTCGGGTTAAACGGTGCATAAGCTCTCAGCGCGTAATCCTCCTCTTCCGGCGATGCATCGCGCACTGATAAACCGATCGGTCGCTCGCGCGCGATTAAATCAATCGAGCCGCCGCGGCGAGGACGCAAATGAAGACGCGTCCTCGTCGTCGGTCTCTTCCTCGGGGCGAGAGAGAGAGAGAGATAGAGAGAAAAGAGGGTCCAACAATCGAAGCGTCGTCGCGCTTTGAACTCCGCGGCAGGACTGACTCGGCGCGCGGTGCCAAAGAGTTATATTTCGCCGCTCTCGCTCCGCCGCGCCGCAGCCGCCGCGGCCGCGCGCTCTAGCCGATCGTCGTCCGTGTGCGAGAGTGCGTCGTGTGTGCGCTCGCGCTCTCGCGATCATAACAATAGTACGAATTACCTTCGGGCCATATCGGCCGTATACGCGCATAATAACCGGCCGCGGCGGCGCGGCCGTCCGCGTCTGCACGAGTGGCGCGCCGAGGAAACGAGGATATCTCAAAGAGCGAGAGGGCGGAAAGACGCGAATGAGCGACACCGGAGGAGACGTCGCGATTTTTCCGCGAGGTTCGCGGATAAAGCTGCGGCGAGCTGCGGGCGATTGAGGAGTGCGAGAGAGAGAGCTTGAGTTATATTGGCTAAAGCGCGGCAGCGAGTTTCGTTGCTTTACCGCTGATAAATTTGCAGTTAAGATTGTTTAGTGTTTTGGGCGCGCGATTGCACTTTTTCGAGGGTGAGAATTTTAATTAGACTGCAGCTCTCGGCTGGTCGTTTGAGATTTTGCGAATGTGGATTGAACGCGCCAAGCTTTATGTTCTACGGCACGTTTTCGTGTAAACACATTATAAATCTAAGTTCGGCTGTATAAAGTGGATTAAAAGATAATTAGATCGAGGTTTTCCTTCGGTACATTTTGTTTTTTTTATTTGTAACTTGCAGATGCATTTGCTTGAGGTAAAGAGCTTTCAATAAAGAAGAGCTTTTTAAAGCGATTTTTTTTATACTTGTAATACTTGCAGATGCATTTGCTTAAGGTAAGAACTTTCGAATAAAGAGAATGTTTAAAGTGAGAGAAGAGATTAATTTCTGACGAAGTTGGAAATATCCGTAGAGCGTTGCGAGTCAATAAAATTTCCTTGAAGCTTTGCACAAATTTACTGCTTGCACGTTTATTCGGCCGCCGTGATTCATTTTTTGTTGAAAAAAAATTTTAATTATTAATATATGATAAAATTACATTAACAATACTGCTCGTTACATATAGGGAAAGATGTCGTTCGTAACACTCGAAAAATATGAAAGCCAATTTTCTTAGAAGACAAAAGTATAATAAATTATTGTCATTTTAAAAGAGTCGGAAGAACATTACTCATAGAGTTTTTGATTTGTTTATTTGCTAAGTTAATGATCTTAACAGCTTTGATGAACTGCTTCCCATTTTCGCATCATAAATTCGTTAGAATAGAAAACTAATGACCAGCGTGTAAGTGAAATACACACAGTAATAACAGTTCATTATCTTGTCCGTTATTGGAAAAGTGTTTAAATTTATGCTTACCCCAAAATTCGATACCTGGATATTCGAAGCTAAAAAAGTTCGGACTTTGGACCGACGCAATTTCGGAGCGACATTTATAGGCATGACCATGTATAATATTTAGAACCTCTACAAAAACTAGATAATAAAAAATTCAAATCGCATCGCTAAAAATATCTCTCGAAGGATCTCGGAAAAAAAGCTCATCTCTCCCGACTTCTATTGTATCCCTACGAAGAATCCGCGACCAAAATTCGAGCGTCAGCAAGCGAGCAGGAAAACGCGCGTCGCGCATGAAAAACGAGGCTTCAGCCGCGATCGAACGCAGCCGGCGGACGCCCTGCAATCCTCGTTCCCGATGAGCCAACCGCTCGCGGGATTCCCCGGACTCGTACATCTCAACGAGGCGCGCATCGAGGAGAGCCCGGTAAATCCGCCGGGAGGGAGGAAAGCGCCTTTTATTGTAGCGAAGACGCGCGCGGCGCTTGGGTGCACCGGCTGTTGACGCGCAAGCATCAATTATTGCCGCGGGAACAATCGGCGCGCGGGTGTTTTTTTTTTTTTTTTTTCTATTTTCCTTCGGAGATTCGAGTCGTAAATCTCTTACGCACGCCGGAGGTATTTACGAAATATGGTAAGGAGCTTGTTTTTTTGCATCGGCGACGGAGAGCTGCTTTGAAAAACGGGTTTATATACCGCGAGGCGCGGAGTGTCGGGTATTTAGTTTTTCCCGAGGTTTAAAGTTCGGAGCAGCCGCTGCCTTGTTCGCGCTGCGAGCTTGAATTTGATGAATATTATGGGCGGAGAAGTGGTTTTTTTTGTTTTCGCCATTGATTATGTCAGCGGATTAAAATGTGGACAATGTGTTTAACGAGTTGAGCGAAGTAAAATTCGATTTACATATTCGCGTATTAATTTCCAGTGACGTTGGTAATAATGACATACCGCACGATTTAGAAAATGGAAAATATTCAGAATTTTTTAAGATTCAAGGACTTGCATTTAGATGACTGTTATTTCTAACGGAAATCAAATTGCCGATAATCTTTTCGTTTCCTTTCATTTTTTTTTTTTTCAATTATTTTATTTTGCAATTTAAATGGTCGCGGAGTACCATAAACCTCCAATTCTTCATCTCGATTCAAAAAACTGTTCAAAAAAATGTCCTTAAAGTTTTCATTAATTCACCTTGCAATTTAATAAGCAGATATTAAGGAAGTACAAATACGGAGAAAAGCCATTGATTTCTCGAAGGAATACCAAAACGATTTCCACGCAGGAAATCGCTCCTCACAAGAGCATGCATAAAATCACCTTTTCCCAATCCTTACAGGCCTTAAAAAAAAGCCGAATACCTCGACGCTGCAGGCCTCAGCCACGAAAACACATCGGCCGCAGTCCGCTAAAAACGCCGACGAATATGGCACCTCGCGAGCAAACAGGATGTATATATCCACCCGCGCGCGTGAGTACAATAATTATAGGAAATATTTAGCCGCCTCGATATACGACGAGTACGCAAAGTTTACTGCCCGCATCCGTTATAAATTTCGAACCGTTCCGTCGCCTTCTATCTCTCTCTCTCTCTCTCTCTCTTTCGCGTGACGGTAATTGCGCAATACGCTTTGGATCGGGGAGGAGGCGCGAAATTACGGGTGTTTTTTTTTTTTTTTTATAAATATCTACGTGCTCCGCCGCGCTGTTAATTTTCGACGAGGAGCCTCGCGACGGCATTGTTCCCAGCCGTAATCGTTACCTTTTGTTATCGCCGCGGTGACAGTCACTTTTTTTAATTTCTGTAATTACGGGCTTCTGAGACACTTTTCGCGCCGCCTCTCGATTGCGCAATAGAGCTATTTTGCCAATTGTATATGCGATGAATAATTTCACGGTTTTTGTTTATTCTGTAATAAAGTTATCTATTTTCGTCAGGAGGAGTAACTACCGAGGAATTGGGAAATGCTGTTGGTAAAGTATTTCCAAGTACATTTTTCGGGTAAGAATCATCTCCCCCGAGTGCATCAGTAACAACGGAATGTCGGGAATTGAAAGTTACTAAGCAATGTTAATAATAGCGGATCATCTACAGGCAAATACGAATCACCGTAACGAAAATTCCTTTCCTCGACGAACGAAATGCATCATCCACCGAGCAACACTTGCGAACCGAAGAAAAAAAAAGCCAAGTTCACTCTCGGTAATTAACCGCGTCAGCCAGCAATCGCCGCCAACGTTCGAAGACTAATTCGAAAATTGCGGCGAACAACCGTTGCGCGCTCTCGCCGCTCCGCGCGCATAAAAAAAAAGACAATACAACGCGCGAACGCGAATATATCCTCGTGCTCCCCGCGATGATAATATATACGCCGAGAGCCGATCCGAATTGCCGGCGATCAGCGATACATATATATATCCCCCAGGAAGTTCCCGCGCGAGAGAGTCCAGTGACACGCGAATTCCCCGCGCATTAATCAGCGCGATCCGCGGCGAGGATGCGATTCTCTCTCGGCGCGTGCTCGAGTTTGATTTGTCGCCGTTGCGCAATCGGCGCGCACGCACGCCTGCCTCACCGTTAAAGTGTGCAAAAGCGTTTTTGGAGGCGGGGGTGTGGGCGCGACGAGGGAGCTCGGAGGCGTTCGGGGGATTTTCAAGTTTCGAGCTGAAGACGGTTTGCGAAGGTTGACTGCGTCTAGCGCGTGAAGATGTACATTGTTCTAATAGAATTCTTCTCGTCGGCGCGTCATCGGTTGTCGAAGAGTCATTCTTAATTGCGCTTTTCTCCTAAATCCAATTTTACGTGGTTGCAATTTTTCCTTACCGGCTGCTGCGAAATAATGTAATAATGCTATTGTTAACGCAATTTCTATCGAGAATTTAAATTGTAAATGCCAGGTGTACTGTAATTCGTTTCTTGGGGCAAAAGTTGCATTAAAAAATATTTTACAAATAAGTTTTTGGTATAACAATTTAAAAAATATAATTTATGTATCGCAATTAAATCAGTAACTTTTTTCAGTTACTATTCAGAATACAATGTGAATTGAAGACGTTCATCATTTACATGGTATTATATATTTTAATTTTTACTTAATCTTAACTGTTCCTAAGATTACATAGATATTGAAATTTGATAGACACATCGGTTTATTAATCACTTTTGTATCCTGTAAGAATTGTGTGTCACTATGGTAATTGAAATTATGTATTTTTCAACAAGAAAATGAAATGATAATAAAATAAATAACATAAACCACTTAATCCTCATTTCTGTGTGCCTCTTCAATTAAAATAAATTATTTTGCGAGGACAAGTAATGAAGCCACTGTAAATTACTATTTAAAGCTAGACGGATGACCTTCGAAAATATTTCCACATTATACTTTTCGACTTTTTGCGATTTTCTTATCCAATGATGAAAAGCTCCCGAAGGTATGTAAACACAACACCTGATATACGCGCAAAAAAGTATATAGACACGCATATATAACGCAATCAAATAATACGCGTTTTGTTTATTCGGTATTTCCCTTGCTTGTTGTGCATTGAGTCTGTAAATGTTATCAATTTGAATAGATTGTAGAAATAATAAAATATTATTTATTTCTATTATACTACACGTCATTGTAGAACTTTAAAGTACAATGTTTTTTTACAAACATTTTACCCATTGTCAGTTAATTAATTTTCTTAATTGAAACTTTTTTCTCGCCTTTATAAAGTTCGTCTTAAAATAAATTCGTATACGAGGCAGTAAATAAACGCATTATGCGACATTCTTCTCTAATTAACTTAAATAATCATTAGATTAGCATCATCTAATTACACAACTACAATAATTACAGCTCAATCGTCCTTTTTTTTTTATTCTCGTTCTAGATGCGACCAATTATAAACAGTGCTCAGAGATCGTTTTTTGTGTATGCTGACGATGGTAATCACTGTAATTAGAATAGTGTCGATTATATAGTTGGAATAAGCAACACAAATTTTAATATTTTATGTATTAAAAATAGTAATAAAGTAAGACATTTAAGTTCAGCTCGATCCTGTGTCATTCGTTCATTATTACCCGAAATTCTAACAAGGAAGTAGCATAATTAAAAGTACAATTAATTGCAATTTCAACTAAAATACAATAACAGCAGTAAACGAAAGATCACAAAAGCTGATTACACCTATACTTAAAGCAAAAAATAAACAAAAAATGAATAATTAGCTCTCGAAAAATTGTCCAGCCCGAAAACCCGAAAACTCCGCTCCCTCCGACAAACCGCTACCGCCAATAAGCCCCCGACTCGCGACTACCTCGGCACGGCGACGCGTAAATCCGCAAAAATCCCGAGGCGATAACGGCGCATGTGCAGTGTGTTCGCTGCGCGGCGGCGGCCGTATATATATGACTCCGGCCGTCGTGCTCGGCGTTTCAATTCGCACCGCCGCCGCCGTCGCCGACTGCAGCTCATTCGGCGACGATCGCGTCGCGTGCGCTTCGGCTCTCTCGGTACCTTGACTTACTCCGCGACGCGATCCTCGGGAATCGCGGTTCGATATTGGCGCGGGGAAGGTGGCCGCGGCGGGTGATTAATGGGCCCCGCCGGGGAACTATACTTGCATTGCGACTTTTCTTTTTATTTTGGATGGATTGGAATATTAAAGGTGTATATGTTTTTAACGGGAAGGGGGGTGATAAAAGATTTTTTTCTCTCAAGTTATTTAATATATGAGTTATAAATGATATACGCGCGATTTGAAAAATCGATAAACCGAGATTTGTTATATTGAATAAGCGATTTAAAAACGAGCTATGCCGATCGATAACCGTACATTTACGCTTTAGATAACGCTCGCCGAGATAACGGTCCGCGCGAATACGAGTATAGATTAACAAGGCGAAAAATTTAATCATTTAATACTTGCTTATACGTCCTACGTTTATGCCTTCTCGTAAAATGCAACGATCAGTCGTTTATTGCGTTTATCAGTATATCGAGAGCGTATCGATATACTTTACAGCTGCCGGAAGCGACACGACGACGCTTTTCACGTCCAGGCAGCCGCGCGCGCGAGGAATAGAATCGCAAAGAGGCTTTCACCCGAGTATATTTCTCTTTTTCTGATATCAATTTGAAATGTGGAGCACTTTTGCAGGAGCGGATATTGTACGAGCGGCACAATAGGGGCGTCGGTGAGAACGTTGGAAAGTGTATGATAGAAATACGACGACGTAAAGGAAATGGAATTCGTTTCGGGGAGTATTGCATTTTCTATTTTAAAAGTCTGACCTTTCGCGCGAAAACGGCGGGGGTTTCAATGATGTTTATCAAAGTTTAACGTCGCGCATTTTTGAGCAATTGTTGTGACTTTGCGAAACTTGAAGTAACGGTAAATTTTAAAAAACGTTAAAACTGAAACAAAGAAATATCTGTTTCAAAGATCTCAATGTATCTTATAGATAAAAACGGATTTTTTAGCCCGGGGTGTCCTCGTAAAACAGGCAGGTTAATTGTTTTATTATTCAGCTAAATTTTTCGGGCAGAAGGACCTTGGAGAGAAAGCAGTGGATCGTTTATTCTTGGCCTTGGAAACAGGTAGCTCATTTGCTGGCGTTAGGATATCACGAAATTCTACTTTCCCTTAGCCCTGGGAGATCTTCGCCGCTCTCTTTTATTTACAAGCAGGAAGGACTTTTTGCGTAGACATAAACTGCTTTACGAATGTTTCGCGATCAACATCAACATTTTTTGTTTATCGCAGCTAAAAATAATCTTTGTGAATTTATTTTCAGTTTTAGATTTTATTTTTCGCGAACGCTTTGCGTTGTAACTCGGACTATAAAACTCTGATAAGAAAACCTATCGTTTAAAAAATTAATTTCAATTTTTAAATTTTATCGGAATTTAATAGTTTTTTTTTTATTTTTCTATACATAAAGTTTTCAATAAATTTATTACTCCATTTTAAAATAACAGTAATCCATATTTCAATCCATATTTCAATTTCTATGCGCGAGCAGCTTTTGCGCTCAGAATTTGTAATATAGAGAAGGTAATCGATAAAATATAAAACTTTTTCCAATAAATTAAATAGAAATGTTTGAAAAGATCCAAGATAAAACTTGGAAAAAAATTAATTTTTTTAAATTCCTCAAAATCGATTAATTATTATTATTTTTGTAATTAAATATTTAAGTTAAAATAATATACAAAATATAAAATTAAATTAACATTTACAATTTTTAAATAATTATATTTGTCCTATTAAAATGGAAACATAATATAATACTTCGATTAATTTACCAAATTCTGATAACAAATGGAACTGACTCTTTAAGACATTTACCAAGCAAGAACTTGTTCCGAGCCGTGAATGCATTTTTAGAGCGGTAATTGCTGTGCGATGATTTTGCACGTAAAATCACTTTCCCTATTCTGAAACTTCGAGGAAGGTATGCAGTCATTATCCTGAGTAATTGCGTCAAGCGATGAACTACATCTTTGCTTGATAGGACTCAGTTTATTTTTTGAATACTAACTTTAAACATTTAAAATTATACCTTATTGTTTTCAGGTCGCTCGATATTATTGCAAAGTATCGTTCGGACTAGTTACGTTATTGGTTTAAAACAAAATTTAGTAACTAAATTTTTACGTTTCAGGAGAATTAAACAATTCTTTTTAGTAGTATAGCTTTTTCAAGCAGGAGAAAAATATTTAATTTTGTGCGAAGCTTTTAAGGACATAAACAGGAAGCTACTTTATGATTTACAATCGTAATAAACGCACCTATACCAATAAAATCTATGTATAAAGATAACAGATGTTTTTAATATCTGATACAACTATTAAATAAAAAAAAAGTACAGTAAACGACGCAGCAAAGAGTTATGAAATAATAAAAACACAGAGTTATAAAATATAAATCGAAAAACTACTTGTTTTTAATTTACAGTTTTTGTTCGAATTGCTTAAAAATTCAAAGATTCCGATCCTTGTAAAGCACAATAGAAACCAGTTTAACATCTGAAAGTCATCAAATATCAATTATCAAATAATTTTTAATCTGTAACTCGAGTCGATCAAAATTCTTTTCCAAATTGAAAAAACATGCTATTCAATATCTCACTTATTATGAACGCTCTAGAAAACCAAAAACGTTTCCAAAGAGGCCAACAATAGTCGTTACGAAAAACTGATCATTCCTTTGCACTTGTCGCACTCCCACACACTCGAAGCTCCATTATTCAAGAAACAAACCCTCGAGCCCAACACAGAGAAATGGAGCGAAACTAGAGTGGCCGAGAGAGAGAGACGAGACGACGTCTCTAGCTGCGCGCGCAAGCAAGACAGAGAGTGTCGTCATCGAATCCTCTCTGGGGCTCTCTCGCGTCGTCGCGTCAGGCGCGGCTGCACAGACAGTCGTCGAGGCGCAGACAGAGAGAGAGAGAGAGAGAGGGAGCGCACGAACGCGCTCCGAATTTTTATCGAATCACACGCGTCCTTTCATTCGCCGTCTTTCTCTCGTCCGGACGATCGGCTATCTCCAAAATCGGAACTGCAAGCATTCGTCGTCGTGTGTCTCGAAGGAGGAGAAGCAGCCGCGGACAATCCAGCAGGAAAGGGACATGAGCGAACTATAGGCAAAAAGGACAGGACGCTCGAGATTTCGCAGCTGCTGCCTGGCTGCTGATCCCTTTGGTTTCTTCGACGTCAACGTGTACGTGTTGGTAGAGCGAGGCAGGGAGATGCATGCGTTTTTCGTGCCTGCGCGCAATCGATTATAACCTTAAAGGTGCTGCGCCAGCGTGAGCGATGAGATGCAGATTTTTTGCGCGCCGTGTAGACGCGCAGTAGTGCAGTGCCGTTCTGCTCTTTGTTTGCCTGGATTTTGAGACTCCGGGGCTTCTTTTGGACGGAGAACGGACCTGACAGGTGGTGGTAGGTGCGCTGGTGGTTGCCAGTGAGTAGGTGTGGGTTGGAGTGTGTATGCTTGGCTTTCCCTGCTGTGATAAGATGATTTTCAAGTATTCTTTGCCTGTTTGTATAGCTGATAACCTTGAGAATTGTAATTATTAATAGAATCTAAGTTATAAGTGAATTCTTAATAAGTGGAATGCTTATTTATGAATGGTATTATTGTGCTTTGTTAGGCTTTTTTAATTTTGTGTCATTTTTTTTTTAAATATTTTACATTGTTGGTATTTGTTTGGTTTGAGGTTTGAAATATTTTTTTGTATTTAATTTGGATGCGATACTGTTAGATTTAATGATACAAATGCTTGGTTGGCAAAGATTGAGTGTGTCCTCAAAATTGATAAGATAAGTGTTAATTAATTGATTTACCATAACTGGTGGTAGGAAAGGAAATGAGTCATCCCAACCGTTGAGTTGTGGCTATAAATGTATCTTAATGTTCAGTGAATAAAGCTTAAAAGTTATATACACTTATTATCTAACATTTACAAAGTTTGATGATTGTGTAAAATTTCTAAAAAAAAATTTGCTTTAGCTTATTTTACTTGAGTAAAGATTGTCTTATGATTGTAAAGGGTTTATAATAATTTTATTTATTTATAATTTTTATTATTTTAGAGTGCAATAATCAAAATGCCTGAAAGTGGAGCAGTTTACCAACCTACAACAGTAGGTTATTCCTACGACACAAGAGATAATGGACTTGGCATCAGAACAGGTTTTTCCAGAATCATGTCCAGACACAAGTTCAGTACCAGAAGCTGGTTTGAATGGGTCCTGCTTACTGTAGCTATGGCAGCATTTGTTGCTGGATTTACAACGATGCTTGTTAATTTAGTTTCTACTGATAATGAAACCAAAACACCACAAAAGGTATTAGAAGTACACTTTTATAAAATAAATTTTAATTAACTCTATTTTGTAAAAATGATTACTACAACTGCAAACATTCTTAAAATTTAATAAGGGGAAAGGTAAATAACTTCACAAAATCTAATCATGTTTTTAAAATTTTATAATAAGTTTTCTTCCTATAAAACTTATAGCTGTTGCTCTCTGTCTTATTAGTTTTCGCAAAATTTATTTAAAAATGCCTAAAGGTTCTTGTCAAATTAAGTTTTGTAATTATTTTTAAACTTTTTTTCTTTCTAATGTTGAATTGTAACTCATTCATTTATATGATAATTTTATATATTTTAGGTTGATGGCACAGCAAAAGACTCCACAACAGAAATTAAAGAACACTCTAGTGATGGAGCACGAGCATCAATAGCAGTTGGTGCTGCAATGATGTTAATTGGTCTTTTAATGGGCTTTGCTTGGGCTTGGCTACGGTTCTTCCGTCGAGGAAAATCACCTAGAGGTGGAATGACAAGCAATAGTGGTCAGGTATGTCTGGCTAACTACAAAGTTCTTGTGGATGGGAATGCTTAGCTACTTTGTTTGTCATTTTAATTACGGATATGTACCATTTATATGGTATTATTGACATCTGCAGTATTACAAAAAGATATTTTTATGGAATTTTATAGAAAATGTTTTATAGCGACTTTTTTATACTTAGGTATTTAAAGAAACTGCCAAAGGGTACTTGCAAAAGTAATTAAGGGTGAATCTCATCCACAAGATGAGAAAGGATAAAAACATGTACATGCTTTATAGAGGCTTATATATTTTTATTTTATCGCTGTTTTTTGCATCCATCCCCCCCTTTTTCTTTCAACCTAATGTTATAACGCGCGTTGCTATTGAATATAAAGATGTTGGGCGGTTTGAATCCATCGACTGACTTGCTGGTGGGTTCCACTTCGCAGTACGGGCCAGTACTAACCGAGCTGCCCAGCCAGCTGAAATCTAAGCAAGCAAGCAGTCTCGAGGTCTCTACTGCTATTCCATTGTCAGATCAAGAGGAAGAGACTCACACTCTCATGGAGGACTCACAACAGACTACAGGGCCTAGTACTATAACCAGTCAGATACCCGGCTGAGTAAAGATCTCTGGTGTGATCGGACCCGGGGCGAACAGACGTCGCGAGGTCAATTTCTTTTCGTCGTTGACTCGTGCGAAGAGATAGTCAAGAATCAGGGATGGGTTTAGACGGTTTGATGGCTAGCTTAACAACCGGGAAAGTCACACTTGTGCTTCTGCTTAGGATTACATAAAATTTTCAAACGAATTCATGCTTTTCGTTTTTGGTACAAAGTTCGCTTTTTCACGCTTGAAAAATCGGTTTATTGCATTTTTATTATGAATGTGCATTTATATTCATGTATAGTTCTTTTGAACTAGCTTCAATTATTCATATTATACACATTTGTGTATAATTATGTATATAATTATTTTGCAAAGAGTTAAAAATTCTTTTTAAATTATTTTTCTCTAAGTAGTGTAAGTAGTAAATACTGTTTTGAAAAACAATGAAATGAGAGTAATTTCATAAATATCTTTTACTAACATTTCAAAGTTAACCGAATTTGATTGAAAATTTTATCGATAAATTTCACATCATCATTTCCATTAAACTTAAACGTAGTTTAAATCGAGTATTTTAATTTATAAAAATAACACAATTCTTTCAATATAACGTAAGAATTAAAATTACAAAACCCATCCTTGACTTTACAACTATAACAAAGAAATCAGTGAAAAGACAGGGCTAGCGTAATTAATTACCACAACATTATTACATTTAAAAGTTATGTATAGATCACAGAATGAAAAGGTCGATTAATTATTTTAAAAAGATAAATATGTAAAAGAGCAATTTTAATAATTTTACAAAATGCGAAATATGCTTTTTATTATTTTTAATGAATTATTTTCTATTTTATAAAATGACTTCTTAAAATATATCAAGTAATCACTTCAGCCTTCGTAAGTACTGTATATAGAAAATGTATTTAACTTGGTAAATAATCAACTTTTTCATACCTAATATTAAATATTATTTACATTATGTATACTATATAGTATAACGTACGCTGCATTACTTGCAAATAAAATAATCATGTAAACGCCCTTCTTTGCGCAATAGATACAGAAGGGTCAGATATAAATATTTTCATTTCAATACATAAAAATTTTTTTATACACATATTAATGTATGTAAAATTAGCATTTGCGTTTTTAAAGAATCTCTTATATAAATTCTACTAATAACAGTATCTATGCGTACTTTTTAAAATATTTTCAATTAAATACGTAGATCTCAAGTATTTCAAAGTGCGATCGAATAAAATCGTAAGAGCAAGTTTTTCAATCTTCACATATAAATCAATAACTGTAGAAAATATATTTTTTAGACTTTGATGAATAGCGTTGCAATTTATGTAAAGAAAGATATTGAATGGCTAAGAATAATATTTAATCGCATACTTAGAGGAAGTAATACTTTTCTCGAATTATTCTTGTCGCGTCAAACAACATATAGCTTCGATGTTGGCTTGACTTTTACGAATTGTAAGTGACGTATACGCGTCGATCACATGAATTATAAAGTGCATTTGTTAAGTAGGGTTCACAATCTACTTGCACACGCTAGTTGCAAAACAATAATACTAAACGAGTTTGAATTTTACTAAAAAATCAATGGAAATCTTTACCCAAAGTATATTTTGAGCTAAGCAGAGACAATCAGGGAGATTGGGTATTCTTCTATCTATCATCGAAACTAACTTTGACGGTAGAATATACAAACATCAAAATAATGCGTTTGAGTAAATGCATTTTTTTCATGATTTAATATTGTTTCTCAAAAAACTATAATACGACAACTAGTATTGCTTGATAATTTAATTTTATTTATTTAATTGTTTTTTATTATTGCTGTTAAAGCGTGAAAAAAATGTTTCATAACAAAGCTAGAAAATTGAAAAAAAATACTTCATTTCATATAATTTTTTTCGTACGTGATTTGTATTTAAATTTTTCGTTTTACATTAACCCTTGTAGTCATAACGGGACATCATTTTTTCTCCTTTTATAGCCTTTTGACTGTATGGATGATTTTATTGTTTTTTTGTTATAAACAAATTCGTATTAAAAAAAAGTGCAATATTTTTAGATTTAACTAGTGCTTTAAAGGGTTCAATTTATTTCAAAGTCAAAAATATGTTTGTTTTTTTTTCAGTTTGCAGCTTTACTCAAAAGTAAAAAAGCATTATTATCTTCAAAAACTTTAACTGCTAAAATATGCATTGTAATATACATTGTGATACTCACTAGAATGACAGCTTAATAAATTCTATCTTTCTAGTCTGATGTTAGAATATGATAAAATTACTAACTTAAAAAACTCTTGACAATTGTTTATTATCCAAAAAGAGAACAGATTTACTTGATTTCTTTTTATGGTAATACATCTTTTGCTGTTACAAAAAACTTATAATTTAAGTTTTCCTAAAATAATTTATTGCCTTTATTCATTCATAATTTTCAATTGTAAATTATTTTTTATCCAAATTCATAAAAATCTAACAAAAATCTGTTCTCTCTTTACACCCAGCCCTTTGTTCTCTGCTAAATAATAGATAAATACAATGAAATCTTAAAATATAATAGTGTAAAAAATAGACTTTGATCATATTACGACATTTAAGGATTCGCAATCATCGCAAGAATGAAGTGACTGAGCAATAAAATTATGCATAGTGGACTAAAAAGTTTGCTTTAAAAATTAGTTCTGGATGGTTGAAAACTATCACAGTGGTTGTGTAAAGTTAAATCTTTATTCTTATATTTAGGTTATTTTATTAGTTAATTAGAATTCCATTTTAATTATTTTGTACTTTTTACCTCTGCAACATGTAATTTTTAAGACTTACTTTAAAAGGTTGTTTTTAAATTGTTTAATATGTATACTTTTACCTGTACGGACCTTAAATTTACAAAAAGTTGAATAATATGGTCTAAAAAAAAGAATTTTAATCTTCCAGTTCGGAGTTCCTAAATCAATTTGAAGTACGAGCGAAGGTGTAATAAAATGTTTTCAAAAAATGTATTAGAATAAATTAATTATATATATAAATTGTAAAATGTGTTATGGATTAATGAACTTTCATATAAAATTTGTTATTTGATTTTATATATCAATTTCAATACTATATTTATATTCATTCTAATTTTTGCATAAATACTTTGAATTTGTGAAGAAACAAGTTAATTTAAAAAAAATATGAAATTATGTATGCAATAAATTAAGTTAAGTTAAGCAGCGTCTTAAGAAATATGATAATTTCTAAAAAAAAATAACTATATTTGAATAAGCACTTCTGCTATGAAGAAAATTTTCGAACTTCAATTAGCATTGCTTGAAGGCAGATCTCAAAACATAAATGAGAATATAAATCTTCTAATTAATACCTGATATAAAAGTTTTGTGCAAAAGATGATTACATTTATATTCCAGCCATCGCGGGCCGTACAACTATGATTTATTCACTCCGTCCATTTTTGTAAAATAGCCGATTAAATTGCACGTCTGTAACAGATATATATATATATGTATATATATCAATTATCGGCAAACGTTATTTATATTTTACGTTTATTAGTTTTATGTACTTTTATGTCAAAAATATAAAAAATAAACGACTGAAATGCATTAAATTACTTTTTATTTATATTCTCCTTCAATACAAATTAGAAACAATTTTATCTTGAATTACAATATTCTTATACATTTTTAACTTAAGAAATAATAATTAATAAGCTAGTTTTAAATATAACATTTTAATCATTGAAACTAATCTTTTTTTTGCAATGACAATTAACAAACTCAAGGTTGTTCGGTCTTATCTATCTTATTTAAAAAGAAAATTTTAAAATATTAGTATTATTATAAATGTTATTAATTAAAGACCTATTACTTTTCATTTATATTCACCTTTTATACAGATTTTTGTATTTGAAACAATTTTACCTTGAATTACAATATTCTTATACATTTTTAACTTATTAAATAATAATTAATAAGCTAGTTTTAAATATCACATTTTAATCATTGAAACTAATCTTTTTTGTGCAATGTCAATTAACAAACTCAAGGTTGTTAGGTCTTATCTATCTTATTTAAAAAGAAAATTTTAAAATATTAGTATTATAAATGTCATTAATTAAATAAAGGTTTAGCATGATTCCTTATTTCATTAAGAACATTTATAGTATGTTCTCTCAACTTTGAAATGTGGTTTTGATTCTCACTTAAACTATTTCTTAATTCAACAATTTCAAGATCTAATCGTTCTTTGTCTGAAATTAGTATTGCAAGTTTTGTTTCTGTAGAAAGAATATCAGAAGTGTAAGTAATTTCTGTTAACTCTAATTCTTGAAGATAATTAATTTGATTAATTATTGCTTCAGTTTGTTTTAATTCAGGAATTTTTTCAGCCATTGAAATCAATTCTTTGTAATCTAGTTTCATTTCAGTGTTAGTAATAAAGTTAAATAATACATTCTTTAAATTTTTGATTTCATATTCCATTTCACCAATACTTTTTAAAAAGGTCAAGAGCTGTAAATCAAGTAGTGTAATACTGAGATCATTTCTTTTCTTTTGAACCTTAGTACACCATATTTTCCAAACCTAAGAAAAGCAAATAAAAATTTGAAGTAAACGAAACTATTTTTTGAGCTTATTTAACAAAAAAAGTTATAAGAAATATTTAACTGTTTTATCAAACTAGTTTTCACATCAATAAATAAAGTAATAATTAATTTGATTTTTAATCAACTGAAACCTACTCTTTGCCAATGCTCAGCGGGTTTTACAGCACCTGCACTTAGATTATTCAAAATATTTGTCAAATCTTTCCATAAATCCTGAAAATATTAAAAATACAATTACAAATCACTTTATTTAGAACTTTTAAATACTATTATACAAATGATAAATTTAATATAATTCCTTTATTACATTTCATTAAATTAATTTGTAACTTATTATTTCTAGATTTCGAAATTTTAAATAGTATTTATTTTGATTTTAACTATGGTATAATTATGATATGGTATATTTACTTGATAACATGTTTTTACCTCATTCTTGTAGTTAGGCAAAGCCAATTGCTTATTCTCCTCCATAAATTTCAAAAGAGCCTGCTTTTGAGAAAATGACACGATGTTACTGCAATTCCTATTAAAAATTAGCAAAACATCAGAACTTGCATATATAATTCGCGTTTTATACTCACCTTTTTTTCACCTCTTTTTCATCCCCATTGTTTGCATTATCAGCCATCGCTGCTGGTTGCGATACGCTCGTGTTACTGTTTAAGCTTAAAAACTTCTTATCCATTTCCTTTAATGACAATGCAGAGTCTACCCTTTACGCAGAAATTTTCACGAAAATGTTCACGTTTACGCGATTTCCGGCAACCTTAATATTTCTTCGCTCTAGTTCAAAGAATAATAACAAACTAGTCCTTGACGTGACACAACTCGTAATCCGAATGATAGGGCAATGCGCTTCAGATTTTCTCTAACAACACTGCGAGCAGTGCGAGCACAAGCTTGTATTATACAAGAAAAAAAAAACAAAACAGTATCGGATGCGAAAAATATTGAGATTATGACAAGTCGTGCGCGCCAGTTGCGTTGTTGCCGATTCAGCCGATTAGTCCTACGGAGTGAAGGGCTGCAAACTGCAAGTAAGTGTATTGAAATATTGAAAATTTTGTAATGTGAAATATGACAAGATATTTTGATAAATCAGACAAAAATATAGAATAAAAAAAGTAGATTTTTTTATATTTATATTGAGAATAAAAAACGAGTTACGCGCGTCAGTTGCTTGTGCCACTGCTGAAAATATAGTTGTCGATTGCTCGTATAGCATAAAGGGCCGCAAATGTGTATTGAAAATTCTGTAATGCGAAATGTGATAGAAGATATTTTGATAAATCGAACATTAAAATATAAAATTTATATTTGACAAAAAATGTATGAAATTAATTATATGAATTTTGAAGCAAATTTATTCTGACTGCAATTGTTTTTTCTAACTACTTATTTAGCATTATTTATAAAAGTTTTTGAAAGAGTATTTTATAAATTAATGATTTTGCATTAGTATTATAAATTGTATTCACTTTTTAATTCAAAAACATCAATTATAAATATTAAATTATAAAAATAATTATTATTATATTGAAATTGCAATAATTTTATAGTTCATTAAGAAATGAATTCTCTAAGTCAGAAGGAATCAAAACAAAATATGAAAGAATTATTTGGATCAGATGACACATCATCTAATGAATCTTCTAAAATCATCAGAACGTAAGTGTATTCTTTAATAGTTTTATTAATTTCATTAAAAAATTGAAAAATATGTAAGTTAAATATTTTTTTATTGTAGACATATCACCACCGCACAAAAAGAAGCTATGATAAATTACATCATTGAAAATCCAGAATTGGTAACACACAGTAGTACAAAAGATAACGAAGTAAGTCAAAGACTCACAAAATACACATAGTTTAAGTTAAAATTAATTTAATAAAATAAAATATTGCTTTAGAAACAATTATGGAGTGATTTGGGGGAAAAGTTAAATAAGATGAAGCCTGAAAAGCCAGTAGAAAGTTGGAAAAACGTATGTATACAGAAGTTATAATTTGAAATTACTTTTTAATTTACAATTTATTTATATATATATAAAGTCCCTTATTTATGATATTTTTTTTATAGTTTTGGTTCAGATGGAGGACTACTATATCCTCAAAGCCTGAATCTGATTTAAAAGTTTTAGATTGCAAGCTGAAGCATTTTTTAAACAAAATTAATGAAAGTCCAGAAAATAGTTTAACAACTACAAACATTTCATATGTTAATACCAAAAAGAAACAGATGAGTATTGAAGAAATTAATTTCTCTATAAAAGAGCTAGAAAAAGAAAAATATCAATTAAATTTAGAAGCAGATGATAATGATTTTAAAATTTTGAAATACAAAAACTGTATTAAAATTTTAAAAATGGACAATGATGAAAAACGGAAAAAGATTAAGAAATTAAATGAAAAGAAAGCTTATTTAAATTTAAAGAAGAGGAGATATGAAGAAAAAAAATTAAGAAACAGTCAAGAAATAGAAAATAAGTTAGAAGAAACATTTGATAATTAATAGAAATTTTAGTATATAATTTTGATAAATATTATTTATAAATTAATACATACATGTATAATATGTATGATGCGCGATGAAATGTATTGTATAATTTTTACATTTAAAATTTAAAAATTTAAAAAAAATATTAAATTGTAGATATCAGATAATGAACTTTAAGTTTAGATTTTTTGTGATAAAGTGGAAAATTAAAGTAAATTGTGGTATATATTATATATTTATATAAAAATTGATCCTAAAATGTCGATAAAATAGAATTGAAGTCGGTAAATCCAGCAAAATTTTAAAAAGTAGTATACAGTAGGCATGTAACCTTACCTGACTGCAGTACAAGCGATTTATTTTGATATGCATCGTCAGTCGTATTTGATAAGTGTTTATCTCTACCTTCTTTTCTTTCATTCGATTTAACTTCAGTTTACTTATTTTAATTTTAAATCGGTATGCATGTCATTCGAATCAACGTGAAAAATGTAATTTACATTATACTAGCTATTCTATCCACGACGGTTAAACAAGCGCATATGGGTTATGGTAAGATAAAAATATAATTTTTGATTATTAAGTATATTGTAAACTTTATTTTATTATTGTTAAAATGAACTGTTGCTTAATTATTAAGAAAAAGCTGTAAAATAATAAAATAATATGTTAATACCATTTTTATGACCTTTACTTACTTTATAAATATTAAAGTGTTTATTGATTAAAATCAATTACTAATGTTATTCTAACAAAGTATTTTAATATTTACAGATTCTGCATCAAATTATATTGATGCCAACTCTACACCTGGATATTCAAATAAAAAAGCAGGAATTGTAATATTAAAATTTTTTTTCTTTTTTTTGTCCTCATTTTAATAGTAATGACATTTTTAATTTTTAGGAAGATTTGTCAAATATTTGTCCAGTTGGAAGTCCATGTACTGAATTAAATGTTGGATGCTTGAAATGCACTTTAGATCAAAATTGTGTTCATTACGGTGCTTCTTATACTGCCAATTGCACTGTGCTAAAGCAAGTTGACTGTGTAGTGAGTATTTATTTCAATATTTTTATTAAAATATAAACAACTATGAATCTATTTTTTAATTATCAGTAACATATATTTTTAGGGAAAAACTAACTTTGCAAAACCTTATATCTGTCGATATTGCTATCAAACTGAGCACTGGGAACATGATTGCCACCAGAAAAACTCTTGTAGTTCTGTTGCGTCTCCACAGCAATATTACCGGTTAGATTCTTAAAAATTAAATTTATACATGATTCTATATTTTTAATTTTAATATCTCTTAACTGAATATTAAAATTTTATAGAACAAACTGTACTGTGAAACCTGATATTTTGTGTTTGGGAAGAAGAAAATTTTTGAAAAATTTACCTTGTAATTGGACAGGTGGTTATAGATGGTCAACAGCTCTTATGTTGAGTGTAACATTAGGTGGATTTGGAGCTGACAGGTAAATTGCAAACTTATTTAAAAACTAGAAGAAAAAGATTTTTAATTTATTTCTCTGAAGGTAAAAATATGATAATATTATATATATCTTTTTCAAATCAATATTAGATTTTATCTGGGCCACTGGCAGGAAGGTATTGGTAAACTATTTAGTTTTGGTGGTCTTGGAGTATGGACTTTAATTGATGTAACACTTATCTCAATGAGATACTTAGGACCTGCAGATGGATCACTGTATATTTAAGTTCATATGTAAGCTATGTGTATATTTATATTTAAGTTAATATAATTTTTATTTATAAGACTACTCAATTCTGTAAAAATTCGTCAATAACATATGTTAAATAAATGTTAATTTTTATACAATTGAAAATTTATTTTAATTAAAATACACATTATACTCTTATTCAGTTGATTCTATATCAAAAACCAATGCTTTTGATATTTTAAAATATTTACAATATTTTAATAAAATGTAAAATCTGTATAAAAATAGTTTAAGTTCAAAGTTAACAAAAACTCCACAAATTTTTATCTTTGTATTTGAATTTCACTGTATGCACTGCATTCTTTTGTTTTTATTTATTTACATATAATTATTTATATTATATTTTTATTTACTTTTATTTGTTTATTTATATTTTTGTCATTCATAATTTTTCATGCTGCTTAAAATTTGTTGTTCAATGGTGTTTTTTGTTTTAATTAAATCTTCCTCAAATATATTTCTATTTATCTATTGAAAATAAAAATTTATACAGTAAAGTATGTTATAATTTTCAATAAATGCAATTTTTAAACATTCTACAAAATTCAATAGAAAAGTTTATAAAGTACTTACTAAAATATGATGATAATCCAAGCATGAAAGAAGTCGAGATTTTAGACTCATCAGACCATGAGGGGTGTTTGTATTTTTTAAACATGTTGTATTATCCAAAACATCAATGTGATATTTACTTTAAAAATTAATAAAAACATATTTTCTTATTAAAAATAAACATTTAAAATTCATAGAATTAAAAAAATTAATTACTTTTTTTTAGTTTTTAAAGTTACACCAGGAATTAATAAAGTAGCTATTGGACATTCTATTATAGTTGTATTTACAATTCCTTTATTTGCTAATGACAATCCAACATCTTCTACAACCTTTAAATTTTTAGAAGAGGTGTACCCAAATCTTATTTGTTTTTTTAATACATTGGGAATAACCATTTTTAATTCAATATCCATTTGACTTATAAATAATTGAAAACGACCTCTGATTTTCCAGTGATGTACTTCCCCAAAAACAGGTAGAAAAATATTTTCATGAAAACATTTTTCAATAATCTACAAATAATTAAATAAATAAAAATATTTTTTAAATAAAAGTATGTCTAAAATAGCTTAATGACTTACATTAGTATTATAACATTGAAGCATATGGAGACATAGTAAACTATTTACTAATAGACCTAAATTTTGTTTTAATTTCAATTGATTTAATCTTTGCTCTATAAATATTTTAAAAACATTTTTCATCTCAGATGTCACAAACACACCTAAAGTACTTATACTATAGAAAAATCTGTCAACATCTTTAAGTCTTATACTATAATTATTTTTTTTAATTGTATCCACAGATTCTGCTAATAAATAGTTAATTACTTCTGAATGAAAGACAAGTGCATCTGCATATAAAGCCAATACATGAACTGTAGTTGTAAAGCTAAAAGATTTATCTAATTTCATAATAGCTTCACTTAAATATTCTAAATTTAGTTCCTCACTCACACCACTAATTCTTATTATTTTACATAGAGATACGAGAGCTTGATGATCATTTATTAAATAAACACAATTTTTTTCTAATTCTTTTTCCATTATTCTAGACTGAAAAGGTTCAAGTTTCACAGATGTTTTAAAAAAAGCCTGAGAAATGATGCATTTTTCCATTAATGACATTTCATTTAAATCTGGCATATATGGTTTCAAATACTTAACATAAACATTGCCTTTCTCTTTTTGCAAAGATAAAAAAAAGAAAAGCTCTATGATTTCTTCCTTATTTAAAAGATTCATATCTGCAGCATCTACTAAGATCAAAATAGTCTTATTATAAAAATTCATGTTTATTAAATACGTTGGAAAGACTTTTAAAAGTGCAGTTAATAATCTTAAAATATCTGAATGTGTCAATAAATTTACCACTGAGGTACATTTTGTATCAAAATCATATAAAATCTGTTCAGTTATTTTTGTATTTGTATTAGATAAATAGGAAAGTTCATTGTATATTAATTCTAGTTTTTTATTTAGATTTCTAATTTCAGGAATATTTTCCTTAGCTGCTAATGATATTTCAAACTTTTTTATTGATTTAAATATATTTGTAAATTCATTTTCAAAATAATTTATTATTCTGTATTGAAATGACTGTTTGTATCGTATTTTATTATAGTAGCAGCACACACATTTTTTTACAACATTTTGAGTCTTATAACTTGTTAATAATCTGAATTTTAACATATTCTTTAATTTAATTTATCAAAAGTCTCATTTAAGGTTCCGCGTTATCAGTAATAAACTATTTTAAATGTTCAAGTAAGATTATTACAACTTCTTCAGTCGATGTAAATAAACGAACATAACCTAATCAATTAAAAAAAAAAGCATTCACTGCGAAAAAGCGGGAAAGTTCAAATTTTTGCAGCTTGTACTTTTTTCAAATAAAAATTTTTTTTACACTCGCTAAAAATGTTTTGCTTACTAAAGGCTACAAAACTACGATTATTAAATTAAAATAAAAATTAAATATTGTAAAAATTGTAAATATTTACAACTTTTTAATTTATTTACAATTATTTTAAAAAAAAACAGATACAACTTTTTATATTACATAATTTCTGGTGATATAAAATAATTATTTACATTTCTGTTCTTGCACAATAGAGGCGTGCAATGACGATGATTTCCCATATTGTATATAATTCAGAATTTGTTTTTCAATTATAGATCGAGCGTTTTTCGGATCACTCTCAAAAATATTTCCATTAACCTATACAGAAAAAGTTTAACGTGTTTATTAGAATTTAAATAGAAATAATATAGATATATGAAAATTTTTAATCCTTACTAAAATTTGTCGATATCTCAATCGTGACAGAAGGCGTAACTTTAAGTTCATCAAACCATGCGGAATATTTGTATTTTTTAAACATGTTATATTATCCAGTACATCTACATGATATTTACTGTAAGAAAGAACGTACTTACGTAAATATTAAAATTATCTATTATAAATATATAAAATAATAATAAATAAATAAAAATAAACATTTCCAGTACGTAGAAATCAAGAAAAAAATTACTCTTTTGTGGTGAATAAAGTTACTCCTGGTATTATAATTGTGTCGATTGGACATTCCACCGTGGAATGCTTGACGATATTTTGGTTCACCAATGACGATCCGATGTCTGCTATCGTCAATATTTTTTTCGATGGAGTAAACCCTATTTTAATCTTTTGATGTAATTTTTTATTTCGAACATACATTTTCATTTCAAGGGTTATTTGAGTTATAAGCAGCTGTAATCGAGATTTAATCTTCCAATTAACATTATCTCGCGAGAGTGGGATAAACAGCTCTTCTGCTAAACATTTTTTTATAATC
The DNA here is from genome assembly GCA_900474385.1 of Ormyrus pomaceus. Classification (NCBI taxonomy): domain Eukaryota; kingdom Metazoa; phylum Arthropoda; class Insecta; order Hymenoptera; family Ormyridae; genus Ormyrus; species Ormyrus pomaceus. The sequence continues at coordinate 144,325 of UCOM01000041.1, read as the reverse complement.
TGTAAAAAAATATTTTTAGTGCTTTTGCACAATGAGACCATAATAAGACTAGTCACAAAAAATTCTACAAAAAATTCTACACAATTAATTAAATATAACATAAAATTGATTAGTACATTTCATTTTAAAAAAGAATATTAAAGAAATTAATACAAATATTTTGTGATAATTAAAACTTTTTTGCAATAATAAATTTTAATTAAAAAAGTTAATAATGAAATTATATTTTCTAATAAAAAAAAAGTTAATATTTGAATATCCTCTGCATTTTTACCTTTGTGCTCCAGCATCGTAAAATATGTAAACATAAAATTGTATTTACTAGGATAGCTTTATTTTCATTATTTTTATACTCCTCAAACCTTTTTTCCACATAATATCTAGTAATCATTTTTTCATTGAGTGTTAAAATCAAGCCCAAAGTGCTTAGGCTCCATAAAAAGGCATCTACATCTTTCAAATTTAATTTATATTCAGTAGGATCATTGTCCTCCTCTAGTAACTTTATGCATTTTTTGACTAGTATATCAATTGCTTTTGGCTCAAGTAAAAGAGCTTCTGCATATAAAGCTAGTATGTAAGTCATAGTCTTAAAGTCTAATGGTTTGTTTAGATCTTTAATAACTTTGCTCAAGTTCTTAAGTGTTAAATTATTGCTTGGTTGACTATTTATTACTGCTTTACACAAAGGAATAAGCAGCTGTGAATCAGTTATTAATTTGTCAAAATCTTCTTCTATTACTTCTTCTAAATGCTTTGATTCAGAAGATGGTAGTTTTATAGATGATTTATAAAATACATTAGCAGTGACACATTTTTCAAATAATGGTAATTCACTTATGGGTGGTAGAATTGGCACTAAATAATTAAGGTAATTAATTCTATCACGTTTTAATGAAATGAAAAATAGAAGTTGCACCAATTCATGATTATTTAAAGATAGGTTTATTGCTTTTTTGATCAACAAAGTTATAGCTCTGTCATAAAAAAATGATTTTTCACAATCGAATTGTCTAAACTTTAACATTGCATTTAATAACTGTAAAATTTCTACAATACTCATGTAGTTTAAAAGAGAAAAACATTCTATATCGAGTTCATATAATTCTTCTTCGCTTATATGCAAGTCTATTACATTTTTTAGCTCAGCTAATTTTTCATAAATTTTTTTCAATTTTTGTTTAGTTGCTTCACAATCTACCTCTGTTACCTCGATATTTTCAAAGTTCTTTTCCACTAGTCTCATTGATTTCACTTCTCCTTTTAAATTCTTGTGGGTTTTTAATTTATCTTCAAAATAATTTAACACACGGTGATGAAAAGTGTTTGTGCATCGTAGCCCGAGTGTACCGCGGTGGAAAATTTCTTTGACAATCAAATGATTTTTGCAATTAATTGAAAACATTAATTTCATCATATTTTGGTCAATTAGCAATGTAAATTGCTTTATTTTTTAGAATAGTTATTTATTTTCAATAATCTTTTATGTTTTCATAATGAATTTTATTAAAACTGTTCTACACTTGCTATAATACTAAACGATTACGATAAGTAAATAATTGAACATAACCTGAAATGTTTCTAAACCTTGTGGCTTGTAATGTTGCAGTTGCCGGAATGGCATCAATGGCAACAGTTCTTTTGCGAAAATTTCAGTTTCGTTTTGTAATTATGTGATAAATACCTGATCGAGATTTTACTATTTAATTAAGAGGAATATAAAATATTAGAAAAAAAAGAATATCATGTTTTTTTTTCTAAAAAAACTGTTTACTTTGTAGACTTATTTTATACATAACCTAAATGTTTAGCAATATTATTTAATAAAATAGATGATACTACAGCATTAAGTATTTAAAAAGAAAACAGAAATGCCTACAGTTATAGCTTTAGACGTTTCTCTCTCAATGAGAAGACCTATTGGTCCAAATGCAACTGAAGGAGAGCAACTAACTAAACATCATTTGGCTGTGCAAGGAATAAATACTATTTTAGATTACCTACAGGCTCATTCAAAACTTGAATTTGTCTCCTTGGTAAAATTCTTTTTTAGATTATACAATATTTTTAATATGTAAAAATTAATATTAATGTTTGTTTTAGATTGTATTTTCTTCACTTTACGAAGTTGTATGTCCATTTACTCGAGATTATGAAATGATAAGATCAAAATTACAAACTATAGAAGAGTGTGATAAAACTTGTATAGAAGCTGCATTGCACGGTGTAAATAATGTAATAATTTCAGAATGGGGTAACAGTACAGCTTGCCAAGTAATTTTAATAACTGATGGCAATCCTGGTGTAGGTCATATGTCTTTAGGAGATTCATTGAATTCTCTTAATTTCCCAAGAGAAACAAATCCATTTCCACTGCCATTCCCATATCCAGGAAAATTATCTCTTGTTTGTATAGCCAGTCAGTCAGGTAATATTAATTTTTGTTGGTATTTTTTAAATTAAAAATTTTGCTACTAATTTATCAAATATTAATATATTGTTATAAAATTACTTTTTGCAGATCCTAGTTTAATGAACTCTTTGCCCCTCTATCAAAAATTAGTTGATCTAGCAGGAAATGACAGTATACTTTTAGTACCTGAAGGACAATTGTCTAATTCTTCAGTTACAGATTGTTTTAAAAAGTTAGCTGAGGCTAATTTTACTTCATTTCAAGGATATCTAAAATGTGGACATGTTGGATCACGTATTGTATTATTACCTCCACCAACTGTAAGTTCTTCTTATAAAAAAGAGGTGTAGAAATTCAATTGCTGATTTTTTATTTACATACTTATTAACACATTTAAAAAAATTTTTTTATTACAGCCTCAGACAATGAAATCTGATTTTGAGATTTTAACAGGTTTAAACATATCGAGCACTATTGAGATTTGTGGTTTTATATCTGTAGCGGATGTAGGTAGTCCAACTTCGATTTCAAGACACTTAGTTTTGCCATTGCTTACAGAAAAAACTCCTAGTATGCAAGGTATTTCTCTTGAAGATGAATCTGAAAACGAAGATGGTCCAGATGAAGGAAAAATACCTTCCTTCTGTGTTTTACTTCATGGTGCCTTAAAAGTAAATATTGCAGTTTAGAATTTTTTATTATTTTATAAAGTAGACTGTATTAATAAATTAATAACTTAATTATAAATGGTTCCATTTTCAGGTTGAGAATATGGCAGCATTATGCTTACTAGATACCGACTGGTATGGTTTTATTTATTCCTGGGCAGATACTAAAAAGAAGTCTAATCTTATGTTGACAGTTCTTGAACATGGATCAGACATAGTTCCTTGGCTTGGAAATTTTCGAAATTTAGGACCCATTGATTCTGCGGTTAATAAAAATAGTGATATGACTTTTCCTGTCAGACCAGCAGAAAAGAGAAGTTATTCACAGACTTCACCATCCTGGATTCGACAAGTTGGTTTACAATCTGACATTCAGAAGATACTTAGGCATGCCAGAAAGCTGCCAGAAAAAACGCAAAACTTTTACAAAGTAAGTATATATAATGTAATTTTTAGTATTCAAAGGTAAAAAAAATAGAAATCATATAAAAATAGTAAAAAATAATAAAAATAATTTCTTTTACTTTCAGGAACTTAATAGATTACGTCGAGCGGCATTACAACTTGGCTTTATCGAATTATTAGACGGATTAGCATTAATTTTTGAAAGAGAATGTACATTACTGCCACCAAATTTACATCCTGATTGTGCAATACAAATGGGTCATGTTGCCGAAATGTTAAGAAAGCCATATTCACGTGAATTAAAAAACAACATACCGGCAGTCAGGACGAAATTCACACCTGGAGATTGATAGGCTGAGTAATTATAAGCGATAAGTTAAGTTATTTGTTTTTTATTAAAAATATACATGCGGACGATGTTGTAAAAATAGAAATAGAAATTTGTAAAATGCCGTCCAAATAAAGTATGTTATTTTTTATCGAAAATCTTCTTCCAATGCACACTCAATTAGATGAATAATAATTTTTAAAAGCCCTTGGGCAGATTTTATATTCGAGTACCTGTGCAGCTCGGGAACATGGACAAAAACTACTAGTGGTTGGTTTAAAGAAAGTGATTGATAATAAATATATTCGCACAGATATCTTCCGGCGTCTGTGGAAACACAAGCTTTAATGCCGGTTTCATGTGAATCTTTATTAATAACTTCACATATTTTTTCAATATTGCACTTCGATTTTAAAATTCGTTCTTCAATTTCTTTTTCTTCTGGACATTTCTTAAGTATATCAGGTCGATTATATCCTTTACTACGAGCTTGGCTTTCAATTACTAAGCAGTCAGCTAAATAGCTAACACCTACATGTATGATCACCTAAACAAAAACATTTACACTTGTGATGTAATTTACATTTGACATTTTATAATATTTTAGAATATTTTAGAGAATGCATTTTTTGTCAATTTTTCAAAAATTAACGAAAAATAAAAGTCAATTTAACACTAAGTTTGATAATACTTACAGAGGGCCTATGTTTTTCCCATAATTCTTTGATTTTATAAGACACATGTTTGTAAGCAACAGGTATTTCTTCTATAACTAGATTTATATTCAAGGATTTTTCGTTGCTCTCAACTAGTTTTGGAAGTAATTTTACCGCCTCCCAACTGGCGTTTATTTTATAATTTCTAAATGGTCCAAAACCAGTGACAAGAACAGTGGGCTGAACTTCATTTTCCATTTTTAATTTTTCAACTTTGCAAAAAACGCAAAAAATGTATTTATTACAGCATCTGAAACACGATAATCTCTTACTTATCTAGATTACATTATCTAACGAGTGCTTTTGCATGTGATATCGTTTAACATTCATTAATTCAATAGCAAAATAAAAATTTTATTTTAATCTTAAAAAGTAAAGTGCTTTAGGTATATACGTTTAATTGTTAAAATAATTGTAAATTTTAGTTTCAGTTATTTTAAAATAAAAAAATATATTCGTTTTCGATAAAAATAGGTTTGGAAAAATTTTAATTGTGATTATCATAACTATTGCGGAAACCACTCCTTATTATGAACTGGAAGCTTTCAACTGAAATGTAATTCGTTCTGATAAAAAAATGTTAATACAGAGCAGTTACGCGAGACCGGGAATTTTAAGTATTTTCACACCCACTGTTTTTAAAACTTCGGTATAATGTTATATTTATATTCTTAGTTAGCCATTTTACTTTTTAAAAAAAATATTGATTAAAAACATAAATATTTGTTACTCATAAAGTTAAATAATCTTTTACGGTTTTACCTTTGCTTAATACAATAGCCAGAAAATTATACTTTGATGCGCACTTTAGCAACTATGTAATTGATTTCAGTGCTTATTTTTTACTAAATCCATTTTTGCTTTTTTATAATTTTTAATCCAAGTCGAAGAATTTAACGTAACTCTTTTGAAACTTACCAAAATTAAAATTTCAGCAGAAGTAGAATAACTTTCAGTTATTTGATCGAAAATTTTTTTAAAAGGCCGATACAATAGCGGATAGTAGAAAGAGCGAAGTGTTCACTCGCTTCTTGTCGGGTTAGGTTTGGTCTCATTCCGCAGCTGTAGGATCATATATAACCATATGTGCTTACATATATGCGCAAACTTTTAATGCTATACCTGATACGCCAGCTGATGCGTTGATAGTGCCTTTAAATGCTTAATTCTTAATAATAAGATAACACAGAAAAAAGGTGGAAAATTACTAAAATGTTTTGCAAATGATTGGTTATTTTGTCACTGAACTTTTTAATTGTTTTTTTATATGCGTAAATTTAAACAAATAGAACTAATTTTATTCGAATAGATATTAAAATAAGATTAAATTCAAAAAATTGTATTTATCTATGTAGCCGAATGAATATGCATGCTTGATTATTATGCATGCTGTTGGAATTTTTGTACTTCTGGTAAAGTAATATAGAGCTGGAAAAAGTTTAAAGCAATGCGTTAAATAAATGTGTAATTGCTGAAACATTGTTGAAAAGCCAGTAAAATAATTAAATTTTTATTTAAAAAGAATTTATACTGAAATAATATCAAAATAATAAGTCAAATTTCTAACTTACGAATATATTAAATAGAATGTAAAGAAAAAAGCTGAATAAAAAACGATTAAATTAGATTAAATATAAAATTGAAAAAAATAATATAATTAAAAAGTGTAAAATGAAAAAGTTTAACACAGTAATAGATTTCTTCAGTTTATTGTACCAAAAATTGCATCTCATTCAATATGATCATCGATTCAATATAATATATATATTTTTATAGTATCATGTATTAATAATATACTTATCACTTCTATCATCAGTTAGATTTACTTTGTATCTAAATATTTGTAATAACGTATGCAGTACCCACATACAGAGCCCTGGTTGACATTTACCAAGACGCCTTACAGAAACATTTATAATCGACGTGCAAATTTTATCTTTTTATACATAAATAGCTCAGCGATTTTCCGTGACATTTCAGGACTGCAACTGTGATTAAAGTACCATTTACATTTGATAATTCATTTCTTGCAGATAAAATCTATAACAACTTCTTTGAGTTTTTAAAAATAAAAAATTCTTTTTCTGTAAATAGTACAATGCTTTTAATTACATTTTAGGTTTTAAGATGTACTTTTTAAAATAATGTAAAGAATATTCTAAAAATTTTACTAATTTTTTTTTTAATTAATACAGTTTTGATATACGTTAGAATTGTATAAACCATACTCAAAGGAATATGAGATTATAAAAAATTATTTTAGTTTATTCTAATTACATATTACACAAATTATTTGATACGTAGATTGAAGAATGACACAGTGTTAGTTTAACGTTTTATTTTGATATATATTTAAATATATCAAAATAGAATATGTATTTTGGATTTCCATAAAAGAAACTTTTTTGCCCCTTTTAAAGAGAATATGTACACTATCAATGCATACAAATGTAAAGAATTTTCATTTACAATAATAAGTGAAGGAGAAAAAGTAATAGTTATAGAAATTAAGAAATGCAGATTTTGAAGTAGATTTCAGAAAACAATATAATTTTACTAGGATTAGTAAATTTTGAAAAAACTTTTAAAATACGTGCTGAATTTGTGTCCAAAGATTATTGGTTTTAACAGTCCTGTCAGTAAAATCGCAACATGCATCACAGTCACTTTTAGAATATTAACATATTCTACTACACATCGATCAAATCGCGACAAACATGATTCAATTTTTAATGTAAAAGTTCACATATGATCTTACTTTTCTTTTTTATTCGTATTTTTTTTAATAACTATTATTATGTTTATGCACTAAAATTCTCGAACGGCCGGTATGGATTTCAAATGTGTCGCATGTACGCGATGAAGCCGAATATTCAAAAAAAAAGTTTAATTGAAAAATCTTAGTAATCAAAAATAAATTTTGTCTATACTATGGTTCATGTGTGTAAACTGGATAACATTTAAAAAGTATATAATTAATTTTAATAATTAAAAAGATAAAATTTATAGACAAATAATTACGTAAACGAAAAAAAATTATCAAAATTATATTTTAGAAAATGAAATAAAATTACATATTTGACTTTCTCATGAAAATTTGTTTTTGTATTAATGCACGAGTGTACGCGAGAGATACGCCATATATACGTGCTTTGTGTTGATTCGTTATACACATTCTTTCAGAATTGTTAACTTTTTTAACAAAAATATCGCTTTAGATGATTCAAACAGTAAGCAAGTTTTAAACTTGTACAATTGAAGCTAAATTAGTTTTTTCTATTCTGTACGAATTTTTATCTTGAAATTACATTACTCTAATAGTCAATTTTCCTTTCAGTTTTGTCACACTATTTCACAATTTAAAATAAACTTTTTATTTTTACCCGACCTTTTTCACATAATTATTGCATTTGAAGATCGATGGCTGACATGAATATCAAAGGCAAAAAAACTAGTGGGTTTCTAACGAACACTTTGCAAGAATCGATCGATGGGAGAAATAAAACAACTTACAAAAAAACAAGAATATTATTATTAAAAACTATATAATTCCATTTTGTTAGACAATCCAATTTAATATCAATAAATCGTCGCTCTTACTAATAAAGTCGTACAAGTACGATTAATAATGTATAACAACTAATTAAAATAGCGCTAAGTGTATGTATATTTATATCTTTATAAATCTTAATGCGTGAGATCTGAGAACACGAATTCATCTCGATTTTTCCGACCTGGAGAATCGCTCGCCTCTTAAAGCACTTATTTCTTTTTTAATTTTATTTCCCTATGCTTTTAAATCCAAAAAAATTACCCATGTATGTAATCATTTCTGTTTAAACAGATATTTAATTCGGTATTTCAAAAACATAAACAAAAAATTAGTTGTTTTGCAAAATTTCATCCAGATAATATTTTTAACACTTCTTACTGCAAATAAAAGGAAATTAAAACTGAATCAAATGTCAATTTCTCATTTCTTTAATTCTTTTGACAATAAAAGCGTCATTTTTTTCTTATTTGCTCTGCAAACGAAAAATTCTGGCACGGATTCACGCATGAATTTGTATTTTTTGTTTATTTACTTGTGGGTAATTGCTCTCAAAGTATGCTTTTTGCGATCGCCGTATTTTTTAAATTTTATTTAGTTTTATTTCCTGTATATCTTAAAAAAATCTTTAAAATGAATTAAATAAAAATAAATTTTAGTTGCATTAAAATTCGACTTCGTTGCAAATGACTGATTCAGCTTAAGCAATCCCTTAAAGTATTTGTGCTTTCTTCGGAATCGTCGCCATGAATCACGTGTGAAGCAGCAGAGAAAGAAATTTATTTCTTCCATTGCTTATAACCTTTTTTTCATAAATTGATTTATACACTTGTGCCAAAGTCGACGTTTTGTTCACCATCGTTAAGATTCACTGTGTAAAATTAAGCGGCAAACTTACTAATAAAAAGTTTTATCGGATAGATTACACGTACATACAATTAGATTTTGACGTTTTACATTTTGTGATGCTCACTTTAATACCTTTGTTATAATTTTTATTTAATATATCCAGTCCGCCCCTGTTTCACTTTGATTCTGTTTATTTCCAATTCTGATAACGACTTCGTTGTAAGTTTTGGTTTTTTTGCAATAAATATCATATTGATATTATTATTTTTACATGTTGAAATTTGTAAAACGTTTAAATCTCATTGCCTTTCTTAAAATTAATTTCCAAAATTTCATGGGCATTCTTCATGCTACGATGTTAAAAGAGCTCTTTAAGAAATGTTTTGAGACGTAATATGAAAGACTACATAATATTATATAAAAAATTGATTTTCTTCTATGTATATAACATAGTTTCAAATTTTTTAATTTAATTATTCTCCAATTTTCAAAAATTTATACTCGAAGATATTTTGAAATCATTTTGACATATTTTTCGGAGCAAAAGAAAACTGCATTATCTCGCAATATCTGATAAAAATAAGTTTTTTACTTTGAAGAAAAACGACTGCAACATAGGTGAATAAAAAGTTTGAATGATTCAGAATAACTTATTACCTCATCAAGTAAAAATGAAATTGGCTTTTTTTTTTATCACATTACCCAACTTACAATTAAAAACAAGAACGAAAAGAAGAAAATGCCTTGTTATTGTTTCATTATTTCTCACTCTACGATGATTACACAGAATCACAAGAGAAAAAGAGTCGAAGCCGTTTCCTTTAATAAGCTTTCTGCAAGAGCACGGACTTTGTATTTGTTTCTCTACCCATATTAACATTATAAAACTAAATCCAACACTTGCGACGCTCCTTTAAATTCTCTCCTTATCCTTATAAAGAGATGGCTCTCGTGTATATTTTTCTCATTTTGTAAGCGCCCCCCCCCCTTTTTTTTTTGAAAATACCGTTTAAACTCGCGCGCGCTCTGGATGACGACAACGCACTAGTGATTTCCTCGTTTGTTTTTTCACACCCTCGCGAAATCGCTTCGATCCAAATATCTCCGGCCTGTCGTTCGTCCGAGGGAGACTTCTGCTCTCTCTCTCTCTCTCTCTCTCGGCTCGATTGTTAGTTGTTTTAAGAGTAGGCGAACGGCGGCGGCGATTTGCCATTTGGTAAGACGAGCGACGATGCTTTCGGAGGTTTGCAAGTAGTCGTGTGACCGAGGAGGTTGTTGCTCTCGTCGTTTATGGCTGCGTTGAGTTGTGGTGCTGGTGTTGCCGGTCTCGTACCGCTGGCGTTCCTGGTATTTGGTTACAACTCCATGTCCTGCGCCTCGTCCTCGCTAAAGTCGCTCATCGAGGACTCGCTGTCGGACGACATGCCGTTGCCCGTGCCGCCGTTCTCCTGGTCCCGAAGCGCCTCTTCCGTCGCGTATTTCCTCACGTAATCTGCGAAGGCAACGCTTTGTTATCTTATCCGTCTGCCGCCGTAAAATTTAAAAATAGGACTACTTAATTCGGACGAAGCGCACGACTCACCTGCAACCTTTTTCTTGTATTCTTCAGGTTTATGCAGATACATCGCGGCGGCGTCTCCATTTAACGGATCGATTGGGTTTGGATATGTTAACAGCTGAGGGAGGAAAGACTCAAAGATATTCGACAAGTCTGCGGACAGAATAAAACAGTATCAGTAACAAATTTTTCAGTTTAAATTGATCAAGCCTAGCCTGCGATCCTTTTCAAGAAAGATCTCTCTGTATCAGGTCGAGGAAGCGCGCAAAATGGGTAAAACTAAAAAAATTCGGCGCTTCCTCGACTGATCTACGAAAGAGCCGAGTGGTGATAATGCGATTCTTACCGTACAAGGCCGTCCAAGCCTGATTAATTACGTCGAGGCACACAGTACCCGAAACCTCATCGATGTTGGGATGGTAGACTTTGTTCATGAAGCCGATGGAAGGCGATTTGAAGGGATAGTGCTCCGGCAGGTGGACGCGCACCTTCCAGATCCCGCCCTCGTAAGGCGCTGAAACAAGGACAGGTTATTTCGTTACTTCCGGAAGACTTTGTATACTTTGGGTTCGCGCTTTCGATTTTCAACTTTTTTCCTTTAATTCGGTGATTCTTTTTAAAGGGTTGCGATTGAATAGCAGTTTTTTTTTTTTTAGAAACGTAGACGGAGGTGTGAATTCGAGAAATTTAATTTAATGTTTGGAATTACCGAAGTAAACCAGGACATTCGAAAAGTAAGAGTAATTACAATGTGTAGACAATCGATAACATTTATCCGGCTCTTTTTAGCGGCGCACTAAACTTAAAAATAGAATTTAGCGTCCCACTGATAAGTGAAAAATTCAATTACTTTTGAAAAGACGAAGAACAAATGCGCTTGACTCGTGACCGAAGTAACGATAATAATAGAGTTATCAATCGTTGCGAATTCCGTTCGGACTTATGTCCTTGAAATTTACAGTCCCATAAAAGCGTCGTAAAAGCGAAAAAATCCTTCCACGCTTGCGCTCTCGAACGCGGCTCTAATAAGCAGAAACAGAACCGACCTCTCCAATATCCCTTCTCCGGCCGATCAAAACAAAAGCCTAAACGGCCGCGATAGGAACCCGTGTAAAACAGGTTGCGGCGCATTAACCGAGCCGGAAAGGAATAACAACAACAGCCACGACAATGGCATCCGACACTTTTCCCACCAGCCGCTCGTCCCAATTATTCCGATCTCTGGATCTCCCCCCCCCCCCCCTCCGCGCCTATCGGGCCCCGCGATCGACTATCCGCGCATTTTTTCTCTCTCTCCCGTTGCTTTCTAACGCCGCGCGGAACGGCGCAAAGCGAGCCCCGCACGCACGCCACGCTTCCTTTTACCAGCCCATTACGCGCGCCCATTTTAACGGAAAGCCGGCCGAGGCTGGCCGCTTTTCTTTATATTCCGCGCGGCCCCCGCTCCGCCGCGGCGCTATGCCCGCTTTCGGTTAATTTCTAGCCTTGGATTCGGGTTTGTTTACCAACTGTTCACTCGGTAACTCGGCAGAGGTCTGGGGGAACCGAAGAGATTGAACGATCGTAAAAATGTGATTTTTTTTTTTTTTTTTTTGCTTCATTTGCACACCACGACAGCCCCGTTTAAAAGCTCCGTGCGTTCGTAATCTGCTTTGCAGATATTCAATAAACGCGAGCGTCGGGGCGCGAGAGCGACGAGCTCGCAAGACGAATCGAGGGCGAGCTTTTGAGTCTCATTATCCTCGAGAGGCCGCAGGTGGAAGCTTCAAAGTCAGAATCGCGCGCCGACGGCGCTGCTCGAACGCGCGCCGCGCCGCTCGTCTCGAAGAATGCACAATCTAGTAATTAGGTTACGTAAAACTACATTTTAATAAATTACCATCGCCGGACAAATCGTTTCTACTCGACTAAACCTCGACGCGCGCGGCCTTATACACCCGGCGAACGCGTTATTAATGCGCGTATATTAGCTCGGAGAGGCGTTGTTTTCGAAGGGGAATACCTTACATCGAGCGCGCGGGGAAAAGTCAAAGTCGCGTAGAGCGGGAGCTCGTGAATCATCGGGGGGAGGCGATGATCGAATTGCGGTAATTCAACGATTCCCATTCTGCGCGGCGGTGCTCGTTAATGCTCGCGACCCTACGATTTGCATAATTTTCAGAGGATGTTGTTTCGAGCCGAGCTTATACATCGACGCGTTCGCTTGATACGCATATAACTTTGCGATCGCCTAAAAACCCACTTGTTTACTGCCTCTCTCGCCGCTTGGAAATCATCGAGCGGATGGATGATTGCGCCTTCTGGCCCCCCGACTATATTTTCGACGTTTTTTTTTTTTATTATCCTGTTTTTCCGTTCGTTCAAATTTATAATTCAATGATAACAGCTTGACTTTCGCTTCGGTAAATAGAATTAACATCGTCGTTTTAATTATTCGGTCGTATTTACCGCGGCGTATTATCGTGCTGCCTCGCATTATTAAAACCAGTACGGAAACGTCTTTAAAAAAAAAATAATAATAATAACAGATAAATAATAAAAACATTACATTTCAAAATCTATTCCAATGAGGTTAATTATTATCTGGGTTTACAACTGTATTACTGTACTGTTATCACGAATAGCGTCGAAATGTTTTTACGAGAAAGATTTCTTCATCAGGAAACGCCTAATTCACTTTGTACAGCTCGCTGCGCATCTCTCTTTTTCTTTCACAGTCGTTCGGGAAGAGCCGAACACGTTGACCTTCGGGACTCGTACGATTTCAACATATCTATATATATACATATATACATATATATTCTTTTGTGCGTTGTAGACGAAAATATAGACGCTGTTAATTTACTCTCTCCGTCGAACACGCTTCTTTTAAAAATGCGTCGCGTTTCGAAAGAGAAATGTATATTTTTTTTTTCGTTCATTCTTTCGTGTTTTTAAACGTTCGATTTATTTAGGTCAACCTTTTGGATACAGCGGGCAAGAGGAAAGTTGTTCTATTTCGATGTCAACGTAAACGCGAGTGTTTTGAATTTTAGAAAGAGAATCTTTCGCCCGAGAACAAACGACATTTTATAACTGCGTTAATAATTCACGAGCGCTTACGAGGATATTAATTTGAAATTTGCGTATAAAATGTAACTAAACTTTGATCAACGCGATTAAACTTCGCGATCTGGGTCAAAGTGTTAATTCTAATATATATATGAAAGAAAGCCGTTATTTATTGCAGCAATTAGGGGAAAATTGAATGCGCCGTAAAAACAAATTAGAGAAAATTAAAAGTGAACCTCGTTGAGTTTACTATATATCCGACTTTATCAACCGAAAGATAATTAAAATTTTGCTACAACAGTTATCAGTTCCTAAATCTCGTCGAACATTTATCATCCAATCCCTTTCGATATTCCAACCGCACCGAATGCTTTCTCTCTCGAATTTCATGAAGCGAGTATACACCAATCGCCAAATCATCGCCACCTCGACGAATCCTCCCTTTAAACTTTCTCGCGCGTTAAAAAAAGAAAAGAAAGACTGCTCAGATATATCTATTCTCATCCGCGGCGGCGAGCGTTTCCGTCCTACCCAATCCGCAGCGTCGCGCCGCGGACATCGGCTCCTCTCGTGTCAAGTGCAGCCGGGATAATTTTAACGCGGACCCTGAAAATTATTCCGTCCCGACCAGACAGACCGACTGCTTGGCAGCCGTTTCGACGCGCACGCGGAAAGACGCGCAGTTGGAAGCCGAACGACAATGCGCGCCGGGCCTTTCGTCGTTCCGACCACCGAAAGCAGACCCCCGCCGCCGCCGCCGCCGCGCGTAATTAATCAATGCGTTATTATGCGCGGGGAGCGGGAATCGCGGGGGCGCGTGGGTGTTTTCGAGCGGTTCGGCAAGCGGTGCGCAAGCCTCGCGGCTAATTCGCGATAAATTATTTATTAGGCGCGCGCGAGTCGTTGCGCGGAGCTGCTGCGCGCGCCTGGATTTTAATAAGTACACTGCGAAATTCGGAGGGAGAGCGGAGACTGTTGACTTTTGACGCGGAATAACTCGGGGGGGGGAGGCGCGCGCACTCTTCGGTTTTGATTGCAACAACAGCTTCCGGGAGCGCGATGCTTTTCTAGAATAATTCGAGATAGGAGAGCGGCGATAATAACCGGTTCCGTTGGGAGCAGCGTATACAGTTGTAATGGGCCCGCGGATGCAATTCTCCCGTAATTGCGCGAGCGAACAATATTGCGAAGTTACTTTCGATGCGCAACTGCGTGGATATCTCGTGCTGGAAAGTCGAGTGCCGCGACGCGCAAAAGGAAGGAGACGCTTTAATTTTTCGCCCCGAAGCTTCGGCGTGTAAAAATTGAATTTCCTCCTCGCGCATTAGCCGTCAAATCACGAAGGAAGGAAGTTCAATAACTCGATTCCCCCCCGCGCTAACAAGATTTAGACGCGTTCGCCGGAAAAGAAAATTCCCCCTCCCCGCCAGGCAGCCGCGTTCGCCTGCTTTTCCATGGCAATATAATAACGCTTCTGCAAAAAAAAAGGAAGACCGCGGCGGAGGAGTATACAGGCGCGCTCCTCTGAATGAACCGTCGGCTAAACGAGCCACTCTATTTTGGAAAATTAATAAAGATCGCGAGAGCCCCGCGGGCCTGGCACGCGAGAGAGGCCATTGTGCCGCACCGCGGCGGGGGGCTCCGTTGCGGCACGAGGCAACTAATTTTAGGCGACTCGCGTCTCTTTCAGCGCCGAGGCTGGCTTTTCACTCGCTCTCCCCCGCCTGGTGTGTGTGTGTGTGTGTGCCTTTTGGTCAATATAATCGACAGGTCGCGCGCTGCCTTTTTTCTCTTTTCGTTTTCAACGGCGGACCGTCCTCGGAGTCGTTAGGGAAGTGAAAGTTTGCGGGAAAAGCCGGGGAGAGAGAGAGAGAGAGAGGAGGTCGCTCGGAGGAAAAGTTTCCAGTAAAAATCTGCGGCGTTCGCTCGCTCGTTCGATGATGCGACTTTGAGCGAGTCCGCGGAAGATACGTATATAGAACCGCGGAGTGAAATGATGCGCGACGATAAGAAACTGGGATGAACGTTGAACGTCTTTATGAAAAGGGTTTCTTCGCTCATTTTTACGACTGCCACTGAACTTGATTCAAAATCTTTGGGAAAAATCGTTTGAATAGCAGGCGTCGATCAGAAACCAGCTCCTGAGGATCGTCAATCAGAGCAAGTAAAAGTCGTCCGCGAAAAGTCCGCGATTTCACGGGGGCCTCTCAATCGATCCTCGAGTGACACCTCTCTCGTTGTCGCGGTGGCTTTGGATCTACCGGCGGCGTAAAGTTCAGCCAACTTGCAATGGGTATATATATCTGTGCCAGTGCGCGCTTTGTTATCCTCTCGGCGAATATCGGGGCGGGGGATTTCGGCTTTGTGATTTTTTCCGCAGTCGATGATTTCACAAAGCCTGCAGGGTTTTGTTTTGCTTGTACCGCAGCCGCGTTCCGCGCGGTTTGCTTTTTTTTGGAATTATTTTAATTGAAAAGTTCGACTCTGCATTATTGATTTTTGTTCATTAGCGTAGGATATAGTTGGGAAAGCTTTCTTCCGCCGTCTCTTTGCTCGGCAATTAGTTGTGAAAAATATTGCTGATAAAGGCTTGTTTATAATGCTGCTGTCATTCAATGCGTTGAATTATAAATTGCAGTTGTACAACTACGGACGATAACTACGGAATCGGAGGGAAGCATAATGACGGCTGGCTGCGTTTCGCTGTATTTACTGATCAAGAATCTGACGGCGTCTATCAAATGAATTTCAGAATCGCTCGACCGTAAAACGCGGATGAAATGTCTGTTTTTCTAAAATCTAGAACAAAACTCCATTGCGTCATTCTAAGTTTAGATTAAATAATAAAATACACTATGAAAATTAATTGTCAAGCATATCTTTGAAATCCTGTTATTTTACCGAGAACCTCGCGACGTTAACCCTCTGCACCAAAATTTACAATTCCATCAAGCTAAATATATACCATTCATTCTAAAACCAATCTCAGCAGCCCCAGTTTAGTCCAGAACGCCAAAGAAAGTATACGATCTCTCTAAACAGCCGAACCCATCGATCTGCAATCGGCCAATCCTGCACAGTAAAAGCGAACAAATCCGAGAGCCGACTACGTCCGAGGCGATCACGTGCGCGGGCACGATTGACTCCAAAAATATACCTAACGGGGAGGATTCTCCTCACGGCAATGGGAATAGGTTTACATTCGCCGCCGCTTGCCTTTCCTTCGCGGCGGCAGGCGGCTTCGTCAAGTAAGACGTCAAAGTTCTATTTTCGCGCCGTACAGTTCCAGCGCGCGTTTCTCTCTCTCTCTCTCTCTCTCTGCCTTTGTTGTACTTGCGGGAAGATCCGCGGCTTTCGCAGCTGCGGACGCGGAATTGCTGTATTGTTTATCCGCCCTTACACGCCTGGATACGCTGCGAAAATAATCCTCTCGACCGAGGCGGAACGCTCTTTGTTTTGGCGCAATTTACGAGCAGAGTCGAGAGATGCTTTTTTTATTTATTTTGAAAGAGGACGGACGTTGAACTGCAGGCTGTACGACGATTCAGTTTCGTCGAAGTTAATTCGTCTCCTTATCGTTAATATAAACGATACGACTTCGGCGACAATGGAATTCATAAACCCAAGTAGCTCAGAGCCGAAGCACCGAGCAAACTCTCGGAGCGGCGGCTCTTACTCGAGCACCTCGGTAAGAGTCCTAATCCTCTCCCCATCCATCCATCCACTTTCGCCTATTAAAGGCTTAATTCATCCGGCGCGTCGTCGGTCGCGCGAACAATATCGCGCCAGCACCCGAGCTGCCATCATGGTCGAAAAACCCCGCGACTCACCTCTCCCGGCAGCGTGGCAACCGTCGAAAAAAGAAAAAAGGTACGATAACCACCGGAGGGGGGGAGGGGGGCTGTGCACCACGCATGTGCAACCCACGACGACGACGACGTCGACGGCGACTCGGTCGTGCCGGGCCCTCGGTAACAGCGCGGGTACCGCGAAAGAGAGAGAGAGAGAGAAAACTGGGTCAGCGGGTCAAGCGCTCGGGGTTAGCTCGCGAGGCCGGCCCGACTGCTGCTGCTGCTGCTGAGATCAACACCAGCTCTCCGACGGGCTGTTGCGCGGGGGACTGGTCTATTGCCGAACGAATCCCCGCCGCCGTCGCCGTCGCCGCACCGCGGCGTGTGTGTGTGTGTGTGAGTGGACGCTCGCGGAGGTGCTCTGCTCTCGGAGCTCTTTGCTTTCGCGGGAGAGTGGATTTTCGTCGAGCGGTTTAGGGGGAGGCTTTTGGGGATTGACGCGCTTTGGAAAAGTGGGAAACGGGGCAGGGTGTATTTTCGCGTTTGATATATACCAAATAGTTTGCCTCCTCGGATTTTATTTTATTTAACCCAATAAACGTCCGCTGCGCCCGTTTAGAGATGAAATATTGTAGATTCAAGCTGCAGTTTACTTCGAGACTGACGTGACAACCGAGAATCGCAGTCAAACGAAGCTACTCAAACGTTAACGAGAAAATAAAACGTACCATTAAAGACGCTCCGAAGAAACATCCCGAGGATTACCTCGATCTACTTGCGCGCGACGCGCAATCCCAAAATCGAAATAGAAAGAAGCTCGCGATGTCGAACAAAGAAAGCCACTGAAAAAAAAAAACACACACACATCGGGCACGAATGAAAAGAGCCACTTCGCGGCCTAGAAACGTACACAGGCGCAATTAAGCAGCGACGCATAACGATCGGCACACACGGCGATCAGTCGCGTCAATCAAAGTCCAAGCGGCGCAACGCGGAAGCGACGCGGCCCCCCCCCCCCTCCCCCGCTCCGGATCAGCTGACGTGCGATTTTTCGCTTTGTCAGACCGCCTCTTTACGCCCGACGCGGCGGCTCTCTGCGTTTCGAGCGGCGCGCAAACAAAGCAGCGCCTCGCGGAAAGAGCGGAGCGGAGACGGACGAAATTCGATGGTTGATTCGATTGATTGCGGTTCGTTCGGGGATGCTTTTGTCTTCGATTGGGTCGCGGAAATTGAATCGTGACGCCGGGGGGTATCGATTGCGCGAGAGTCGTGAATTTTTGCGACGAGGATTGCCGTCTTCTGCGAGGAGGGATGCTGTAATTTCAGACGCGACCGATGAAAGACTTTTGAGGAACGAATTGAAAAGGTCGGCGGGGAGATACCGGGGACACCTTTCGAGAGGAGAGGAGGACGGCATTATGGAAATAAGCGAATAATAAACTGAATCATAAACGGGGTATAATCAATTCCGGTATTTCCAAAGTAAAGCTCTCCAAAGGGTTACAGCTCCCAATCGAAAATTGTATGCAATAAAGCCCCGACCTCCGTTCGAGGAGAGCGTCAAACGCTCTCGAGCGCGAAAGCTGATCGATCGATCGATCGACCGACGTGACATTTCCTCTGCGAACGGCAGCCCGAAATCCGCGAAAGGAAACGCGAGGCGGCAAGGACACTCCCGCCGTCGATACATCCCCGTGCCCAAACGAAATCGCGGCAATCACCGCGAGGCACGAGGAAACAAGCGTGCCGTCGGCACGCGAGTCACGCGGCCGACGTGCACTGGCACTGCGAACTCGGGCCGATTATTTCGGCGTTCGAGCGACAAAATTGTTACACGTTCCCCCGAGCTCCACGCGGCGGCTCTCTCTCTCTCTCTCTAAACCCCGATGTGCGGAGGCGCGCGCATGCTCCGATTACTGTTGCCGGGCGCCTTCGGCTTCGGGATATTTAGCGCCCTTAGCTCTCTCTCTCTACGCGACACACTGAGCTATATATCGATGCAGAACGCGCGGCCTTTCGAGTCGGGGGAGAATTTTAAGCGGGGGGGAGTGACGCTTTTCCGTTTTTGACGCGCCATCGATTTGGGATTTATTTTCGGCCGACGATGCTTTCTTCGGATCGGCGGGCTTCGGACGGGATGCGAAGGCGCCGCGCTCCTTGAATTTGGAACGGTGCGCCGAGGCACTTTCGATTTAATTTTTTACGATTGCTTTATTCTTACCGGGGTTTATAAAGAGGAGTATCGAAGAAGAATGGCTCTTGGACTCTGAATCTTTTATATTCTTTGGATTACTTTAGGAACTCGGCGAGAATTGAAGAGTAAACAGACCGAAGATTAAAAAGAGGAGATATTTTTCAGTAGCGAAAAAGGAACGGGGAAGAAGATAAAAAAATTGCAAAACAAATGAAACTTCACGCGGATGACATAATATCAAAGTATAAACTTCGGAGTCATCTTTTTAAGTACAAATACTCGTTAAGAAACTTCGTGTAACTGCCCATGAAAAGAAACACAAGAGTCTCCGTTTTAATCGATCACTTGGCCTTCGCTGAGCAGAGGGACTTTTAGGGCGCTCGGCGATTACTTAATTCTCGACTAAGAATGCAAGAAAAAAAAAAGTCTCGAGACTATTTCAAACTACGTTTTGATTTGAGTTTCACCGAGATATGCTGTTTTCAAACAACGTCTTCGCGAGATTCAATTTTCCTTTCGGAGAACTCGTTTTTCAAGTTCGAACGACACGCCAACCCGACCTTTATCAAAACGCAAAAGCTTGCCTGCGTTCTACTCCATCTACCCGATTCCTTCGACCGAATACCGCCTGACCCAATTCTAACGCTCACTTAACCCATTAACGGGCAAATTGACCAAAATTTTTCGATTTTTTGAGCCTATTGGATTCTATTGAAAAAGCAATCGAATATTATCGTAAAGTCCGTATCCGAAAGTTTTCGGGGTCGCTCTTTCCGAATCCGTGGTCAGATTTACGAAAAAATCTGTTATAACAAAAATTTTTAATGCTGTTTTAGAAAAAAATGCAATTTTCAATGTGGTCATTGATACTTTTTCCTTTTTTTTTTTCATACGAACTTTAAGAAAAAGAAAAGAAAAAAAAAGGGAAGACTTGCACAACCGGCCCGAAAACTTTCTCGGGGGGAGCCGATAATTTTCCCGCGCCTTTTCGGCCGGCGGTCGTAAAAGCGAAAACTACGTCGGCTCTCCGCTGCAAATGCATTTCCCAACGGGCGCGAGAATCTCGCCCGCGGAGAGTTCAATTAGCATTTTCCCCGGGCGCACTTTCACCTGAAAAGGGAAAAGTCGCGCGGAAGGTGCTCGAGCGCGCAAAAGGCACAGGCGCTAAGGAGCGCGCGAGAGTCGTCGTCTTGCGTCGCTGCACTCCATTTTTATCGTTTCGCTGGTTAAAGGAGGCCGGAGGAGAGAAGTTCGAGGATCGCTGCGGGTCGAAGGATTTCGTTTTTGCGAAAGCGACGGCGGCGGTAATCGTTGCGAGAGAGGTGAGAAGGAGGCGCACCGCGCGCGTTTCCCGGAGAAGCATCGCACGATGTGGCGAAATTTTTTGCATTTAAGCGACGTGTTTAAATGCGCTCGGAGTTTTATTTTACGAAAAATGCCGGGGTATGTAGATTTTACGGAGGTAAATTTCAAAGGTGTGCTTCATTGTTATTATTTGCAGGAAAAAGTATGCAGTTCTGCTTCTTTGAATTTCTCGAGAGGCTGTGATTTAAAATTTCAAAATGTCACTTATTATATAAGTTTACGTAATGCAAAAATTTTTCTTTGCGGCTCCCATCAATCACTTCCTGGTACGAGATGCGGAAGAACATTCGGAAGTAAAATAGCAGTAAGATATGAAAATGAAAATTTCTTTTTTACTATGGCAAAAATTTAGATTTGAAAGCGAAAGAGATACAGTTTTTAAAATTACGTGGTAATGAAACAGTTGATGATACCTGCTAATAAGACGGTTACTCCACTTTAGACTTAAATTCAATTAAATTAAAGTAAAAAAAAAACAGGTGTATGTACTTATTAAATCTTTAATAGCAAACAGTTTATTACTTTTTTACATGTAGCCACTCAGCGAACCGCAATAAATTGACGTGAAAGTGCAGAGACGATCTTTAATTTGCTTCGCTGCAACGTTTTACAGCTCTAATGATTCTAAATTTATAGCGGATATAAAGTTACGTTTGCTGCTCGTTTAATTTTACTTTTAACGCGAGAAAAAAAAAAGTTGACCTTTCGAAGGGCGGTAAATGTACGGCAGTAGCCTTTTTTTTTTTATTTTAATAAAATTTTGTCGAAACTCTAATAAATTTCTAAAAGTCTTGGGCAATAGTTTACTTAATTAAACAACTAAGTTTTCAGCTGTTTCTTGATATAAAAGTTACTCGAGACCGAGTAAATAACCGGCAAAGAAATAAAAAAGTAAAATACGTTCGTAATTCTACAAATCAATTTATTTATCTATCGTAGGTTGATTCAGTTTTCATTAATTTTTATACCGATGAAACTTTCAAGGCTCGAGGCAGCAACTGCTTTTATTGCAAAAACCTTCTCATAAATCGTTCGTATTGCTCCCCTTATTTCACTTTTATTCTTTGATATTTTATAAAACGTTAAATTCAACGATTTAAAAGCTCGTATAAAAGTGACCCTGCACATATTTTCTCTACATTTTTAAATCAACAGAAGCTCGCGATATGGTATACTTTCTTATAAAAAAATAAAGCATCCGAGCATCAGAAAAGCATTTTCCCCTTTGTTTTACTTTAAATACTTTCACAAATAACCAAAATTAATGCAACTCCTCCGTACAAAAAAATCTCTCATCTTTCGCGACCCGCCTTAATAAAGCAGGTCCCCCCCACCGGTCGAGAGGGTCCGCAGGGCAGTCGAGTGCAGCAAAAGGAAACGGAGAAATCATCGTCGGACGATCGCGGCGAATTATTGCGCAACGACGTCCGGCGCAGAAAAGAGGATCGGCTTTGCGGGCCGACTCGCGCGCGCATCGCACAATCGCGTGTGTGCTCGCCGCGCGGCGAATAACGCGGAAGCCGAAGGTTCCGAACTCGATCAATATATATATATATATATAACGCACGGGCCGAGAGCGGTGCGTGCTTTTCCGCTCGCCGGGAGAGCTTATCGAGCTCTCGGTGCGCGCGGCGCGTACGTGTTTATCGCGGCGCACTCGAGGATACGGGAAGGCGCTGCACTTGAAGAATCTATTTTCCCGAGGCGAGATGGATATGTTACGAGGATCTTGAGCGGGATCGGGGAAGTTTGTTTTTCGGTCTCGGGCCGGCTGATGAGGAGGGTGCTTATTTCGCGAATATTGTGCACGGATCGAGAGAAAGGTTTTGAGAAAAATTACTATACGCACCGGTAAATCGAGGACAGACTTTGAATTGGGGTAAAAAATATACTTTATATTAATTTTTTTTATATTTTTTTAGCAATAATTACTAAACGTATAGTAAATTTTTACCCTAATTCAAAGTCTGTCCTCGATTTACTGACGAGTATAGTAATTTTTCTTAAAAATTTTTCTCTTTGTGCATGTTTCGCCTTTTTGGGGAGGGAATTGTACGTCGAAGAATCGACGTGGACTTTCAGGTGGAGAAGGTTAGATTCATCCTGCGGTTTTAAACAACTTGGGCCAGTTGATATTATAAGGTTAAATAATTCTTCATTGTAAGAGTAACAATCGGCGCGAAAGAAAATTATGTAAACTTTCCTTCATTGTTCTCTGAAACTTTCGTTCAAAACTATGCCGAACAAAGTTTCTTCATTATACACTCCCTAAATATTAATTGCAGAATTATGTTTTGCACGGCGGAAAATAGTTATTCGAGTAGTGTTACGGATTAGTAACAAGCAGTAAATTGAATCTGAATTACTTTTTTTTGACAAACTCGGCAACTCAAATTTTATTTTTAATTTAATTACGCAACTGTTAAAAGAGAAGTAATTAAGCTTAAAAGTTTAATTACTCTTACTATCAAGACAATTAATTATCGAATAACTTTTAAATGACCTGTGTCTTAACCGTTTGCCATTTGTTGGTCGATAATCGCGCTTTTTCTTGGACAAATAAGCAAAGAAAAAGAAATTGTACACGATCATCTAAAAATGCATGCCAATATATAAATAATAAAATATAAATATGTTTTTCTACTTACTTCCTCGAGGTCCGTAGAACTTGACTGAAAATTCATTAAGTCCACCCAATATCGTCACCTCGTGTTTGCTCTCTATTCTGCATTCGCGATAATAGTAATAACGTGTTAAGGAAAAAATTCTCTGACCTGTAAAAACAAAGCTTCATACATCTCCCTACCAAAGCAACTTAAGTATGAACCAAAGCCCCCCCCTCTAAACCCTGGGAAAACAATCCGCGAATCGAGCGCGATTTCAATGCTAACTCCTCTCTCGGGGAGGGGGGAGATCCACGCATCGCCCGTTTTCCATTCTTCGCCGCAGGAGGCCGTCGTATGCAGAGAGAAAGAGGCCCCGAGTGCGCAACGCCCCGGGTAAGGGGGAGGGGGGCAATTGCCCGCGCACTTTCATAAATCGTGAGCGGAAAACGGGTCCTTAGATTTTCCGTTACACGCGCGCGCTCCGCTCCTTCGGCGACGTGCTCTCCTTTCGCCCCTCGCGCGCGGCGCCCCGAGTATATGTATATAACCGCCTCGGTGAATTTTGCGAGAGGAGAGGCGAGCTTTTGTGATGCCTCGAAAGGGTTTTCGAGCGGGATTTATCGAGAGGGACGCCGGCTTTTGTACGTCGGAACGGTGTTGTAACGAAAAACGAACGGAGAAGGAATTCAAGCGTTTGTCGGCGATCTGCGATTGATAATTATGATAAATGCCGTCGATCGGCGCTGAATTTATTTAATTTTACTACCGCCGCTGATTCTGCAAACGTAACTTTTAATGACGGGGCAATTAAATTTTATGATTTTGCCAAAGAACCGAGTCGTTCTAATTAAGGCCGCCTCGTTCGTACGGCTATTGTTCGTCCACCTGCATTTCACAATCTTTTTCGAAATAATTAAGTAATTAATCAGCTAATTCAATCGCACGATAATTCAATACAATATAATTCTCGCGAGCAAAACAGTCATTACGAGAGTTAAAGTTTAAATAAACTTTTTGCCGCACAACATTAAATTACTTCGGTATTGTATTATACCACTCCACGATGAATAAGGAATAATTAAGCCCGAGCGTATACTCTGGATTTTCTCGTTCTCCGTTTCGAACTTATTATACTCGCGTCTTTCTTGTTCGAGTTCTTATATATGGATCGTTATAAGAATGACCTTACAAGATCCTTGTCTCCGACTTCATGCAAGATGAATCTGCGACAAAACATTACCACTTGTTGTATCGAATTAAACGGTTTCACTTTGATGCCACAAGTGTTACGTGCACGCTCTGCAAGATTTAATGAATGGCGTATTTATGCGCTCATTGTTACGTCATAAAAAGCGACGAGGATTTCGATAACTTTTCGACAATGTTTGAATAAAACGAATATCGCTCCAAGGCTGCTTTTAATGCGCCGCGATCGAGATTTATGAGTTCTCGCAGGAAAAAAAGGTTTCATAAAGATTAATAGCTGCATTATTAATCTTGGGAATATTATGCATTCGAATGACATTGTAAATGTTTCAAAAGTATCAATTTACAGTAACAAACTAAACTGTGCAAATAAATCGACTGGCATTTTAACTTTTTTTTTAAGATTAATAATAGCAAATAGTGCAGTAAATGACTTTATGATGACATTCATAGTTTTGCTGCAGCTTTTACTTCACTATGCAAATGCACAGTTACATTCAATTTAAGATGCTACCTTAAATCTTCAGTCTTATCCAGCCTTTCGCCTTAAATTACATTATTTTAAATTCCTTCTGAACCTTTGAAAATGAATCTTTCACAAAAACAAAAATATTCCCGTATTTTTATCACATTATTATATAGTTGCTGTTCCCCTTTACGTAATAAAAGCGCGCTTCATAAATTCAAGCTTACTCCAAATCCACACTACCCCGACCAAAGACTCGCTCGATCTAAACAACGAATCAGCACAAAATGCGATCCCAACCTCGTCCCCCGCAACTCCTCAAAAAAATCAGCCATTTCCAACCTTATTAAAAACCCGAGCCCCGACAAAACTCTCGGGGCCCGAAATCGCGTCGGCCGTTCTCCGCGCGAGCTTCTCCGCGGCGTACGTATATAGGTATTTTTCCCCGACTCCGCGCTCGTTCCTCCGACTCGTTGCGCGACGGGCCGTGCCGCGCTCTCCCGCTTGCGCACGTGTATCGCGTGCGCGAGTGTGTGCGCGCGCGCGCCTATTGTGAGCGCCGAGGAGAAGGGGGGGGGGGGGGGGGGGGTGGCGAAGGCTCGAGGAGGAGGGGAGAGAATCGCCAGTAAGGTCGATCAGCTGGCGAGCAGCGTGGTGGCGAGGCTTATAGGACAAAGAAACTCGCGCCAGCCGCGCATGCAGCATTGTCTTTGCCGCTCGATGCTCCTTTTTGTCTGGCTGTATCGACGCTGTGCTCTCTCTCTCGAGAGAGAGAGAGGCTGCTTTGCTTGGGGACGTTTCGGGCTCTAACGTAGGATCAGCTGTTATTTTTTTTTCTTTTGAGTCTCGCTTGTTTGGGTCACGGAATTTGTTCAAACTTTGGGATATGTTTTCTAATGTTAAAATGTGAAAGACGCCGCGCGCAATCACATATAAATTTTCAACTATTAATAATATCGATTAAAAAAAAAGACATCCAAAAATCTTCATTTGCTCAGAAGTTATGGCGCAACAAAAAATAATCCATAAAAAAATCCACAAAAATTCATTGACGTAATTTTAGCTTTTTTTATTACAAATTTTTTTTTAGCTATAACTTTTGATAAAAATAAAGATTTTTGGATGTCTTTTTTTTAATCAATAGGATTTAGATACCGGGAGTTAAATATTGTTAGAGTGCAATTAATAACTGTAGAGTAATAAAAGTTATATGTGATTGAACAAAAATCGATTTTTCTTAGCTTTTAAAGAGTTCTCGCTAAAAGAGTTCATAACTTTTGAAAAATCGACCGAACGCACGCGGCTTCCTTCATGTTTTAACATTAGAAAACATATCCCAAAGTTCGAACAAAATCCGTGACCCAAACAAGTGAGACTCTCCTAGTTAGTACCTTTAGCCGGGAGAGCCAACTTCGAAAGATATTACAAAGCCAAGCCGTACAATAAAAAGTTATCCAACTGCAGTCGGACAACCAACAATACTCCAACCCACCAAGAAAACAATCCGAATCGCGCAGAGAAACTCGTCCGTCGTCCGCGGCATCGGCATCGTCGAGCTCTCGCAAAAAGTCGCCGCTAAAAATAGCGAGAATCGCGCATGAATCCGGGCGCTCTCGAGCGGCTGAATGGGCTTCCTATTGAAAGGCAGTATTCTCTCGCGCCACCTTGACCCTGGACGGAGAGCCGCTCGGCTCTCCTCTCTCTCCCGCTCGGCTTCTAGGATCGGTGCTCCGTGACGCCTCATTTGAGCGCACCGATCACCCCGATACGCTTCGATTGGCGCGCGGGCCGAATCGACCGGAACCGAAACGCGCTACGAGCCGCGATGTATAAATCCCGATGCCGGCGGGGGAGAAAGAGATTTCGAGAGCCGCGCGCTTATCTCGAGCCGATCGAGCGTCTGTTTGTACATTATATATTCGCCCGAATTATTTGCCCGCGACACCCTTTGATATGTTAATGCTTTTTAATTGCCCCGGCCGCCGCGGGAGGAATTAACGAGTGCTCTCTCGCGATGACGCGAGATTAGTCTGCGCGCGCGGGGCTTTTTTACGCGGCCGGTAAACCGTTTTATCTCCGGGACATCCAGCTTATTAGCGAGCGTAAGTGGATGCGGGCTTTGGGGAAGGGGGGGGGGGGCACCGCGTATCTAGATAAAAGTAAATTATTTTCTACCCGATAAGTGTATATATGAGGCTTGAGTGCGTGTACGTTTTCAAGATCGGCGCGGAATTATTTATATACGCGGCGATGCCGGGGAAAAGTGCGACGAGAGTTATGGACTCGCTCGATGTTCGTTTTAAAAACCACCGGCAGCGATCAATGCCGCTGATTAGTTTTATTTAATATGTTGACTAATGGCGCTGATTTTTTTTTTTTTTAAAGTCCGTTAATAATACTTTCCGGTCGTGTTTATAATTTACAAGGGTTGTAAATGTGTATATTATTGCTCAAGGGAAGAAGCTATCGATGTTTCTGCTTATTTACTCATCGTAAGATAAATTATGCGAAATGCATTAAAAACTCGTAAGCTAGACTAAAAATACTAAAAGCACGAGTGTATTACAGACGTAAAATATTAAAAGCGACCTTTTTGTTTAGAAAACAATAATAAAACTAAATTACAATTCTAACTTCTTCCACGTTCCTCCATTTGCATAACGAAATTACGATCCGAGCTAAAAAAAAAAAAAACTTCTCTCCTTACCGCGCAAAAGCGCATCGAAACCCATCCTGCAAAACCGCGCGGCTTAGGAAACAAAATTTACCGGCTGGCTCGCTCGCTCGCTCTCCCGAGCTCTCGGCTCTCGCCTTGACCTCGAGTAAAAGGCCAAGATCGGGCATGAAGCGAGCCCCGAGAGCTCCCAGGCATGGAGCCTTCGCCTTTCGCGCGAGAAGAGGAGAGAGGATATTCTCGCGGAGGAGGGGGGGAGGAGAGGGAGAGAGAGAGAGAGAGAGAGAGAGGGCCGAAAGAGGGAGAAACTCGCGCCGCGAGGAACGGTATAATGCACACGAGAGCCGATGCCGTCCTCGAGGCTCGGAGGCGAACGAGAAAGAGAGGGATAGAGAGAGAGAGAGAGCGAGAGAGACGTTATAAGTAGGCGAACGTAACTGTTTTATTAACCGTGGCATGGAGAGCTAAGGCGCCGCGCCGCGCGTCGCTCTGTCTCTGTCTGTCTTACATAATCGAAAACACAGAGAGTGAAAATCTTGCGGACGATCCTACTTTCTTTATCTTTCTCTGGTCGAGCAGCGGGGAAGAGCCGCCTTCGACTTAACGGAGCGTTCGCGAATCTTTCGTTCGGGGTTTATGGAGCTTGCGCTCTTATATTTGGTAACGCCGAGATTTCGACGTTTTTTAAAAATAGCTTCGCTCGCGGTTGGGCGAATTTCGTCGTTTGTCTCGTTTGCATAAATTGAGCGATGTTAGGTGAGGAGGATGCGGCGAATAATTTTCTTCACTGTAAAAGTCGTTAAACTGCATTTTTCGGCGCACTCGATTACAAGCCGACGAGTCCGAAGTTGTAAGCTACTCGTTCATTACGACCTGCCTCGCTTAAAAACTGAAAATCATCAAAATTCATAAAAGAAGCGCATAAAAGCAGTATTACGGCACGAGTCAAAGTGAAACAGCTGAGCCGTAGATGGAACTCGGGCGCGCGCTCGGTGCATTTCCATTTTACGTAAGCCGAAACTCTCTCTCCCTCTCTCTCTTCTTCTCCTCCTCCTCCTCCTTTTTTCGTCGCAATCAAAACGCGACCCAGACGCGATTATGCCGTGACAATGTCAAGGTCCCCCCGCCGGTTACTGCACACGACGCCGCTTAGCATTTCGTATATACGCAGCTCGCCGCAGGCTATCGGTAACAAGTGCACTCTTGCGTCACGTGTACACCATTTCGAGGTTTAGAAAGAAAGTCCGCTTGGTGTCGTGCCGCTGTGCATTTGCGTATACGGTGGACGGCCGCTTTTTTGTCTTACGTTCTAGGAAAGTCGGGTATTGTTTTTTTAAGGGTGAATTCATGATTTAAAAGAACGAAGGGCGATGATGTAACAATTTTCGAAGCAGTTTCTTTGAACTCGTCGAGCTATTGCGTAAGGTTGCTTCGTAGCCCAAATTAAAACCCTATTCCAGCGCGGTCATTAACCCTTAGGATCCCGGGAAGGCCCGAAATTTCGAGTCCTAATTACAGCGGTCACCCTGGTGATTAACTCCCATTGCGAAGGCGTCGGAGTGCTCGATAAAGGCCAGAAAGAAAAAGTGTAGCGGCCCGGGCGGATGCAACTTTCGTCCTCTTTGGGCGAGAGGAGCTCTCTCTCTCTCTCTCTCTCTCTCTCTCTCTCGTCGGTCTCTTCGGAAGAAGAGCAGCAGCGGCGGCGGCGGCGGCGGCGGAGAGTCCCCTCGCTTTCTGTTATTCATCGATTCGCTTTCTCGTTAGTTATGCGAGTACTCGAACGAGCAAGAAAGTATATGCGGATAACGTTAGCGCGAACGGTACACAGCCGTGAACTGTTATATCCCGCGAGAGGCTCTCCCCGCGAGAGAGAGAGACGGACCCACTGGCCCAGCGATCTCAGTTCGCTTAATAATGTCGTTTGGCCAACAGCTGACTCCAGCGGACCACCGGCCGAGGACGACGTCGTTCTTATTCTTATATGCTTTCGCTGGGGGAGATCCGCGACTGGTTGGATGCTGATTCCGAGTGATTTCGAGAGGTGGACAAGTGCTACGGGAGGGTTGTGTTAGTGATTTAGTTTCGGAGTGAAGTGATTGTTGATGGCGGTTGATTTGTTGATGGTGATCGCATGGTTGTTTTTAAAATGTTGTATTGTATTATATATAAATATTTAAATTTGTAAAAAAAAATAAATGCTTGTAACAATATTGCTTTAACTTTATTTAAAAGCCCGAGGAGTTTTCAAGTAACAGTTAAATTTTTTTAAATTATTAATTTCCTTAAAATTGCGCGAGAAAATGAAATAAAATTTTTAATATTTTCCATTTTACCCGAGAGAAGTTGGTATCTTTTGCATAATTCTATCACTAGAAAAGTCTTTAGAATAAAAATTTGAAATTCAAAACTCTTATTTTGTCGCATTTACATACCTATTCCGAATAGCATTTACATTCATTGCAGCGGCTAAAGCGTCGAAAAATTTCTGAAATTACCTAAAACACTTATGTTCCTCCAAGTTTTTGCTAAAAAAATTATTTTTCCCCGACAACAGTTACTTTCACGTTGGTAAATACGACACAATGACGCGTAAATCATTTGCAGCCTTTGCCACCGCGTCAAAAATCCTCCAGCCTATAACCGACGTCCTTCCAAGGTCCGTTCCGTTTTGCAACTCTTAACTACCGGTCCGACTGTTACCCCATAGAAATCACTCTCCGGGCCGAAGCCGAGCGCGCCGCCTTTGGGCTAATTGCCCCAATTCTGCCAGGCGAAGGTCGCCCCGCTGAAATATTAACCGGCAATAAACATTCCCGGGGGCCCTCTTGCGTAACCCTGCATAACGCAGGCCCGGACTTTCTTTCCTCCGGCCCCCCGACAATGACTGCCGATCGGCGAAAAGAGTGAAAGAGAGGCCCGGCAATATATATCGCGTGGCGCGCGGACGCGAAATAAGGGCAGCCGCTCTCGCGCGCGCTCTTCCTTCCGTTACCGGGGGGGCGGGGCTACTTTTCAGCGGTTAGGGGGCTTTTTTATATTGTCCGTAGCTGCGGCTTTTACGAGGATGTGCCCCAATTTTCCCGGAAAGCAGAAGCTCGAGGAGGAGGAGGAAAAAGGGGAGAGAGAAAGAGAGACCACTACTGCAAATTGCCGGGCCGTTAAAAGTGAGCTCGCGGGCGGCTTTTATATACACCGCGCGCCGCCGTAAACTCGTAGCGGAAGGCTAGTTTCTCGAAACGCAGCGGCCGCGCGACAAACGCCGATTCACCTCGTTTCGGGGGAGGCCGTAAACCCCGCGGGGGCCGCCGGCCGCCTTTCGCGGGAGATGGCTTTTTCCGAGGCTTCCGCGAGAGAGAGAGAGAGAGAAGGCTTTGCCGGGCAGCCTGCCTGCCTGCCCGGCTATCCCGTCCGCTTGCTTGGCAGCTCGTGAGCTCGGACTGTAACTATACGAGCCGAAGACGTGCGAGCTTGCCGGCTGTCTGTGGGAATGCCGAGGTATACGAGCGTTTGCAAATTTTCTCGTGCTCGGGAATGCCGACGCGGCTGCTGCTGCTGCTGCTGCTGATGGTCTCTCGCTCGGGACGGAATTCACGATTTTGCTTCCGAGCTCTTTCGACTTTTGTAGAAGAGGGGAATTTTGATCGAAATAATTAGGCTTCCATTTGTACGATCGCGTTTAAGCGCGTGTTGGGATTAAGAGAATTTACACTCAGGATTTGAGATCAAATGAACTTGATGTACGTTTCAGAACTATTTTCAAGAGATTTTCAAATAAAGCCTTTTGAATTATTATTGCGAACAAACAATTTTGAGATAATTAGCCTATATAGCGCTGGGCAAATATAATGCTGCCTAACGTACACGAGGGAAAATAATAGAAAATAATACTTAATAGACGAGCAATTTCTTTGTGCGATGTTTGAAGATTCTATTAAAGCACCAACTCAAAATGTATGATTACTCATTTAATAGTTTAACCAAATCTCTTTGCCAACTTCTCTTCGTCCTACACTCCCCGAACCGCACCACGAAGAAAACATATTATAATATTATGATTTAAACAAACACCAACTCCTCTCGGCGAGCGCTACGTATGCATTCGAAAAGCTTCGAAAGGCCCCGAGTCACGAGCGGCGAAGAATATTCTAGGCATATCTTCTATATATTAGGCAGGCATCGTGGCGGGTTTCCTCGTCCGTGCTCGATTTTTCGAGGATACTTACTTTGCGCAGCGGGCAAAGAGCTGGCTCGCTCTCTCGGGGAAGAGCGAAGCGGCGAGCGGAGAGGAAGAATGTCGTTTTGCATTCCTGCGTCTCTCTCTCTCTCTCTCTCTCTCTCCCTCTCTCGGCTTCGCGAAACGTCCGCGAAATGACGACGTACGAGTCCGCGCGCCGCGCAACGCCGCCGTCACGATCCCTGAATCGGAATATTGTTGTCCGCGAGCGGCCCGCTTGGGAATATACGATATATATCGTATATATATATATATATCGACGGACGCGCGTCTTCATTACGTCGCTGCGCGCGCCCGGCTGCATCGGGGAGGGGGATTTTAGATTAAAGCAATCGAGATAATCGTACGGACTGATGGGCAACAGTCGATCGATGCAAATGACAGGCCGATCCGAGATTCGGAGATAGGGGGCTTTAATGGGGCTCTCTCGGTATTGTCTTTATTTGTAAGGAATGGCATTAGGTGGGTCGACGTACGCCGGTAATTGGACGTTTACAAAATTAAGCGCGTTATTAAAGTACAGTTTTGGATTTCGCCTTTATTTTTATTACGAGGATCTCGTTGCAATTAATTTTCGAAATAAATTCGTAAAACGATTCCTCCTGCACCGCTGAATTGCCGGTTATATCACTCTAATTTAATTCGGAGCGTATATATATAATAAAAAGTCATAAACTCGGATCGTTATTTCGATGATAAAAAAGCGATTATCTCATTATTATATTGTAAACACCGACTGAAAATCTTTCCAATTAACCATCGCCAAGATCAGTGCCTTTCCCGCACTCGCCATTATATACGTATACCCGCAAGTTCAAGGGAAATTCTCCCACAATTGAATTTCCCGCTTCCTCAAATGCAGGCTCATTGAGAGACAACGGCCAATCGGCGCCGCTCTCCTCGCGTAATTACTCTCTACACCTCGGAATAATTAATTAGCCCCCGTCTCTCGGAACACGAGTCGACGTCGATTAGCCAGACAATAGCCTGCTCCTCCCAATTAAAAAAAAAAAAGGCTGCACAGAGGCTCGAAAGAAAAAGGCTAGACCAAAAAAAAAAAAGATTATATGCATCGCTCATCCACGGCCGCTATGTATTATTTATCCGGCGCTCGTACGTGCCCACCAACACACACATACACACACAGGCCGCTCGCGGATATCGCATTGACCATGAGAAGCACGAGCGACTAGGGGGAGAAGAAGGCAGAAGAAGAAGAAGAAGGAGAGAGAGAGAGGCATAATCGTGCCGCGGTTCGCTCGGTGCCCGGGCAACGCTCCCACGAGGCTGGGGCCAACTAACGGTCCGAGCCTCCACCACCGCGACCGCCACCACCACCACCACCACCGCCGCCACTGGCCGCTATCAGCGAGAACGGCCGCAGAGAGCTCCGAGACGCGCTTTTTCCGTCCTGCGTGCCGCAGCTTTGTCCGCTCTGCCTGCTGCTGCTGCTGCCGCTGCTGCTGTCGTTCTCCCGCTCCCTTCTCTTTCTCCTCGCTTCAACCCCGGATGGCTCGGAAAATTAAAGACGCGACCGGGACGACGCACGGCACTCTCCGCGCCGCACGCGATAACAGACGCCGAGAAAGTATGTACGTGCACGCGAGCGAGATGCACGCTTTTGGGGGGAGGGACCGACGGCGAAAGCGGGGAGGGGGAGAGAGGATGAAAAATTATCGACGAGTCTCTCGGCCCTTCGCGACGATGGGATGCTGCTTTCGGAGAGAGAGAGGAATTTCGAGCTTCGAAGACGATTGTTTTGCTCGATTATTCGGTTGAAAGAAAATATGTTAGTCACCGCTCGGAAGGATGATTGGTTTAACAATAACGTACGAAAAATAAGCGAGAATAGATATTTTTTCAATTAAAATTAATGCCTCGCCTGCAGCTCACGTATATTTCTTAAAACTATTAACTCGGTAAAAAAGCGAACGAAGAAAAATGTAATAATTTATTGATATTTACAATGTCGTAACCTTGTATAGGAGAGCCTGCAAGGAAACTATAAAATGCCAATACTATTGCGCTTTTTGTTTTTTTCATTATAAGCGCACAGCGCAAAACGACTCTTACCGAAGGCGTAAAAACGATTTCCTATATCCTTTTGCAATAAACGGAAGCTTACATCCTTTTGCCTTTATCATAATTGTTTAGAAACTACATTTTTAGGGCTCCGATAATAAAAATAGCTTTCAATTACAGTCGAAGACGTAAGTAAACGCAGCTTCTCGGAACGAAACTAACAATATAATGTTTTTCATAAAAAATGCTAATTAGAAAAGCTATTTTAATTTTGCGCGAGAGTTTATTCCTTCCAGGAAAATATAAACAAGAAGCGAAAACGCTTATCGCAAATAAAAACAATTAATAAATAAAATTGCAAAGCACTTTTGACAGCGAGCCCGAATACACAAGTCCTGACAAACGATCTTATCCTAGTCGTTTAATCCTAAAAAATTAGCGCCGTAAAAAAAAAAGAAAACAATAAATCGCCACGTACAATATTTCAGATTTGTAAGGAGCTTAGCTTCGGCGAATTAACGCAGATAATGTACGACGGACAATTTTTAAAGCCAGCGGTCGACGACGAAGCAAGGCGAAAGGAGGGACAGTGTAGAGTAAGTATAAGTATAATTTTAGCATCCGCGTCTTAAGCGTGTGATTGAGGTCTTTCTCTTTCGTCCGCTCCTCCTTTTTATCTCTCTCTCTCTCTCTCCCTTTTTCTGAAAGGCGAAGCACATCGAAATCTCGGGCTCGAGCTAAAAAGAAGAGAGCCACCTAAACGCCTCTCTCTCTCTCGAGAATGCATTCACAAAGAGGTGAGCCCCGCGTGGCGTGCGCGCTCGGCTTCTCTTTTTCAAGAAAATGGTAATTTCGACAAGTGCGTTAGTAGCCACTTGAATAAGAGCCGAGAGAGAGAGAGAGAGAGAGAGAGAGAGAGCAAGAATAGAAAAGCGCGGAGTAGGGCCCGAGACGGAGAGTAGCTTTTTTCTTTTTTTTTCTCTTTTTCTATTTTTTTCTTCGTTTCTTGTAAAGCAGAGGAGCAAACCAATTATGCCGCGGGTTTGTGTATATCATTTTGGGATTTTCAAGCGTGTAATTATTACGGTACCGTGCATTAGAATATACGACTACGGGGAGAAACGTTTTCTTTGTCGCGTAATTTCGCCGCTGTTACGCGAGGCAATTAGAATAAGCAACTCATCTCTTGCGTTTGTATGGGAGTTATTACCTCAGAAGTACCTCATTTTTCTTTTAAATTAATTTGTTGTTTATCAAGCCTGGCTGGAAAATAATGACTCGAGATTTATTGTCGATGTTGCATTTTAATCGTACTTTGAATTCATGAATATTGATAAAAATTTAATTAAGCGAACGAAGTATATAAAAATATAGAAACTAACTCTTTTAAATAAATAGAAGAAATTGCACAAATAGTTCAAATGTATCACTTTCAACCTAAATAATCTAAAGGTGAGAAATAAAAGAAATGTACCTTTCTCTGTAATATTGTAACAGCCCTGTTAAAAAGAGAAAGAGAACCTTTTAAAAAGCTCCAAAAACTCCTCGGCAGGCCGAGCGATCACCAAGAATTTACAACTAATAAAGCAAACCTCATTACGCACAAAAACAAACAGTAAAGTTTTGACCGCACGTCCGCGGCGTGACCTTCCGCTAAAAAGACCAGAAAACGCTATAACACTCGCCGAGGCAGCGCCAATAAAAAAAGCCAGAGGCTCACCGAGAGAATGTCGCGCACTAAAGACTCTGGGCGAAAAACACAGCGCCGCAGTAAAAAGTGTCGTTTGCGGAAAAGCGGAAGACCGAAGCCCCACCCCGAGAAAAGAAAAATCGTCAGGCCGACTTTTACGCTCTTTACGGCCGCTCCCCCGCGTCGAATGTTCCGTCCGCGGATGCCCATAAATTAGGTAATACCTTGACCTTGGACGCATCAGGTCAGACGCGTGCGCCCGAACCGCAAAAGGTTCGGGGGGTCCCCGCTACTTTAGTAAATTACGGCCTCGGGGGCTACTGCGGTGCGGTGAGAGTTTGTCAATTTTATCGAGCGACTCGGTGAAAGTCGACGAAAATTTATCCTTTAGGATAGGCGCAACTGGCCTTTTCGATTAATGAAAGTTATTTTTTTTTGGCTTGACAAACTTGAAAGGCTTTTAGATAACGACTATCGTTGATATCTGCGCTGGATTAATGAAAATTCAGAATTTTCGCTGTGGTCTCTCGGCGTATAATTATACCTTATTACTGATCTAATTATTGTATTTTTCTATGTATAATTATAAATGTGTTAATTTATTGTTAAATTAATATAATCAATATTAAAAATATAGGCTTCATTCGCAAAAGAATGAATAAGTATTCAGTTTTTCCTTACTAAATCATTCTAATTTGACAAGCAATATCTTTATTTGTTTGTGCTTTTGTTAACTAAATAAATCCGCATAAAAATTTTCGAGAAAAACGGGAGCATGTTTGTTTTATTTTTTGCAATCGAGTAACGAAAAATCTGCTTGCAAACTGGTTCAGAGAGATAGAGCGGCTTTTTCGACTGCACCACTGCACTATCTATCGGTTTTTTCTTTGGGTGCAAACTCAGTCGAAAACTCGTTCGAGATACGCGGGCCATTAATTGTCACAGTTTAACGTACGGTGCTTTACTTGCCTGATTTCACTCCGCTGCTGTATCGTGCCAGATCGGTAGAAAATCGTTTTGTCCTCGAGACTTTATCAGCATAATATAATCGCTTCATTTTCTAATTAATGGTTCGTCAGATTTTTTGCTATTTTGCCAAAAAATTTTATTTATAGAAACTTAAACAACACTGTCATTAGTTTGAAAGTTATTACTTACCTTTAATTTAGCATAAAAAGTATGTAGAATTAGAATTAAACAATTATCAAACGTCGCTAAACAAAAGAGAGCTATTCTTGAGATCGGTGCTGAAACTGCACTCAAAGGAGTTCCTTATCGCGCGTTTGTAGAGGCATTAGGTATAAGACGATGCCAGCGCGCTCAGGGATCGCATTTCGTCGAATTTCTTTATTTACAAATCTTGCCGAGCGGCCAGTCGGCGATCCATGCAGCGCCACATCAACTTCGGCCCTTGTACGTTCGTCATATTTTTTCAAACAAAGCTTATTTGTTCTCAAGACTGACCAAGCGCAAGAGAGTATTACGTGTTAGATTTTGTGCATCATTGTGAGAAACGAGTAGTAGGCATAAAAATGAGTGCGTAAATTATTGTGAAAAGTGAAAATTGCGAATAAATGAAATTTTAACATGTCGTATTCGTCGTTTTCTTCGAGCAGCTCATCCAGTTCCTCATCTTCAAGCTCATCATCGTCGTCGGGCACAAATGCAAGTTTTAGTTCTTGCAGCACTATTGTTGCACCTCCACCTTGCGTTCGGCCGTATGTATAAGGATTTTTTAAAATATATGTATATATGTAATAATTGTTTTCATAATGACTGCAACTTATTTGCATCAATTTAATAATTATTAAATTCGCGTTTAATCATTATTAGTTAGAATAAAAATAAAAGAAGTTGATTACTTATTGCTACTTTCAACTTTTATTTTATACTTACCTTTAAAATGTAGTTTTATTTTGTTAATTCGAATTTTTTTGAATTTTTAACAAATAGATATACAAGTAAATAAAGTTATTTAAATGTTTATTACTAGTCTTAATGATAAAATTACATATGCAATATTTTTTAACTTTATATAGGTTTGGAGCACCAGAATATAACTATTTTTGGATTGAAAATAAATCAAAAACTAATCCTAAATTATCCTATTTTTATAATTATAAAAGTCACAGTGTTGTGTGGCAGCGACCTGTTTCAAAAGATGTTGCTCTTCCATTTTACTCTACTTATACGGTAGGTGCAGTAATTTTTATATTATTTGTGTCTTAAATATTATTTTAATCCTTGAAGTTTTAATGATAAAATTTAAATTAATGTTTAGGCACCTAGACAGTCTGCTTTTTCAGAAGATGAGGAAGAACCAATTGTTTCAGATAATGAAAATGATTATTGTAAGAAGATCAGACTGGAACAAAAAAAAAGAAATAGACGTCTTGTAATGGAAGAATTAGATGAATCTATACAAGTACTTTCAGTTAAAAAAACTATAAAAAGTAAAAAAATGCTAAATACTTTATGGAAATTATTTAGATATCCTGGTGAAACTGTACTAGAAGTTAAGAAGAGATTGATTGATCCAGTAGTAAACAACGTGAAAATTAAATCTGAAGTATTGTCTGATGGTGATGAATACATCCCTAAAGATTTCTCAAATATACCTATTAAAAAAGAGATTGATGATACTTGCGCTTCAGAAATTGAAAATCTGAACAAAACACTGAAAAGCTTAGATGAAGATTCAGACTCTGATCCAGAGCACGTAGATTATCTTATTAAACAAGAGTATTTGGATACCAATGTTTACTCGGATTCTGAATTAGAGGAAGAGAATAGACAAAAAGAAGTTCCTGAAGAAATAAGCAAGATTTCAGAGAATGAAGAAAATTATGAAAATTTTGATGAAACGACTGAATCAGATGAAGACAGTATTGAATCTGAAAATGAGATTGCTAGAGTTAAACAAGAAAAAATTGATTTTGAATTTGATTATGAAGCTCCATATTTGTTAGCAAGTCTTCTTGAGATTGAAATTACTGAAGATGACAAAGAGGTAACGATTTCAAATGATCAATCTGCAAACATTAGTGTAGATGAAGAAAATATTAATTGGACATTTGAAAAATCTTATGATACTCCTAATAACTCTGCACTCACTCATTTAGCATTAAATCCATTTTTTAAGACGTCTAATAAACTTGCAAGAATTGAGAAAAAACGTCTTAAAATGAAGGAGAAGCAAAAGAAAAAGAGAGAACAAAAGAAAATACCAAAATTAATCATTAAAAAAGAACCAGAGAATGAAATTCAGGGTGCCGATGAAAATCATCCAATTATATGCAATATGTATGGAGTTCGCACTATTAATTACAACCATCCTCCAAAAATAAAAGTTCCTAGGTGGCAAAGTTGTTCAAAGTTGTCTGATAGTGAAGATGATTCCGAATCTGAGTTTGCAATTAGTAAGAATCCTATTGCCAACGGAGTTAAAGACAACCAAAATTCAACAATTACAGATAAAAGCAAAGCTCCTTTAGAACTGAAAAATTGGTTCCCTAAACAGAAAAAGAGAAGGAAAAGAAATAAATCTGATAGCTCTTGGAATGAATCAAATTTGTCTGGTTATTCCGACTTGGACGAGTACAGTATTACTTTAGTAAAAATGAAGAAAGAGAAAAAAGATTTTGAAGATATCAAGCCTAATTTCGTTACCAAAATAAAACAAGAAAAGATTTCTAACTCGGAAGAGAAAATAGACACAGAAGAAGAATTTGTTTCACAAATCAAAGTAAAACAAGAAAAGATTTCTAACTCAGAAGAGGAAATGGACAAAGAAGAAGAATTTCATTCACAAATCAAAGTAAAACAAGAAAAGATTTCTAACTTGGAAGAGGAAATGGACACAGAAGAAGAATCTGATTCACAACAAAACAATCATTATACCTACAAAATTTCAAATGACAATATACTTCTAGCATCATTCAAGAAAGCAACTCCAGGAGGAAGGTTACCCACATCGAGATTAGAAATGGTGGAATCTCAAATGACGGTGTCAAAGACCCCGCCGAAATCAGTAGTAGACCTCAGCAAAGTGAAAGTAGAGAGATCCTCGGACGTGGAGGAAAACACGTATCTCAAATTGGAACCAGTGGAAAACTATGATGACGGTAATTCCTCTGACTCAAGTTCAAGTTCAAGTTCAAGTTCATGCTGTTCAAAATCGTCCTGCTCATGTTCAGCCTCTTCGAGCTCTTCTTCATCGGACGATGACAGGAACGTTTCAAAGAAAGAAACTGTAAAAATTAAGCAGGAAATCGAATAAATGCGGTGCAACATTTTATTTAAAAAATGTTAATGATAAACTTTATAATACTTTAAATTTCAGTTTATTTTTTGTTTAGAAAAATTAATTTTTTTATTTTTTTTTAAGGCTAAATTAAGAGTTTAAGATTTATATGATTGTTTATAAAATATTAAAGTAAGTTTTAAGTATCTTGCTTTACTGTATAGAGTTGTATTTAATAGTTCGTTAAGTTGTAAAAACTCTATTAAATACATTTTTATAAAATAACGACTATGACTATTGTTAAGTGTTTTACGGAATTTAATAAAACGATCGTTTTTATTTTCAAAAAATTGAAAAATTTCTTCTGAAACGTTATTTTTTAGTTTCAAATATTTTTCAGCGGCCCATCTACCGATCTTCCGAAAGTCGCACAATAAGCGCAGGTGCATCATCCTCGTATCCGTTTTCATTCTTAGGCATATGATAGCCAGGGTTTTCGCGATGCAGAGTGGATCCGGAAAAGGTGTTCAGCGTCCATGAATCGCGTCACGCGCCTTTGCGTCCGCGCAAACCGCGACAAGCCGATGGAGCAGCGCATGCAAACGACCTCGCTCTCGCGCAGGAAACGCGCGGAGTCGCCTGCGAATGGAGAACCCAACGTTGTTATATATGCATAGCCATGCATTGTTCGGCTTCACCAAGGGAATTCTCTCTCTCTCTCTCTCTCTCTCTCGCTGTTACGACTTACGACTATGGCCAATTTTGATATATCGTTTATGGGAAATCTTTGTGTCGTTGACGCTCTCTCGCGCAAATGTCACTGAATGAGCGAGGCTTCGTCGAAGCTTCGAAGCCAAAGGGCAGCCGTTGAATTTTCTAGAGAATAGCTATTTTCTCCATGCAATACTGCTTTTGTAAGTAAAATTTTGTTTCACTTAATGTTTGGAAGTAGCTTAGGCATTTTTAAGCCTTATTTAATTGCCCATAAAGAAATATTTCTCAAAGTATTTAATTTAGAATTCAAATTCAAGATTAGGTAATAAATCAGTTTGTCAGCTCGTTAATCTGAATTTACTCTTGTTTCAGTACAGAAAAAGAAACACAATTCAAGATGAAATAAACAGTATCTAGAAAAAGACAAAAAGGAAATATAAGTCTATACACGCCAGAAAATAGATCGATCGACAATCGTGATTCACTCTCATCGAACTTGTGCACTCGCTTCTCTGAAGAGCACACTATAGGCTCACAGCCCAGAAAAATGGATCCCGCGCACATATTAATCAATTAAACTAACGACTCTCTTCATTCTCATTAAAGCGCAATCCCGACAAGTCTCAACCCTCGCCAGCGGAAAAATCGCTAATCCCGAGGAGAGAAGAAGACTACCGCTCGCGGAATCGTTCGTTAATTGCCCCGCTTGCTTGTTAGAGCGACAGACAGTCGTTCCTCCCCTGCCGGTCATTACGTAGGCATTTTTATCATTTCGCGCCGCTACGGCGACGCAAAAATCGCCGCGGACAGGCTGGCTTTTACGGTCCGGCACGGTCCGGCATATGGCAGACGTTACCTCGCGCGCATTCCGCGAGGAAGGATTGTGCTGCTTCTTGCGTGCAGCGCGGCCGAGATTGACGCGATGCGCCGAGATATAAAGCGATCCTGCCTTCTCGCCAGCTCTGATTGTTGTTGCGTAATGACAGCCATGTGTGTATATTAAAGAAAGGCCCGCTTTATTCTGCCTTTTCAATGGGCCTCCACTTCCTCGTGGCCAAATGCTCTTTCCCCTTTCACAGCCATATTGGCATGGCGAGTTTGTTATTATAAAGTACAAAGATAGAGGAGGCTTTTTTAGAGTCACTGCACAAAGGACCTAATGGAACAATTACGCTCTCGTTGGGCCGCATAATTCATTAGCGGAGAGGCAAAGGATTACGCAAAGCCGCGTAATCGGCGCTCGCTGGGAGCCGGTGAAAGAGAACGATAAGCATCGCGGTATGGCCGTGAACTCTGGCCCGTGGGAGGATTTTTCTCGGAAGTCATGCGCGCTGCGGCTTCCCATCCTTGCTGGATAATGAAGCCTCCACGCGCGAGACTCCCTCCTTTGTTTTTCTTTGCGCCGCTTTGCATTCGCCCCGTCATGCGCGCCTGACAACCGAATTCTTTTTCCGGAACTTCCTTTCGCGGCCTTTCAAGCTTTTTTGGGAAGCTCGTGTTTTCTCGGTGCCAGAAAAAAATGATCGACGCTTTTTAGCCTGATTTTGAGCTTCAAATATTTTAGAAAGTTATTTTTCAAACATTTTGTTACATTTAATCAGTTTGAAAATTCGCATTTAATTCCACGCGAAATTTATTACCATTTTCCATTTAGAAAATATCTTTCTTCAATCTTTTTTCTTTCTTTGAAAAACGTAGATATAAAAGGTTATAGAACAAATTTATAAGAAAACTTATTCTAAATGTTATATGGTCGTATTTGTTATATCGAAATATTTGTAGAATTTCATTTTTTATATTCTTTTACTTTTTCTGTAAGTGTACTAAAGAGACACCAATGAATTAAGCAGTGACTTAAAACTTGCAATGCGTTCTGCTTACCTACTGCTGGTAATTCTCTAAGTAACCAACTTTAGATAATCATCTCGGCAAGAAATTCTTTTTACCAACTTCAACTAACATCAAATATTAATTAATATTTTAATAAAAAAAAAATACGTATAATTTTTTAAGCGTATTAACTTTAAATCAAGATTTTTATACATTTAAATAATTGAAATGTGAATACAAACTATTTTATTTTTAAAAGCTTAAGTTTGTAAAAGTTTAAAATTACTTATACGTGATTTAACATTATTGTCATATTTATTTCGTATTTTTAAGCGTTTAATAAATGTAAAATCAAACTTAATTCACAAAATTCTCCTCTCAGTTAAACTAGTTTTTCTAAAAATAGAGCTTTTAAAAGAGCTTTTTCTATTAATTAATCGAATCAAAAGCCCGCAAGAACAATTCCACACATCAATCGTCAGGGAGAAAAGAGGCTGCACGAAAGCCAGGTGTGTAGCAGGCAGAAGCAGTAATAACTACAGTGGAAGCGCGTCGATCACGTCGGTCCAATTATCGCCTTCATTCAAAAGGCGCGCACGAAAATCCCTCCCGCACGAGCTAGTCAGTCCATCGATAGCTCGGTATACGCTTACAAAAAGACCAGACGCCTCAATCACGGAAATAACAGCGGGCACGAGGAGCGGGAGATCTATCGTTCAAATAAATAAAAAATTCATGCCGACGTAAAATAGCTCCCGCTGAAATTTTCGGAAAATGGAGTTTTCCTCGCAGTTTACCGATCGATATAATGTACGGAGGGCGGGGTCGCTCTTGATGAGGAAAATTATTTACGGCAGTAAAATCGCATTAAATGCGATGGGCGCCAATAAAGGGGAAGCCGATATAATATTTTTCTCCGCGCTTGCATTTTGCGCTTTTGGAATAAGTCAAACATAAAAGACTTATATAGGGTATTAAATTTTTATTGTCCATTGCGCGCTTTTTCTGCTTGATAACGCCGCGCTCCAATGCTTTTCCAAGTTATAACTTATTCAATATATTTTATTTCGAGTTAATGCATGCAATGGAAATAGGTTGGCGCGTTCTAGTTTCTGGCTTTTTACAGGCGACGATTCATTCTTTTTTTACAAAAAGAATTTAAAGAGAGCAGGTGATTATTAAACTGCTATTAGCCTGGCACAAGAGCGTCCTTTCATTAATGAGTGCGTATTAAGCTGAAATAAAGCGTTAATTATTACGAGCGGCATGCGATTAATACGGCCTTAGAAGAATGAGCGATCCTCGTGGAAAAGATTTGAATGAAAGATTTACAATACATTGTACGGATGTCAACACGCCGATTAGCGACTTAATTCTTGCCCGGCTAAGTACTGTACAGAATGAGCATTTCGTAATTGCGAGTAATGCGAGAACGGCCCGTGGAACCGAGGCAGCTGGGCTATCAAAATCAAAATTGCTGATCTTGCGTTTCCACCGTTCTCGCGAGAGTGACGCAACGCACTAATTTTTTTTACAAAGGACGACAGTATAATGTCAGCGTTTAGTGCCTGCAAAGTAGATGCTGCTTTAATGTCAAGTATAACTAAAAGCACGCGAAGACCGTCGCTCGGAAAAAAACAATTTACTGGAAAAAGAAGAAATCTTAGCGAGTTTCCAATCTCCGTAATATTATTGTCAACATTATTTGTATTCGCGCGGCGCAGTAAACGTAAACACGCTCACGTCGGTATTAATTAGCGCTGTACAACGTTCCGGCATTTTCCCTTGAAATAAACAAGCCTAATTAGCTGAAACGAATATATATATAAAACGAGTTATCGAATTTTTACTATATAATACTACACCCCCCACAGCGGCGATTGTTTACAAACAAGAGCCTGGTCAGTTTTTCCCACGTAATCGAGTTAAGTCTAATCCTCTCCCCGCTCACGTGAAAATGGCACCTTAGCCTTGTAGGCGATTTTTTTTCGAAACGGCATATATCCCGCATCGGCGCTCGGGCGAATCCGCGCGCGTCGGGCGCGAAAAACCGGTTTCTCGCTCTGCGCTAACCGGCGGCGCGCGGCTCTCGCCGGATCTCCCGTCCCGGAGTTGTTCCTCCGGGAGGGCAGGGAAAGTAT
This sequence comes from Ormyrus pomaceus, assembly GCA_900474385.1. Taxonomy (NCBI): domain Eukaryota; kingdom Metazoa; phylum Arthropoda; class Insecta; order Hymenoptera; family Ormyridae; genus Ormyrus; species Ormyrus pomaceus. Next base: position 99,611 of record UCOM01000041.1, on the reverse strand, counting down.
ATATGCCCGGCTATCCGTTCTCTCTCTCTCTCTCTCTCTCGAAAAAAAGGCGCGAGAACACGTGCACGCGCGGGGGCTGCCGGGCGACTCTCGGTTGCGGGGCTAATGTCGTTAAGGGGCATTAAGCGAAATAGAATTGTCGCGAGGTGGCTTCCCGAGGAAGCCCGGGCAATGCCAGCGGGCCGATCGACTGCCGCAATCGAGGCAGCTGCCTCCAGGTGTCCGGTGCTCTGAGTCTCCGCGGCCGACCACCGAGGAAACAAGTGCCAGGATCGTCGTCATGCCCGGGGAGAACGAGCACGAGGAGGAGGAGGAGGTCGTCGCCGACGACGGGTGAGTGTGTCCGCCGTGCACCGGAGGATTTCGCGCTTATTCTCGTAATGTACACACGCACGCATATGTATATATAGTACACGTACGCAATCCGACACCCCCGTATGTATATTATATGCCGCATTGTCCGATATACATGCACGAGCCGGCAAACCGGTTGCCATCGCGATCTCCGCTCTCCGAGAGAGAGACAGAGAAAGAGAGAGAGAAAGAATCGCGAGACGTAGGTGTCGTGACGCGATCGCCGCTTGCCTCGCTGCCGTTCCTCCCAAAGGCCAGTCTCTTGCACACACCTGGCCATTGTGAGCGCGACCGCGAGTTTTTCCCAACTAGTTCGCTTCCGCTCTTTAAGCCGAGTTGGTGTTTCAGTTGTGTTCGGTGCGCGGAGAGCGATAATTCAACCGTTGCGCGTCGCTCGACCGTACGTTCGACTAGATTCGTGCAAAACTTTCCGGGGGTGCAAGACAAGTGGCAAAATCTTTCGATGAGCGGGACGGCCGGTCGCTCTCAACGCTCTCCGATCGATACATCGTAAATGCATTGGCTCAAATGCTGGCGACCTTGCAAAAAGAGATCGCTGAGGCTTTCGAAGTCCTTGAGCGAAGTCGACTCCTTGTCCCGGTGCGATGTAGGCCGCTTCAGGAGCCTGTCGGCCGATCGTCACACGTGAGTTTTCAAATCTGCCTCCTTTTCCCGCCAAAGCGGAGAGAGCGGCGAGTTTTCTCGCCGCAAGCTCGCAGGGCTGCGAACGAAATTTTCACCGGTATACGGAAACGACAAAGTCGAGCGGCCGCCGTTCGCGCGGCTGTTTTCCAAGGGCATTATATGCTTTATTGCGCTCGTAAACAATTGCCTGTATCCATTTCAAAACGAGCGATTTTTGTCTTCGTCGTTTGCGTAAGGTCGCGTAATGAAAGACCGTTCAAAAACCGCTTACGCAAGCTGGAGCAGTCGATTTTTACGCTTCCACGGCGACATTTTCGTCCCGAGAGGCTGAGGTGCCCACGGCTGGGAAAAAATTTCGATTTCCGCGCTTTTTTACTTTTCGTTCCGGTTATGTAACGAGAGAGGCACGGAGGCCTTGCGCGGCTAAATGTTTATACTTGTAGCTTTATTACTCATAGCAATGAGCGGCGAGCCGCTCGGCGGTTTTTCCATTTCTGCCAGTATCGATTCAAATTCACTTAATTGATGGTTTTTCGCTCTTTATTAATTTTAAGAGTTTCAATATCTTTATTAGGCCGATGTAATGGCTTTTAAACTTGCTCTTGCGGTCGTTAAAGACACAAAGAATTCTATTACCGGTGTTTAATAGTAATTTACGTTTAATTTATCGACAATTACGTGTTTTTTGTTTTCCCGTGTGATTGTCGCGATTTCGAATTAATTACCCCGACGGAATTGAGGTTTGATAAACGCAGTTTCTCGTTTTTTTTTCCAATAAACACGCGCAATTACAAGGAAATTATTAAAGTCCGTCATTTCATAATAAACGACGAAACGACGCGCGGCTCGGCTAAGCAGGCATTATTTAGTCCAACGAACCGCGATTCAGCGTCGGCTTTTTATCCTCCTTAAGCCGGGCGGCACGAAACAAATAAACAGCCTCGAAGCCTCGAAGCTCAATCGCGCTCGGAGATATTCGCCAATTTGCGTAACAGAATTTTCTATGATAAAATTCAATTATAGCCGGAGAGTAACCAATCCGTATTTAACCCCCTTTTTGATACTCCTCAGCCGCGCGGAGTAGATGCAGCGCGTGTAGACACACACGTCGTACGAGTTCAGCTAGAAGTATCTATAGCCAAGCTCAAGCACTCGAGTACAAATAACTCTGGCATTATCCGCGGCGGTGCCGAGCCTCCTCGTTAGTCGTTCCTCAATTTTTCGCTCCAACAAGATCGACCGTACGGAATTAGCATCCGGAAAAGCTCATCGGTTATTAAAAAACTTTTTCGTATATCTTTCGAGAGTCCGCGGCTTAATGTACCGTTGCCGCGCGCGGAAAGTTGGGCCTTTCCGTAAAAAAAAAAATAACCGGCCAGATATTAGGAAAGATCGAGGAGGAGCTAGAGGGAGGAAAAGAGTTTACTGGGTCGTTATGCGCAATCAATAAAACGTTATTAATAGTCGAGTGGCTACTCTTCCGCGTTATACTCGGGCGAAAATAATTATTGATTAATTCGCGCCTCTTCGACGAATCAAAGGGTTTCGTCAAAATCTCCCCCCCGCCGCCGCCGCCGCCGGAATTTTCGTTCGTCGGGAATTAAGGTCGCCCGTTAATTATGCGAATCTTTGGGCATAAACGCGCTTATTCAGATTAGTTTTTAAAGCCGCGGCGAGGTCGTATTTGCAGAAGGCATCCAATTCGGATTTTTCTCCTTCATTAGCAAACGAGTTTCGTAAGTAGGCCAGATCCGCAAAAGTTGCAGTCTTCGATAAAAATGACGAAAAGTTGGGTAGCTACTTTTGCGTCTATCCGTCTCTCTCTCTCTCTCTCTCTCTCTCTCTCTCTCTCTCTCTTAGCCTCGCTTTTCTTTCAACTGCCTCCCTTTCATTCTCTCTCTCTCTCTCGGCTCTGGCGCCGCTCTCTCGCGAGTCTCATCCTCCCCGTCCTTTTTTCCTCCCTCTTTTCAACTTCGAGCCTCAATAGCTCAATTGACGTGCTACTAAAAAAAGGAAAGCTGCTGTGCTTCTATCGCCTCTGCGCGTTTCCTTTTAAAAGGGGCAAAACTGCGAATTAAAAATAGTTCCGCCGAGTGAAGGAGAAACGCTTCCCCTCCCTCCCTCGGTGTTTTGTTGTTTTTATTCCCGGCTTGTTTGTACAAATGTTTCCCGTTGGAATTCCGCCGGAAATTACGCGATCGCTTTAATTACTTGAAAACTTTGTAAGGTCACTTTTTTTTTCTTCTCTTCGCGCTCGACGCTCGGTTAATGATGAATGTCGCGCGGGAGTGCGCGCGCTTTTCGAGACTGGAATTTGCACTTGGAGTTAATAACGTTCTCTTTTTAGCGCGAGCGGAGAACAGTGCTAATTCAATTACGAAATTTTTACGGATATACATCAGTCTTGGGGGGGTTTTCGCGCGACAAAGCTTTTAATTAAATGCCAAAAATTTAACCCCCGGCTGCACAAAATTTTATTTTCTAAATTGTTAAATTAGGGTTTGCAAGTCCTTTAACGAGACTCGCTTTGCTCGCACATTTTGGACGTTTAATTAAAAACATCAAACAAACGCAACTTCTTACTTTATGTGAACGCATCGGAGAGTAATTTAATAACGCTTCAAGCTCGTGCGAATTTCATGCGCAAATTACAGCTTTTAATTTTGTTTCCTTCTAAACAACATATTATCAAAGAGGCTTTTGTGCTGAAAAAAGTGTTGATAAAATTCATTCGACGTCAAATAGAATGTCATTAAGTCGCGCGCAAAAGCAATTTTAACAGCTATTGGCAGTAATGTTTGCGAAAAACAATGGGATATCGTTTTCTTTATAGAAACTACAATAAAAGGAAACATCGACGCCAGTCACGTTAATTAAATGCCCCGCAAGTCACAAAGCATTGCATTTCAATTAAAGTTGTAGCATTGTTCCAATAGCTCCTAGGCGCATAGAACCAATAACCAATAAAGATTTGAAGCAGCTTGTTAAAACTTGCATTGTACAGAGAGAACGCCCCCACGTACGAAAACAAAAAGAGCACGAAACAGACAAAAATCCCAAGCACCGCACGCACCATACAGACTCGATCTCCAGGCGGCATTCAGCAAACCCAGCACACAGCACACACAATACATGCACATATAAGCCAGCGAAAGCTCGGTGAGCCTCCAGACTTAGTACAGAAATCGGTGTGTCGTGTGCTTTATAGGTTGCTTGGAATGTCACCGGGGCTAGGCTACAAGGTCAAGTTCGAGCCGGGCACGAATTTGCGCTGTCGCGAAGACCCGAAGCCTGGCGAGTCGGAACCTGAAGACAGGTTGGCCAGCAATCATGCACTCTCGCCCCCCAAGATGCCCCCCCTTTGGCTTTCAAACGCGGCCCCGCGGCACTTGTTCGCGCGCGCGCGCGCTCTTCGGCGGTGCAGGCCAGCCCCCGGTGCGCATGCCCGACCGCGCGCCGCCGCTCTCTCTCTCTCTCTCGAGTCTCGCGTGCGCGCGCGGCGGCCCTCCGTGCCAGTCGCCTCCCGTCCGCCACCCCCGCGCACAGCCGAGCACGGCGCTCCCGCGCGGGCCGCCATGACCTGATCAGCCGAGCAGCGGAGCAGCGGAGAGCAGCAGCAGCAGCGGCGCGGCCGCCGTTAGCAGCAGCCTCAGCAGCAGCAGCACCACCACCAGCAGCGGCATCGGCGGGCAGCGGCCTCGGCTCCGCGCCAGCATGCCCGGCCGCCCCCCCAGCAGCAGCTAGGGCCGCCTGCCATGCAGCGGCTGCGCTCCACGTTCAAGAGGTCGCGCACGCCCACCGGCGCCGAGATGAAGTCCCAGTCGAGCCTCGAGGTGCCCAAGCAGGTGCGCTCGGCCTCCTTCGACGAGATCCAGCTCGAGGCGCAGCGCCAGGAGAGCCAGGCGAACCTCGAGCTCCGCTCCATCGCCAAGATCGCCATGGCCACGAGCACGCCGCGCGGCCGACAGCAACAGCAGCAGCCCGCCAGCACGCTCCGCATCCCCCAGCTGGCCCAGGCGGGCCAGCGATCGCGCAGCTTCGACGTCGCGGCCGAGCGCAGCCAGCAGCTCCTCCTGGAGCACCGCTCGGCCTCGTTCGAGCCGCCCGCCGTCGCCGCCGCGGCCGCCTACAGCTGCTGGCACTGCGCCTGCATGGACGAGTGGCGGGCCCGGCTGGCCGTGCAGGACTCCTGGGAGGACGAGGAGGAGCAGGAGGAGGAGGAGGAGGACGAGGAGGAGGAGGAGGCCGCCGCGGGGCTGCAGCGCGACAGCCAGGACAACAGCTACTACTTCGTGGTGGTGCAGCCGGAGCCGCCCCCGGCGGAGGACGAGGCCGGCAGCGACTGCTCGCGCCGCGAGGGCAGCCCCGAGATCCGCGTGACGCTGACGGAGGCGAGCGAGGAGGTCGTTGGCGCGGGCGCCGACGGCGGCGGCGGCTGCTCGGCGGCGACGGTGCTAGTAGAGCCGGGCGACGCGCCGCCGCTCGGCTGCGAGCTGCTGCCGGAGCAGCGGCAGCGGCGTCGCTCGCTCTCGAGGCAGGAGGCCCTGCCGGAGCTGCCGGCCCTGCTGGCCGAGCTCGTCGGCCAGAGCAGCCCCGACGAGGAGGACGAGGAGGAGGAGGAGCCGCCGGAGAACGCGGCTGCCGGCCTCGTCGTGCGCGACATCTTCCTCACGGTGCCGGACCTGAGGCGCGACCGGGCCGCCTCCGTCGACTCCTGCTTCAACAACAACAAGAACGGCAAGATCGAGACCTGCTACTCGCTGCAGGTGCCGCAGCAGAGCGCGCGCTCCAAGAGCGTCGACATCGTCCTGCCCACCGACGTCCAGACGCGCTACACGGCCCTGCTGCCCCAGCCGGACCTCGGCGCCGCTTTCCCAGGGTAGGTACGTCCGGGCACGTGCCTCCGCCGTTCGCGTTAACCGAGTCGAGTCTGGCCCGAGCTTTTTCACCCCGCTGCTTCTCTTACTTTCTTCATTACTTGGGACACTTAAAATTCTAATCGCAAACTCGACTGCAAATCAAACGTTAAACCGCGCCGAGTTTCCTTTCACCGGGGTGAATTTAACTTTCTAATTTCGTGTATTAGGCACACTTGCCTGCGACATCATATCATCCCCCGGTCCGTGTTGACCCTCGCCCGAGCGCGCGCGTGCAGGTGTGCGAAATTGCGTATACAGAGAGAGCGTCGATAGGTCTGCGCTTACGGGGTTATCGAGACCCGTCGTCTATATACCAGGCGGCTATTTAACTCGAAAAGCATACTTCTCTGCGAGGCGGGAAAATTGGATTCTTTCTCTCTTGTTTTGCAGCGACAAAGAGGACGGAGGCTCGAGTCCCGGCCAGAGAGAGCCAAGATCAACACCCGATTGGAGCGACGCGGCTTTGAACGGAGAACATCTTTGGGTGCCCACCGCCGCTTCCGGTGAATTCTGTTACGTAAACGACTGTTCGGTGAGTTAAGACTTTCATCCCCCCGTCCCCCGTCCCCCGGAGGCTCTCCTCCGAAACTTCACCTCCACTCTCGGCTGATGCGATTTTATCCGAGCAAGTTTCGCGGGAGAAAAGCCGCCAACGCGGCTCCCGAGTACATAACGACTCCCTCTCGGGCGCTCTGCTTTCTCAAAAATCCGCCGAGTACTTATACCCGAGTTTCGAAACTTTAAAGATCATTTTATACCCCGAACCGATGGAACGGCCCGAGAGCTTATTTCCGTGACCTACGGCAAACTTGGAGATTATTATCCAGGACCTCTGCACTCTTGCACATATAACGTATCGAGAGCATCTTGTTAATTCCAGCATTTGCGTCAAGATTTAACTTTACGCCGAGGATACGTCAATGTTATAGAATCAGAGCTGAAATTAACGTCTCATTAAATTTATCAAAATAAGCTTTCGCCTCGCGTACTAAAAGATACGCGGGATCTTTTAATAAGGACGTTAATAACCTTTAACTAAATTTCACTACTCTATAAAATGTTTATATGAATTTATTAGTACACGTTTCAATAATCATTCGCGCGTCTTTATGCAACTCTTATCAAAACCAATCTATTATACACCGGTAGCTCATAAATTTCCAGCCACTTCTCTCGATCCTCCTAAAAAGCAGAACTGAATAAATTCAGTGCGCCGCGCGAAGAGTACAAGTAAGCTCGTAAAATATATTTTACCGCCCCCTTATCAAAAGAGCAACCTGTTAGTCAACGAGACAGCAACTAGACGAGAAGCAGGACGAGACGGCCTCTCACTTTAAAAATTTTCTACACTTCCTCAGAAACACGGTCCGCGACTGAAGTGCTCGGCGTGCCGCGTGGTCGCTCACACGGCCTGCACGGGCAGCCTGAATTTCACGTGCAAGCCCAGCTTCCGGGACGTGGGCGTCCGCCAGTACCGCGAGCAGAAGGTCACGAACCACCACTGGGTCCACCGTCGCTCCCAGAAGGGCAAGTGCACCAACTGCGGCAAGTCCTTCCAGTCGAAGCTGAGCTTCTCCTCCAAGGAGATAATAGCGGTGAACTGCAGCTGGTGCAAGAACGCCTACCACAATCGCGAGTCCTGCTTCAACGCCCAGCGCATCGGCGAGCAGTGCGAGCTCGGCGTTCACGGCTCGATCGTCGTCCCGCCCTCCTGGATAGTCAAGCTGCCCCGCAAGGGCAACTTCAAGAGCAGCCTGCGCAAGAGCCCCAAGAAGAAGAGATCCCAGCCGAAGAAGAAGGACAAGGAGGACAAGGACGACAAGGAGGATCCGGGCAAGCTCTGGGTCGTCAAGCCCATACCCACGAACAACGTCACGCCCGTGCTTGTGTTCATTAATCCAAAGTCCGGCGGCAATCAGGGCGCCAAATTGCTCCAGAAGTTCCAGTGGCTGCTCAATCCCAGACAGGTTTTCGATCTCACGCAGGGAGGACCCAGAATGGGGTGAGTCTATCTATCTCTCTCCCTCTCTCTCTCTCTCTCCCTCTCTGCTTTCTTCTCCGCGGGAAGACATCGCCCCTGCGAGCTCCTCGTTAATGATGGATGCGCAAGGCGCGGGACGCTTTATTCGTAGGCCGGCGTGGATGCGAATAATAATACGTAAGAATAACGATGCGCCTGAATAATAGACGCGGACGAACGAGTATCGGACGGACGAGCTGAAAAGCTAATAAAGCAGCCGGCTCTCGTGAATAAATTAATCGTATAAATAGGAGAATCGCCCGATATTTTTCTACGAAGCATATAAAAACGTCGATTTAAACTAAATTTCCTTTTTATGTAACTCGAATCGCTCCTTTATGGAATACTGTGCAAGGATACTTTTTCCTTTTCTCGCCTCCCCCCTCCGAGATCGTTCGTATTTACGTAATTCAACAGGAATACGGCAAAAATGCAGCTGCGCGCGGCAAATGCTTCGGAAAAGGCGGCATTGTTCGGGAAGACCCCATTAAAGTCTAAATATCCTATTATCAAGACTAATTAGGCAAAGTCGGAAAACGGCATTCGCCGCTGCTGGAATTTTAGACAAACAAGGGGGTTTAGCAAGTTTCTATATACTGGGCGCCCTCTCTAATTCCACTTAATGCCCCGCCTGCTTATAATTCATGTTTTGTTATGCTATAAATAAGTTATAAGTCTAGATTACACAGTTTCCCTCTCCGAGGGCAGAATTCCTATGTAGCCCCGGAGGCGCTCTCCTTTTAACCGCGTCGAACCTTTTTTTATCCAACAAGTAAATAAAAGACACACCGCGTCGCCATGTATACGGGCAGATAATAAAATTCCCTATACGATATACCCGCTCGAATAACTTTTTCATCAAATTTTCAGCGCGCTCGCGGAGCAGCTCTCGTTCGAGTTCTCCGCTCTCTTCCCCGCTCCCGGGAGGGAGAAAACTGCCCCGCGCGCGTCCTAATTAACGATAAGTAAATAATTGTACAACCGCCGACGCCAAGTTTCGTGCGCCGAGTTTCGTGGGCGAGGAGTTTCGCGCAAAGCGCCACCGCCGCCGCCGCCGCCGCCGCCGCCGCGGAGACGGCAACAAAGACGGGCGCAATTTTCGATTCAGTTGTTAAACAGCCCGACGCGCAGCTGTGTGCCGCCTGTGCAAAAGGCACACCGGGAGAGCCGCGATGTTTGTCCAGCGGCGCCGCGCGGCCAATAATCCCCGCGCGCGCGAGCTTCTATTTTTACGTGTTATACGCGTGCATGCCTAGCTAATTTCGGGGGGGGGGCCGGGTAATAAGAAGAGAGGCTAAAAGGATCCAATATGGTGAGAGTCGAGCGGGCGAAATGTATTAGGTTTCGACCCCCGGCTCCTGAATAAGTGAGCGACTTAAGGCCTAGGCGGAATTGTTGCGATCTATTTCCACTCTCCGTCTCCTGAAATATTGAATGGGGAGGTTTGCCGAACTCTCTCTCTCTCTCTCTCTTTCTCTCCTCGACTGCTTTTTCTTGCGCTCTCTCCCTTGGCGCATTACTCTTTCATCGGCGATTCGCAGAAGAGAGAAAAAAAAGACTGCCGGCGAGTCGACGAGGGAATCTAACGAAATTCACAGAGTATGGATTTTCGGGATGAATTTCATCCGGTCGCGCTCTTGGAAATTAGCCGAATAATTGAGGCAGTTTTTATCCTAAGACGGGGGCGAGGAGGAGAGAGAGAGAGAAAGTCCTCTCGGCGCCTAATTGTAAATGCATGAACCTGCTCATTAAATAAAGATGAGCGCCGCGACGCTTTATTTACCTAGTTTTAACGGGTGTAAATCTCAATTTTAATTAAGAAGCACCGGCTACTCCGATGCACTCCGGCGATGAATCCGGCAGCTTTCTTTTTCCTAAAGTATAAAGAGCTGCTTCATTCCCAGAAGTTCGTCCGGATTTGCATGAGGGAACTATTCAATTAAAATCTTTCATAAAGTGGATCTGACGTATTTATGATTCGGGTAATTCTCTCTCTCTAGAGTTTGGCCTTTAGGGAAAGGACTTGCCGCTGATCTAACTTTCTGAAATAATGTTCTACGAAACATTAATGAAATTGACAAAAGATCCTTTCTTGAGAGGCGGTATTATTCGGAATTTCAAATTTAATTAGGTATTTAACTGTATAAAATACTTGACTTTTATTATTTGAATTTTAAATTTTACTTCGTAGATGACTACGTTCATTTTACAATGCTTTTCTTTTAAATATTATAATTTAAAATTTTTAATACATAATTTCATCATTAGAGCTTCAGAACACTGTAGAGTTTTAATGAATTCAAGGGCTTTCCTTTGCAAGTAAAAATTCAAGAAAATTATTTTAATCATATTTAATGCCCAATTTTTAAAATTATATGAATAAAATGTCATGTGCTTCCTTCAATAATTATAATGAATTAAAACAAAACGTGAATATTATATTCGTTAATTACACCGTTCAGTTTTTAAAATCAATTATTGATTGTTTCAGCACAAGTTGAAAAACCCGTTCAAGTTAAAAGTGTTATTAAGATAATATCATAGTACCTTTTTCATAAAAGGTCTTTTTTTCTTCGCCAAGTATAAAAGGCTATGCTTCCACGGAAACATGAAAAGTTTAAGAAAAGTTTATTATATTAGAACTTGTAAAAGTGAAAATATTTTACTAATTATTTTTCATACATAAAATAACAACGGCTGCTAAAAACAACCGTCTAAAAAATGTTGAAGGCTAAAGTATCAAAAGAACATCGTTAGCTTTACTGAATCTTCTAGCAAATGTATGAAATTTCTAAACTTTCTTCATATTCTGGTAAATTTTCCTTTAGCGAAGCGTACAATATGACTTGAATTAAGACCCTTTCACATTCAGAGAAACAAGTTCGTTCTAACATCTCTCCTTTTAAAGTTTGTGTTTCATTTTTTTAAAAGCCTTCATTACTTCACGAACGAAATGTTAACAGTGATAATTTACTGTATAAATAAGTTAAATTCATTATAATTTGCCCACGTAAAAATTTGAAAATATTTTTTATACAATTTATGTTATTCGTAAAAGAGAAAACGCAAAAAACGCAAAATGTTTGACTTTTTTTATTTAAAGTGGATTGTTCGCAAAAGCATATTTTTGTGCAAATACTCGCAAAATAATGCGGGTATAAAATTCTTCAATAGCTAATGGAACAGTTTGTCCGCGTTATCAACTTAATGGGATGTTGTCTTATCATTTAGCTAACACCGGACGATATCCTTTAAAAAAGCAAACAAATTATAGTATAATCCGAGCCATCATTTCAGATAAATCTTAAGTACATCGTAATTTCTCGAGTGAGCAAACAATAAATTTGATTACTTTTTATCATTTTTATTCCACCTTTCTAATCTTTCAACGCTACTTATCCCGTTTATCTTCATTCCTCTGTTTACCCCAATTCTACAACCCCCAATTATAATCAACTATCCTCGCTTCTAAAGCACCGAAAGGGATTTCACATTTACCCGAAAGCTCAAGCCCTCGATCCGCTCCCTCGCTGCTTGCAGTCTGGAGCTGTTCAAGAAGGTGCCGAACCTGCGAGTCCTCGCCTGCGGCGGCGACGGCACCGTCGGCTGGGTCCTCTCGGTGCTGGACCAGATCGGGGCGTCGCCGCCGCCGGCCGTCGGCACCCTGCCCCTCGGCACCGGCAACGACCTGGCCCGCGCCCTCGGCTGGGGCGGCGGCTACACGGACGAGCCCATCGGCAAGATACTGATCAGCATGGCCGAGAGCGAGATATCGATCCTGGACAGGTGGCAGCTCCAGGTCGAGCGGAATCCCGACGCGTCCGGCAACGACGAGGACGCGGCCAAGGGCAAGGAGAACCTGCCGCTCAACGTCGTCAACAACTACTTCTCCCTCGGCGTCGACGCGCACATCGCCCTCGAGTTTCACGAGGCCAGAGGTCAGTTCATAGGAACGCTTTTCTTTCCAACGACGGGGGATTTTCGGAATTTTCGGTTTTCAGTATATAGCCCCGGGGACATGATTCTGATTTTAAATCGATGATTTATGAGAGACTCTTGTATAAATGTTGCATAATTGAGCGCTATAAAGTTTCATTATTAAAAGCAAGGACTTGTAGAGAATTCGCCCGAAACATTATATTATGAAATTTACAGTCAACGCGGGGCCACCTTTCGCTGCGTAATGCAGTAATAATTATTTCATTTATAACTTAATAACTCGGTTTAACTAAATTTAAGGTTCGCGAATTTAACTTTATTAACATATATATAAATTTTAATTAAATGTTATGATGCAGCTTTAAATGAAATCGTTAAAAAGTTTACCCTGAATATTTTAACCAAAATGCTGCTTTACATTTTTATACAATCGATTAATATTTTAAACTTTTTGAATGCGTCACGCCCGGGATTTACATGAAATTCGAAATGTGTGTTTCGCCCGAAAAGGCGAAAAAAGGTCGCACACGCGAAATATGACGATATGCAACGTACTTTGTCTACTCGAGTAGAAGAGGGAGTCTATTGACAGGAAACACCGAGCTGAAAATAAAATTTCATCGGATATTTACAGTTTAAGAAAACCGAAAAATACAGAAAAAATCTGTAGATTTTGCAAATATAAATAAAAATAAATTTTTCATATTTTAAAGTCCCTGAATATTATGAAACCGAATTTAACCTTAAGTGACTGCAAAATATTTTCCGCATTTCTAAGTGTATTATGATGCATTCCACTAAAGCCGAGGGTAACCACAATTACATTCCATTTTACTACGGTATTTAGTAATGAACATCAATTAAATTATTGGAGACTGCGCGAGCTGATCGAATTTTCTCATTTAAAAAGTGGCATAGAAAATTAATTTTTACCATATTGATCCCCAAAAGAATTTAAAATTTTTCGTTTCAAAAATTAAATTAAAAAAGTAAAGCAACTTATATATATCCGGGAAAAAAATAGAAAAGCTTTTTCATTTTTAAATTATAGATCTGCATTATTCATTTTTATTTTACTCGCGTTGTGGCACGTTTGAAACGCCACAAATCAAAAACCTTTTTAAGACAAAAGCAAAGTGTCTATAGTAAGCTGCAAACAAAAAAGCTTTCCGGATGACAAGCTCGCGGAACATAATAGTAAATTATTTGGACCGCAAGCGGTTTTGTATAATATTCCAAGGAATATAATTTTCGTAATTAAATGAGGAAACACGTGTAATTGAATAAAACGTTTTGCATATAATACAGTTTACGGTAGCGGATAATATACGACGCTCTAAAATTTTACTTAATATTTTAGTGCACTTAAAAGATCCGGTAAATTCGCAACATATAAACGTCATATTCTTATTCCTACTTTACACAATGCATTCATCCTTTTGTAACGAGGGCAGACCATTATTTGGAAATAGAAAAAGCGTTGCTTGACGAAAAAATCTTGTGGAATATCTCTCTTTGCATAATGTCAGATCAAAGTGCGATTTAAAAAGACAAAAAAAGAACTCTTAACAAGAAGCACTAGGCAAGTTTTGATCAATAAGACTCGCTTTGACCTGCAAAAACAGTTTAAAGTTTTAAAAAGCAAACAGTTCGAGCGTCTCATCGGATATTCATTGTATTTTTAATTTCCCTTAGTCTGATTTGTTAAAAATTAATTGAGTTTATTTTAAACTCTTTAGTAAATTATTTCAGGACTCCTAAAAAAAGGAGCGAGAGTATCTCGAAAATAGCCGAGCATACTTTGATCAACTTCAAAGTTCACCCGAAAGAGGGAACAAAAGTTTCAAGCTTTTTCTTTTATTTTCATGAATTTCACCCCAGTTAGAAAATAAAACTGCGAATGAAACAATAATTTTTTAATTTTATGCAAAAATTCAGCCTTTATCGAAATGGGTCACATTTAAATTTTAAATCAGCTGTATGTTAGACATTCACAAAGCTGTATTCAACAACATTCCTCCAGAAAGAATTTTTAAACAAAGTAGCCTCTTTAAACATTTAGAAATGCTATATAAATACTCATTCGGCGGTCAGCATTATGACGATTTACTTAGTTGGTGTAAATACACCAATTCGTTAGCAACTTTATTTCATTAACTTAACCTGGATATTAATAAACGAGTTAATTTACTCCGCGTTAAATTTTAATTATAAACCAGCAAACTCGGTAGCCAAATTGGAATGTGCGCTTGGAATGCATTAAGCTTCAAATTATAAGTAAAATTTATTAACATTTCATTATGTTTCAATTAGTTTATTCGATTTCGCCGAATTTAAATTTCAAATCAGAATCGATAAGTCATAATAATTTAACAAAAATAACACGCACGCAGCACTTCGAGGCTCCGATATGCATGAAAATAAATAACGAGAATATCGAGTTGAAAAAAAATCGAGTCAACCGACTGCGGGGGAATTTTTTATTCATGCCCTCAGTCATTGTTGCATATGTATTATCCTGCACTTGCGGACGCTCCGAATGCCAAAATAAAATTTGCATGTAAATTGAGCGAGAAACGAATTTCAAACAAACTAGTATTTCCATCCACTCTGTAAATAATAAAGTTAATTATTTTCTTTCTAACAATTGGCACAGGATGACGTCGAAATTGGTACGATTGCCGCCTAAATTCGGTGTTCCAAATTTCCCAGGAGAAATTGCCGATTTATCATTAAATTTTTCAGGCCCGGGTTATATGCGTCACTCTTGATTTAATTTAAATTAGAAAAATGTCAGGGCTCTCAAAAGGTTAAATTTCATTTCACACGTCAGCAGCTGCCTTCCCTCTAAGTACATAACTCTCCGCGTCAGTCTTCGTATCCGACATTTATTAAAAAAAAAAAGGCGTAATATAACGAGTTATAAACAAGAATAAAGTATAGTAAGAACTCCCTTCGACTCCACCGAGAGGAACCGAGACAAAAAAAAAAAATTCAAGTTCGAATCTCGTTTCGTCCTTCCCGCTTCCAGAGGCCCATCCGGAGCGCTTCAACTCCCGGCTGCGCAACAAGATGTTCTACGGTCAGATGGGCGGCAAGGACCTGGTGGTGCGCAGGTGGAAGGACCTGTCCGAGTTCGTCACGCTTGAGTGCGACGGCCAGGACATGACGGCCAAGCTGAAGGAGCACCGGGTCCACGCGATCCTCTTCCTGAACATCGCCTCGTACGGCGGCGGCACCCATCCCTGGGGCGGCGGCATCGGCCGCGAGCCCACCACCGAGGACGGCCTCATCGAGGTCGTGGGACTTACCACCTACCAGTTGCCGCTGCTGCAGGCAGGCGGCCACGGGACCAGCATCGCCCAGTGCAGCACCGCCAAGATCGTCACCACCAGGACGATACCCATGCAGGTGGGGGAGAGATACGATTCGTTTCGTTTTGATTGCGTTTTTACGACGGTGATTCGGATATGCCGAAACATGCGCGTCTTGGGTGTTGTACTGAATTTCAAATGAATTATAAATAAGCGAGGCTGTATTTTTAGATTTCTCGCGAATTTATGAATTTTCGTAAATAAATTTTAAACTGCCTTGTTGTAAAGTGCAGCTCGATGGAAAGCAATTTTTTTACAACACTGCCTTCTTGCGAAACTAGTTTTTAGAGCCTTTATACTTTTGAAATAAAAATCAAGTTATATACATTGCTCAGATGTTACTGCAAAAAAGTTGTAAAATGAAAATTGTTTCTCATCTCTTAACTTTTTAAGCTGATTACTTGCTCGAGTATAATAAAAGTTGATTAAAAATAAGAGAGTGAAGATGAGAATGCAAGAGATTAAAAAGTGTGATTTTAGTTGACAGGGGTGTTTTGTAAATAAAAGATTAAATTTTCGATAGTAACTCTCACGAACCAGTTACAAAAAAGTCAAACGAATTCCTGCTAATTGATTGCCGCGCGACGATCGAATAAGAATTTCACTTTACAAGCCTCGAACGACTCGGCGCTCCTCAAATTTCTGGAAATAAATAAATCGCGTTCCGCCCGATTCAATTTGCTTTGTACGCGAAATTCAATTTTTCCCAAACTTTTTCAACCCCGAAAACCGATACTCCCCATAACCTAATAATATCGTCGCATGCAAAAAAGCGCCCGAAAATAGAGCCCCGCCAAAACAATCCCGAGAAAAAGAATCCCCGCCCGAAATATCTACCTCTCTATATATACCCAGCCGCTCGCAAAAAAAAAAGAAAGCCTTGTTGTTGTTGTCGCGGTGCAGGTGGACGGCGAGGCGTGTCGACTGCTGCCCTCCGTAATCCAGATGAGCCTGTTGAACAAGGCGACGATGCTGGCGAAGCGACGGAACGCCGGCAAGCCCCGTCAGAAGGCCGCGGAGCTCGAGAGGCTCAAGCTGCCGCTCATGAGGATCAGGATGGTCGACTACGAGAATTTTCACTCCGACAAAGAAAGACTGACGAAGACTGCCACCCTGTGGGCCAACGAGCCGCTCGATCTCGACGCCGCCATGGACCTCGATTCACTTAGAAATATGCTCGCCAAGGAGTACCCCATGGACTCCTGCTGCTTCCTCGACTGTTAGTCGCCGACTTTTAATTGTCCCTTGAGATCTCTGGCTTGATTTTTAACTGGTTTTTCGGAGAAAGTGTATAATATCCTTTTCGAGACGCTCGCGGAGAGTTAAATTCGATTTGAAGATCTGGGTCAGCGGAGGTTTAGCCGAGTTATGTCGACTTTGGAGATTCGAAAATCTGTCGCGAAGAAGCAATGGGCTTTTTAACAATTCGAAAAGTTTTCGAACTATTATTTATTTGCATATTTTCGTAGAAGCCAGTTATATTCGACTTTTCATCCGCCGCGGAAGAATTCGCGTACTTTTCGAGTTGCGCCTTAATTGGCAAATTATATACGATAACTCGCAGCTTGCCAGGCTTGGGCGGTGGTGCGCGAAATTTTAAGAAACGAGAACTTTCGCGCTCGCAAACGATAACGATCCGGAAACGCTAATAAATCTTGAAACCCAATCCGTTTCGACGCTGAATAATTAGCGAAAGGTCACGTGCGTCCTCTCGGCCCGGCGACGTCACGAGGCGTCGCGAGTCATTTTACTTGTAAAATCAAAGAGGCTCAATTTCATTACCAGCAATTTCCGGCGGCTAAACTGTGTCTTTTCGATTGAAGCTCCCGTATCGATTTTCCATTCGATGCGAGAGGCGGCCCTCTCTCTCTCTCTCTCTCTCTCTCCCCGTCGAGTGGCACAATAGCCGGAATAGAACGACGTCTGCAGTTTTCTTTTCTCGCGAAATTCCAGCTCTAAATTTAGCCAGTTTTCATATAACATTTGTTTTGTCGTCCCTCCTCCCCGCCCCGGTCCGATATGCACACGTAAGAGGGAAACCGCTTTTTGTCTTCGCAGCTTGTACGGCGGAACGGTTTTTCAGAATCGACCGAGCGCAGGAGCAGCTGCATTACGTCACGGACGTCGTGAGCGAGGCCATCTACGTTCTCCAGGAAGGCCCTACTAGTCAAGGCTCGCAGAGCCACCAGGCCGAGAATCAGGCATCCTCGAGGTACGCGTATGCGTTTCATTCCTTGATTTAATGCCTCGTCGACGAGGAATCGATCAGTCGTCGAGGCAGGTGTCGCTTCGCTGCTTAGGCGTTTAATAATAGACTGAAAAGTCATTCTTTTACTTATGCCGAGTCTAAAGTGAGCCATTCTCGAAACTCGAGTGACAATTCAATTTTGTAAAAGCGCCGCTATCGGGGAGGATTGAGCGAATACAATCACTCAATCCCGCAAGACTATTGACGTTGATTCTTTATACGACGCCGAGCGAAACCTACTTTGCACATTTACTTATTCAAACGTCACCCAGTTACTATATATGTACGTACGACAACGTAATGACTCAAGCAACGGTAAATAATCGTAAATAGTCTAACGACTCAAGATAAAGAATGACTCGCGAGATGATCGTCAAGCAGTCTTGTATACCACTCGAATTCGCAGTTGGAAGCCGCGCGAAGCTCGTCTCGAGTACGCGAAAACTACTTGACTCAAAATAACAAAAGTTTAATAAGGCATGAATATCCGGGAAATCTGCCAAGCCGCCGTCGCCGCGCGCGCAAAAAGCCACGCCGCGCGATAAACCCGCTTCCCCTCGTCGATACAAATAACCGAAACGACTTGCACTTGAAGAGAAGACCGTCGCAAGGCGTCAGCTGAGAAGAAGGCACGCACCGAGTCGGCCCGCTCCGGGGACCGGGATAACGAGGCCGTCGGCAGCGTCGGCAGCGGTGGCGGGGGCGGTGGCGGGGGCGGCCACCAGGCCCGCTCCAGGCAGCAGTCGGGCCTGAGCCGCAACAGCCTCGCGGTCGACTCGGAGCGCCGACGCTCCGAGAACTACGTCAACGAGGACAGAGCGCCGTCGCAGCAGCAGGGACCGTCCAAGCAGTCCTCCTCAAAGTCAATCACGTCCGCCGCCGGGCAGCACTTGCAGCAGCACCAGCCACCGGCCGCTTTCATTAGGTAAGGAGGAAACGAGCGCCGATGACTGACGCCAAGGCGCGCGAGCGCGCCGCTCTAACTTTATTGGCCCTGGCGCCAATGAGCGATATAGGCGAACGGCTGACCCGCTGCTCATGACGCTTGTACGCCGCTGCTTTGTTATTTCGAGAGACGTCTCTTGCGCGAGAGCCGATTTTCTGGAAAACTGGCGACCTCGACGTTTTTACTACTTTTTCTATACGCTAAAGCGGGGATATCGGAAGCTTTTTGTGTTTTGCTTTTTCAGAAATGTTTAGTAGAGGTGTCCGTATTTAAGTGATTTAAATTGGAGTTCGGCCTAGAGTTGGGAGTTTTAATTTTCCGGCTTATTGCGGGGAAAATGATGTTCGCGGCCATTTAATTACCGGCGGCAATTATATAATTTAAGCGGGTTATAAGCTCGAGGGATTTATTGAGAAATTTTGAAGAATCGTCAACTGATTACTTATGAATGCGGCGGTGATTTACTTGGCTTATTCCGGCTAGATTGTACGAGGCTCTATTGACTTAGGCAAATTGCGCATTGGGCTTGAAATTAATCCATATTTTATTCACGCTCAATTACAAGAGTTCGAGTGAATAAACTAATTTAAATGAGAATCCCCGAGAATATAAATTGCGCGTCGTTTTCGCCAGTGGAATTTTACATTACTAATAATATAAAATTTCATTAATTTCGCGTTTCGAATTAGTATTACATATTTTTAGAAGGTGCATTCTCGGAAACTAAACTTATTAGGAAATATAAATTGCTTTTATAATGATATTAACAACTTTTTAATTACAGCAGATGTATATATAAAGTTCAGTTTAAATCTTGCAATTCGAAACTTAAATAAGCTCGTTGTAACGGAGCTTAATTTATAGTTTAACTTTCTTCGACCCTATAACTTACCGACTTAATAATTCATCCAATAAAAGGCAGTAACGCATTAATTAATCACCCGCCGCGATTCAGCTCGTACTCGCAAATCTAAACGCTCTCCTCGCTTACAACCCAACAGCGAGAAGCGTGCAAAACGACTTTTCAAGCGACCGATAATTTCAGCCCCCGAGACAGGCTGTTCGGACTGAGCTCGGAGGTGCACACCTTCAGCACGGAGCTGCTGGAGAAGACGTCGGACGGTATTCTCCGGGCGGCGAAGGTCGGCGATCTGCCGGCGCTCAAGGAGCTCCACGAGCGGGGCTACTCGCTCCTGTCGATCGACGCCACCGGTCAGACGGCCCTGCATCTCGCCTCGAGGCTCGGCTACAAGGACATCGTCAGGTACCTCATCGCCTGCGCGCCCTCCTCGATTCTCAACATGGTCGATAACGACAAGTGAGTATGTACACCGGGAGGTTTTGCATAAGCTGATGTGCGCCTGTGTCTTGTTTTGCGTCTTTAGAGCAGAGGGGGGGGTTTCTTAATTTTCGGGGCGACTCGAGAGGGGGGTGAAAATCAATTGAGAGCTTCGCGTTGGACGGAGATGATTAGATAATTTGTAATTTTCTCGAGGCGGAGCGTTGAGGGATCGGCGACTGGCTTTCTTTAAGAAATTTCGAACACTTTCGGAGACTTGCGCTTGATCGATCAGTTATTACGTTACGTTTTTTCCGCGTTCTCGGAAAGTCGTGCTCGAATGAAGAACAGAGGCGGAGGGAGAAAGATCAATCAAGGAGTTTCGTGTCGGATCTACGTAGTAATTTTCTAATCAAAATTCCGGGCAAAAAACGCGGCTGGATTTGCTTTAATTAAACGATATCGCCTTAAACGGATAATCTTCTTATCGCCGCGCATGTAAGTTCAGCTAAAGTATATACACTGCGACGATAATGCCGAGAGTAAAGATAGTAAAATCGTATCATATACGTATATACGTTGCAGCTATATACATCGGGACTCCTCGCGAATGTTGAACGAATCAAGCGGCGCAAAAGGAAAGTTTAAAGCTTATTCTAGTCTCGCAGTAATTGTAGCTTATTTCGGACGTACTTTTAAATATAGAAGCATATAGGTCAGAAAGGATGCAGCGAGCAATTATTAAAAAAGCATTCGAAAGGTCTTTTAGAACGTTTCCGAGTATTTCTGAAACTCGCATAATGTCTGCGACGCTGTTTATTAATAAAAATATATATTAATATTGATGCAAAGTGAGAATCGTGTCACCGCTGAATAAAACATTCGGAGCTCTCGCGAGCGAAATCCAATATTCAAAGAATTATAAAACTAACGGAAATAATATTCTCTTCTGCAAAAATCCTTATGATAGATCGCGCATTTTTTTTCTCAAGTAGAAAAATAATAAAATACATGATAAATCACGCATGACAGATCGTATGCTTCTAATGTAATGTATTATCATACAGGAATAAAAGCTAACGTGATACGTCATCTTAATAAAAATAAATTATACGGGAAACGAAGCCATAATTAAAGTGTCGCGTACGCTTTTTTTTTATGTGATTTATTACGTAATACCGTTGAAAAGGGAAATTAAAATAAAAAAAAAAAAGAAAAAGAAAAAGAAAACAGTAGCATTTTAATCTTTTTAATTTTGTCCGCAAAGAAAATGTAATCCATCAACATGTGTCCCACAAAGGCTTTTCATTCCAACTTCACTTACTAATTACTTTCTCGGCAGAAAAATCCTCATCAGTATTTAAAGGAGACTGTTCAGAAGTGGTCGATTTTCGCCCTCGGGCAATGTAATTTCTTCTCCAAAAATTAAAGCAATATATATATATAGCTCCTTTAAAAAAATCTTCCGCCGACTTAACGTTATTATTTAAAGCGACGCTCGGGAGGGGCGACCTCTTTAACGTCCCTTAATTACGGACTCCGCGAGTAAAGGGCCTCCCCCTAATAGAGCTCGCCTATAACGTCAATAATTTCGGAAGCATGAAAAAGCGCTCCTCCTCTCCGCTAATGAAAATTGTTGTCGTACCGGATTCAGGGGTCAAACGGCGCTGCACAAAGCGGCGCAACAGAAGCGGCGATCGATCTGCTGCATGCTGGTGGCCGGCGGCGCTAAGTTGACAGTCCGAGATCGCAACGGAAACACGCCCCGGGAGCTCGCCTTGATCGCCGAGGATCGCGAACTCGCTGCCTACCTCCACAGTGAGTATAAAAAGAAAAAAAAATGGCACGATCAACTATTCAAAGCTGCAGTCGTGTAACTCTTTTCAGCGCGGCGAATATAAATCGGCTCGTTTGTATTAAAAATTTTAATTTCTCTCTGAACTCCCAGGTCAAGAGCAGTTCCAGCTGGTGACCGAGGATATGGACAACATGTCATGATTCGAGGATTATGCGTAACGAGGGCATAATGAAGAAGAAAAAAAAAAGCATCAAGCCTTGACCCGAGAGAGCAGAGAGAGCTCCGTACTTCCCGGCAGCTTTAAAGCGATAAAATCGAGAATAACCGCAAAGTAAGCGTATAATCCAAGATTATATTCAAGAATAGCGTCGTCGTCGTCGTCAAGGATCACAACGCGATTCGCTTTCGCCGTTCGGTAAATAAATTTTAAGCGGGAGAAGGAAATTATACGTACAGGATCGAAAAGAGTTGAGATCCTTAGAGAATTCGTAGGCAGAAACGAGCATCAAAGTATTACGCGGATTTAGGACTGTATATTTTAAAGGTAAATCTTTTAGAGAAAAAAAGTATAAGCAGAAGAATCTGATGAATGTATAGAACCAATTAACAATTAATTCTACAAAAGATTTTATTAATATATTCTTAAATAACTACCAAACGATTATAGGAAGAGATTTCTACGCGTTTACAAACGTATTTAACAAGTTTTAACGTCTCGACGATATAACGTTCATATCAGACTTTTAACCGTCAGAGCGGGGGGAAGAGCGTTTTAAAGCGAAGCGTTACGTACGAATCGCGTAGCGCGGGAAAGAAAAGCGAGCGAACTCGAAGGTACAGATTTTATTATTAAACTATGATATTATAATCGTAATTGAAAGATTCCTCAATAATTGCGGCGACTTCCGCGAGCAACACACCACGTTTTATGGATGTTCCGTACCAATCCAAAAGACACATCACTAGTTACCTTCAAAGTCTAGGGACGGGTAGATTATATAAAAAAAAATAAAAAAACTAGCTTTTACTAAGGTTTTACGACAGTTAACAAGAGGGGGAAGGGATCATTTCCAATGTCAATTTGCATGAAAAAAAATTCGAACAAAAAAAAAAAATTCGGCGACGCGGCAACAAACGTAATATATACTGAAAACGGAAAATCAGCACCAATTTATCGAAAGTCTTAATCCGAACACGCTTAAACTGTCTGATCTGAGGATGGCGAAGGAGAGAGAGTGAAGCGCGAAGCGGGGAGGGGATGATATATCGAGGCAACACAGGTATTTATCCAGTACCAATATATGAAAAAGAGGGATCAACGTACGAACACCAATTAGCTATTAGAAGCGGTCTATCGCAACTGTACTATTATACTGCTATTGTTATATATATAAATATAATCTAATCTTACGTATCGACTATGATAAGGTCGTGTTAGCCTATTTGAGGATTCCGAGACGGTATAAGAGCTGCAGTAGCCAGTAGACGCTGCAGTCGGCCGATAAACGATATACATATATAAATATACATAAAAAAAAAGTATATATATATATACAGATACATAGCTACAAGAAAGCATCCTTCCACTACGTCTAATTTTTGTGTCACTAAATAATAAAAGAAAAAATCTGGGGGAAGGGGGAGAGAGAAACTGGGAACGCGGTACAGCAGGAGCCGAACGCGTGTACGTACGCCTTCACATATAATAATTTTCAAAAACCTAATTCAGATTCGTTTTCGCGCATTTAATGTCGTACTGTATAACCGAGAGTTTAATCTTTTTGTGATAAAACAGGAGGGCAGTTATATCGTTTCTTGATTCGTAGGGTCGCGGCGCGGATCTCCCGAGACTATTTCTTGTACGTATAATAAAGCGCGAATGAGAATCTCTGCGTCATTTGACAGAGGTTGTAATCGAGCCTGCGGATCCGAAGATAATCACACTTGTCCATTTTCAGATGAGATATTTTTCCTCGACGGAATATAATCCTCGGTTGAGAGTCGCTCGTTCGCGCGTCGTTTCTCCGTGAGGGATCGAATATTATTCTCCTCGTAATTGTCTGATAAGGAAATATTTTGCTACTGCAGATTGTATTTTTAAGAGGTTTTCTTTCCATTAAGGATGCGGCACGCCGGTATTTACCCTCGGGGAGGCTTACTTTTGCGGTTGGCTGTACATTTCAAAATTACTGCACGTTTTTTCGAAAAAGAGTGTATAATATTTTTTTAAATGTAAGCGTTGTACGAACTTTCAGTCAAGTTCACTATATATATATAATCGCGTTGCGCGAAAGCGCTCGTTCTTCGTTCTCGAATTTAATTGGCAAAGACGTCGTTTTATCGGTCAAAGATGCCTTTGCGGTTTTCGGAATAAGAGAACAAGAATACATATCTCAATTTCACTCGGCAGGATAAACTTATCGATTGAATAATCGTTGAAAGAGACACGTTGTAACGTAAAGATTTTCTTTTTTAAATCTCAATCAATAATCATTAAAGAGTCATACTTGATTGACAATCCTCGAGAAAGATTAACGATTTTGCTTGTTTGCGACTTGATTCGTCAAGTTTTTAGGGGGCCTACTTTTAGTTCGCAGTCGATATCGGCACTTTTTCACTACGACCACCACAGTATTTAATTACGTTAAAGAACTCTTAACAGATTATATATTATATGCATGCCTATATATATATATATATATATACACGACTAGCGGTAAACGTGAATTCAAGCTCTAGAGAAAAATTAATCTTCTAAGTGAATTAGCTGCAGCTGGGATAGGAAGAGGATTTCAAAGGCTATACATATATATATTTTATTTAATTAACCTTTGTGAAAAATCACTATATGAACGTTTTTACGAACCTTCGACGTTACATAATTTGTTTTAACTTTCCGCCTTTGAGAATCCAATAACCAGTAGACCAGTTGTTTGCAAAGTAAATAAAATACATGAAAGTTCCTCACCAAAATCAATCTCCAGCTTTACGAAATTAGCCTTTATCTATACAGCCGGGAGAGTACTTAAACGAAAAAAAAAAAAAATGCCTTCTAACGGTTTAGTTCACAGCGAGGAATTATCGGCAGCTAAGCAGAAAAATAAAGCACTTCGTACGTACACGTCGCGATATTTCCCGAGAACGACGTAAAAATGTACCTAAACAAAAGAGAAATAACTTTTTGCGCGAGTGATTATCGAGTGCACGTGATGTACGAGCCGTTTCGAGTTTATTCTATGTGCCGCGATGCCGCGCGACGAGTGAACAAAAATATTCTGAATACCGAGTATCGTTAAATATATGAATGAATTAAAAAAAAAAAAAAAAAAGACAAACAATGAAGAACAAACAGAAATTATAATGTATATCGCTAAGGAGAGTTTTGAGAACTGGAAAAAAAAACAAAACGACAAGTATATAATTATTAAAAATAAAAAAAACACAACATTGCCTTCCTCTCGTGAGAATGTCGGAGACTTTTCGGCCTGCGCGTTTTCTTTCTTTTACGCTTTAGAGCAATAAAAATCGGGACAATCATAAATATTGTACTCGCAGGCCGAATTCTCGCGGTTTCTCCAATATTGTCATAGCGTCTATCGTTGATTTTATTTATTATACGTGTATAAAAATCGCTTGTGTGTCGTCGAAAGGTGGGCAGGGGGGGAACGATGATGTACTCGATTACATCCGTATCACGAATTTCCCGATTGAAACTTGAACGAGTTCGCAGAGTAGCGGCTGTAGTAATTCGCGCGTACTTCCGATTTTCGTTTGCGATCGATGCAGTCGTCAAAGCACCTTCGCCGTTTTAACTGTATTCAGATTGATTCTGTGCAACGAATTATACTTACAAAAAATTGATCTTGATTTCGAATTTTTCGATTGATCGTTCGACGTTGTAAAAATTGAAAGGATGTGAAAGTATATTATAAACTGGCAGAGCCTAATTTAATCATCAATATTTTCTTACGGCTCGCATAGCTTTTTAAGAGTAAACCGTTACAACTTGCATAGCCTAAACCCTTTTTTTATCGATATATAAATACGTATATTTTGCAGTGCTTTTAAATTATGAAATTGTTGGTCTGAACGCTTTAAAAAAAATATATAATTATTGACTTTGACATTCCTTTCAAATCACGGAAATAACGGAACATCGAACAAGTCTTTTACTTTTTCTACTATAATAAAGATAATAACATTATTTATGTATAAAAATAATAGTAAAGTAAACAACAATTTTCCGGCATGCGTACTTGCAATCTAGATGTCGTTCAAGTGAAATAACTAACGAGTTGAAAAGTCAGTGCAAACTTGAAAAGTAGAGTTGCGTACAATAGGAACTTATTTTTCTTATAGCCTTCGTTTCGAAAATGCGAGAGAGGACACTAGTAGCTTGATCTACAATCAATCGTAATTAAACAGTCGTTACAAAAGTAGGGAAATTGCCAGTGATACCCTTTTTAATTGTAGAGTATAAACTGAATTTATTTATGAGCTTATATTAAATTGTGAAAAAATAAGTAACTAAAAATTACAGATTTAGGCGCTTAAAAGTAGTTTAGAAACGTCTCCCAGATAAAGGATTTTAATTTGTAATTATTAGCGCACTAAGTTTAATACTAAATTGGGCTAAGATAGTTAGGTAATGCACTTTACGAAATGTATTTATTGAAAAAAAAATCTATTTCTTTACTCGTCTATTTTTGCAAAATTTTTTCGAAATTTCGTTAGATGTTATGGTCGCCACTCGTTTCTGACTCTACTTACATTTTTCGAATATTTTTCTACTGTTTACATAATTGTAACGAAAAAATGTAAAAAGAAAGTTTGGCTTTATCGCAATATTGAGAGTTTTATCAGTCTATTATAATTTACATCCTAGATATATTATTAGCTTATTGAGTTTCGCAAGCTCTTCCCTAATACTTAAACTTTAATCTTAGAAAGTTTTCTTTAAAATAGTAAGATGTACATATTAAATTTATAGTTTAATTTTTAGTTGTCAGCTTAACGTTATTTTGGCAAACTCTTAACGTCCACTGTGATATTTATCTTTATTTTATCATTTAGAATCTCGTTAGGACTCGCTCAGAATCAAAAGCAAAATGAGTTTATTAAAAAAAAAAATAAGTAAATAAAGAGAAAAAACAAACAATAAGGTTGTGAAAATTTGAAAAAAGTAGACGTGAACGTGACCAGGCAGAAAAAGTAGACGGGGCGAGTTCCTATAAATGGCAACAAATTCTATTTGTGACACTTCAACAGACAAACACCAAAGTATTAAAGGGCAAAAACGTAGAAGAGTATAATAATATTAGAGAGAAATGCGTATAAGAACTAAGCCTGTTTAGTTTGAAGTAGAGAGAATAAAATAATTTATTGAAAAAAAAATAACGCAGACTGTTGGCATCTCCCGTAATAAGAAATCGTCACAATTGCTGTTGTTATCGTACGTAAAAAAAAAAATCTTTCAGAAATAAAACGTATTATAAAAAGACGAATTATTTGTTGTTCGAAAGGAACAAGGAGAGATTATAATTTATATTGTTGATATTGCCATGCATTCTTAAAAAAATTTTGTAAAATTTTCCTTATGTATATACGTGAATCGACGACAATTCGTAGGACTTAGCTAACTAACTAAATAAAAGAAAATTAAGAAAAAAATGAAGAATCTTTCACGGAAGTTTCTTTCCTCACGAAATCTTTGTTCTTCCACGTTTGGCATTCTTTTATAAGAAAATTGCGTTTTTACGCAGGACAGGACTATACATGTGCTTTCTTCCCGTGTGATATAATTACTTCTGACATATAATGTAACGAGCTATGCGATCTATCCTAATACGACGGATTATTTTTTTTACCCATTTTCAAATGTTAATAAACTTAGTCGATCTATCTGTATATTTTTCATCCTCGTAAAAGTGTAAGCGTCAAAATTTACGATTGTTATATTGTTGTTATTATTATTGTTTAGTCGTGTTTCTTGTCATTATGAGTTGTTGACAATAAGTTTGTAAGATTCTCCAGTCTTTCTCTGCAATGAGACGAACTTTTATGATTATTCTTTGTATTATAAAACCTATACGTTTACCTTTATTTATTAAATAATGCGTTCGCTAGTCAAAGGATGTAAAGCGTAAATTTCAAAATCGAAAAATTAGAATTGTTACTTTAAGGGGCTGCCAGTGCATAAATATATGCAAATATTCATTAAGATAAAAATCGATTTATTTCTCCAACTTTTTTCCCAAATTCTCCTCGATACGAAATTAATGTTCTAACAATGCTCTCTAAAAAGTTTATTTTTTCTCTTTCAAAGTCTATTAAGAAATTCTTTTTTAGAATAAATTAATATAATGTTAAAGCGTAAAATCATATGTTATGTGCGTTTGTAGTCCCTTAAAACTATCTCAATTTAATAAATATAAAAATGAGAATTAATGCAACTTAATATTGTTACAATTATCATCGTTATATTATCGTAGTTTAAGAACTGGCTATTTTAATATAAAAGATACATTCTAATAAGGGAAGAATTTCTACGGCGAATTATGAAAGTGAGGAAAAAAAATCTATCGGCCGGAATTTATGAAAGATTAATACATTCTATGTAAACCGTTGCTCTTGTCGTTTGAGAACCATAAAGAAATTCAAATTTAAATACGCATTTACGTGAATATACAATTTCAATTGCAAATTATGTATTTATCCTAACCACGAAAGCTGCAGCAATATACAGCAAGACAGGACCAATAAATAGAAGAAAGAAAGAGTTGCGTCGAGCAGATGTAGAGCCAATCTGTTAATTAAACAAATAAAGAAACTGACAAATCCTTGAAAAACTCTCAGCGCCTCTCGGTAAGCGATAAATCGATTTCATTTTGATTGGACCATAACTCACCCGATTCCGACAGACTCCTCCCGCGTATATTTTAATATTAAAGAAAGTACGAGATTTCGGCGTTTCTTACCGAGAAGTGCGACACCTCATAGAAATAACGTGAACACAATACGATCTTTATTATAATAATAATCACGATGGTATCGAACATCACTATATTTTCCTCGATAAAAGAAAAAAAAAATGATTTACTTCTAGTGTTTATTAAAATTTTATGAAAAATAAAGCACTTTACTACAGCACACTTCTTTCTGTTTTACATGATCCTCATTATTCAGTATATGACAATTGATTACTGGGAGCGCAGGTGGAAGCTGATGCCGCGCTGATGCCAGATGTCCCTCTGCTCCTTGATGTAGGGAACGGGCAGCGAGCAGATCAGCTGGCTGCGGAACGAGTCGGTGTACACCGGCACTTGCAGGGCGTTCAGGTCGCTGGTCAGTTCCGCGTCGTTCTCCTCGGCGTTCCTCTCCTCGTCGCTCGAGTGGCCGTCCTCGACGAAGGCGATCAGACAGGCCGGAGCTGCCACGAGCGAGCTCGCGTTCGCCGTCACCTCTTCCAGCGTGCCGTTCTCGATCCGAGCTCCTGTCGATAGTGCGAATATAGCGGTTTCCGTTCAATTTTTTCTCCCAGCTTTATATTTACCCGTCAGAAGAAGGCCTTCGACGAGGATCGAGGTTCTCCAGCTTCCCTCTCGTTCCGCGTCCTGCGTCCACTTGGTTTGCAAGCGAAGCTTCTCGAAGGCTCGCTTGGATTCTCGAGCGGTGTACTGCTTCAGAGCCGAGAGAAAAGCGTCGGGTCTGGCGAACCAGCTAAGCTCCACTTTCTGGGGCAATCCATTCAGGGATTTTAGGGACTGGTATCTCGAGATCAATCGGTTCACGAACGGGATTATCTCCTTCGGTCCGGATCGCCACTGGGATATCCACTTTATCGGCGTCTACGCGGAAGATTAATTATTTTACTTATCGGTATAATAAAAGTATTATAAAATCACCTGATTCTCCTTACTTTTAAATCATCCACAGATACCATATTGTCCAGGTCTGATCGAACGATTCGCAACAACTCTCTAGTCGTACTTATTTCGTCTTTGAAGAACCGCTTCAAGGGATCGTCCCCGACCTCCTCGGCGTCCCTTTTCGAGCTCGAGCCGTCCATTCTCTGCTGATCTATCGCGAATTTCAAGTCCTTCACGATTCTCAGCATCGAAGATTTTTCGCCTACTTGACTCCTCCTGATTTTCGCGGACTTGCTCAGAATCTCTGCGAAACGAACAAAACGATTAACGTACGCTAAAAAAACCAACCCCCATTCACATTCTAAACTATATTATACCCACCATTCAAGTATCTCAAAGTCAGTTCAGCCGCCGACTTCTCCCAGGCTCTGTGCGCGTTGGCCGGCAGCCCGAAGTAGATCTGCAGCGCGTCCGAGTCCTCGAGCCGGTCGATCATGATCACCGGATTCTCCGAGCCGGCCCTGGGAACGCTGACGACCCCGCCCAGCTTCCTGCGGCCGCCGTACACCTCCTTCGACCAGATCTGCCTGAGCAGTGCCTGCAGCATGCGCATGTCGTACTCGTCCTGCAGCAGTCCGCCGTAGACGGCGACGTCGAGCAGTCCCCGGTCGGCCTCCCAGTCCTCGCCGTTACGCCTCAGGCTGTCCCGCGGGTTCTTCAGGATCACCAGCTCGCAGGCCGCCTCCAGGTCCGCCTCGCTCCAGGCGTAGGCTTTGATCCAGCCCTGGGGGACGTACCTTTAGTGGATATCGGGATTAGTGCTTGCGGTTATCGTTGTTTTTTTTTTTTAACGTTTAGAGCGTCAATTCGTACTTTCGTCTCTCTTGAAGTATCGCGTGCAGCCAGGATATCATCAAGGATTTACAAGGATTCACGATCGCCGGCTGGCGCTGCTGCAGCTGGTGAAGGGACCGCTTGACGTTCCTCTTGACTCCCTCCGGCGGCTCGTAGGCGAGCTTGATGCAGAGCCCGGAGAGTCCGGAATAAAAGCCAGTGCACTCCTCGGTCGTCAGCCAGATCCTCGTGCTGGGATTCTTCTGCGTGGTGCAGCTCGGGGAGCGGAGAATCGCCTCGAGTCGCGGAAGCCAGTTCAGAGCGAGTTGGAGATTGCTCAGCAGAATCCACCTGCCTTCTCTGAAGTAAATAAATGAGATTGCGTTAAAAGAGCGTTTTATGTACTTTTTACCTTTTGTCTTACTTACTTGCAAGCGGTCGCCAGCGCCGCTTCGGCTTGGGCTACGTGTCCTTGACCCAGAGAGACTTCTGTGAAGCCAGTAGCCGACACTGCTTGATTGGCCACCAAGCTACTGAGTTCCGGTTCTGGATCGGCACCCGGCGACAAAAGCAGAAGCACCGGTCGCTTCTCGCTCTCGTCGGCAATTTGCTTGAGCGTCCAAGAAGGCGGGGAGAGATTTCGAACGCCTGCGGTTTATTTTTATTTCGCGAATTACTCCTTAATTAAAAGTGCTTTTATATATATAATAGCTTTCAAGGCGAGGCGCGTAATGATTTTACCGAGTTGCTGAGCGGCCCACTTGGAGAGAGCCGTGTGAAGATGCTCCGGATGAAGAGCTTGGATAATTAGAATTTTCTCGAAATTACTGACGTTCTCCTCCGTGTAAATGGCGACGACGTTGTTCGCCCAGCTCGACTTCAGCTTGTTCGCCATCTGAAGGGAGACGGCAGCCAATTAAATTAATTAAAAGCTCTGTGTTTCTTAAGAGATAGAAAAGGATATAATATACTTGCCTCGGGCAACGTGCTGATCAAAGCTTTAACCGCGGACTTTTGCTCCGGAGAGACGTAATTCGGGAAGTTGAAGTCGCTGTCGGAGCTGCTAACGAGGGCATTTTCTCCGCACAATAAGAGGCTTCTCTGCTCATCCGGCACCGAGGACAAGGACATCGCCAGGTGCAACGCCAGGGGCAGCCGGTGTCTTCTATAAACCGCCCTCGTGCAGTGATGAAGAGTCAGCGTAATCACCCTGTCGATTAATCAAACAAACAGCGTTATAAAAGCAGCGTTCGTTCAGCTTTTATAACGAGCAAACAATCCTAACGTTTTCTCCAGCGTCTTCTCCCTCTCGTCTCTGCCGGAACCCGCCAATCCGCTCCTCGTCCTCTCCGCCTCCAAGAAAATCTCGGTGAGAGCCTCGGCGGTGAAGACGTAGAGCGAGCTGAGGGCCGCGAAGCACCTGACGAACTTGTGGAGAATGGCGGTGAACTTGGCGAGTCGCTCGTGCTCCTTGCTGCGCTTGCCGATGTCCTCGAGGTCGCGGCGGCTCTCCTCGAGGGCCCGCGCTATCTCCTGCGCCTTGGACTGCGTGAGGTCGAGGCTCGCGAGCAGGCCGCCCTCCTGGAGGATGTCCTGGCCGCGCGCCGCGCCCAGCTGCGCGAGCAACTCGTTCCTCGCTGCCTCGATCTCGCCGGAGAGCTGCTCCTCGCGCTCCAGAGCTTCGCGGCGACGCTGCTCGACCTCCGGCGTGGCTTGCAGGATCGCCTGCGATTCATTGAGATTAAAATTTGAGAAATTCTATGTTAAACTTGAGCTTATTAACACGGAAGTCCTGTGCTAAGCTTCCCTAGGTAGAACATTTTTTCAGATAGCAAAAAAAGTTATTTTCGAATTGTTGTGAAAAAAAACTACTTTATGATTCTATGTAATATATAGAATAATATGCGAGCATATAATGATTATTACCACAGCTTTCGCTACTAATTTTCGAGAAATAGTTGAACAAAGATCAGATTTTCACAGATTTTGCATTTGACGGAAAGTCAGGCGAGACTTGGCAACGTCATCTAATATTGTTTGGGTTGTTTATGCACAGGAAACAAACAGTATTATTGTAATTATGTGTTTCACGAGGTTTTTTCAACTTTTTCATTCTTAAGGTTACCTTTTCGACGAGTCGCTCGGCCAAGCTCCTGCTGCCGGAGCCGAGACTGATTTTTAGCAAGATAGCATCGGCCTCGCTGGGCAGAGCATCCAGCAAGCTTTCCTGCCTCGTCGCCAGGAACAGCTGGAATCCTTGCTGCGCGGGCAGGCTTCGATCTCCGATTCGGAGCGCTCGTTTCCTGAGCAGCGGCAGCAGAATCGACGGCAGCTCGATGATTTCCTCGACGAGCAGCGGCTTGCCGAACCTCACGGCCAGCTCGACGCTCGTGAGGAAGCGCGAGTCTCCGGGTCGAGCGACCTCCAGCCTCGTCTCGCCGATGTTCGACTTGAGCCAGTTGACGGCGACGCCCGACGGATCGACGAAGAAGGGCACCAGATTCCCGCGGATCGAACGAGCCGCACCCACGAAGCTCTCGGTGTCCACCGGCAAGCCTTGAGCCCTCCACTGCAGTCGGTCGCGTTCGCTTATCAGCAGGTCTATCGCCTGCTTCCTCTTCTCGTCGTTCTTCGTCGCGCCCTGTCGTCGAAGGAACGAAGATATTACAAAACGTAGTTTCGCATTACAAAGTAATCCGGCAGAGGAAAATAAAATTTTCTGTTCGCCGGTCTGGTAAGAAAAACGGACGACAAGCATATCTAGCAATGCTATAAACATGCTTGTTTAACTTAAAACTAAAGTACATACATTTGCGTTCTGAGTAACAGTTCACTGAAAAAAAGGTTCCTCTCCTTACGAGAAAAATCCTCTCAATATTTACGTTAGCGGAATTTCTATTTATAAGAAAAGGATTATGCTCCTCTCAAATGGATTTCTATTTAATTGGAAAAACCGTAATTTTGTCGGAAAATGAAATCTATTCCTGACAAACAATATTCCTTTTATTTATACACATGGAAATTCCGCTAACGTAAATATTGAGAGGATTCTCAAAGTTCCTCTCGTAAAAAGAGGATCGTTTTTTCAGTGTTCCAGAAGAGCCTTGAGTACATTAAAATTCCTACCTGGAAGGTGAGAAGAGCAGCGGCGTGAGCGGCCTCGACGCCCACTCTGTTCTTCCTGTCGCTGAGAGTCTGGAACTGCGTCTGCCAGTCCCTGTGCTCGACGTCGAGCTTACCCAGCAGGGCGCGAGCAGCCGCCAGGCTGGCCTCGGTCGCCTCCGAGCGCAGCTGAAGCTCCGCCGCGCCCCTCGTGTGAGCCGCGAGCTCCTCCTGCAGCTGGGCGACCTTGCTCTCGACGGAGCTCAAGCCGGTCTCCAGCTTCCCGATTTCCGCCTCCGCCGCTCGCAGCCGACTGTTCAACGGAAAATTTTCGTTAAATTTTCGTGTACCTTTAATCGATATCTCAACCGTCGAGCGCGAATCTTACTCGGATAGTACGCGCTGCTCCCTCTCGAGCGGCGCGACCTGCTGCAGTATCTGGCCGTACTGCAGATTCGCCTGCACCCAGGCAGCCAGCGGCGCCGCCGCCACGGAAGCCCTCTTGGCGGTCTTCTCCTCGAAGCTCTCGGCCCTCTCCCTGACGAGCTTCGCCACGGCCTCGAGGCTCGCGGGGGCGCTTCGCCGCGCGTCCCAATTACGTATCTCCTCCTTGACGCCGCGCTTCGCCAGGAAGGTCTTCATGCTGTTCCAGGAGGTGTCCCTGATGCCCATCAGACGGAGCACTCCCTCGAGGACGTCGCGGACCGGGGCAGGCGGGGCGCGCAGGGAGCGGACCTCCGAGAGGGCCTCGGCGCTGATGCCCGCGACGGCCTGCGCCGCCTGCGCCACCATCGGCTCGACCTTGCCGAGCTCGCTCTCGATGTCCGCCTGAATTGTTCGGGTTTCAATTGTATTAGTTTCTGTTCTAGCTAACTCAATTGCCAGTCGCTCGAATGGGATAATTATTCAAAGGATTTTACTTGCTTTTTGGACTTTTATTTTTAGTTAATTGAGTAGTTTGAAAATACAAAAGAAAGTACCTTTCGTCGTGCCAGCTCGGCACTTTCCCTCTCGGTTTCAGCTTTTAAAGTAGCCATTTCGCCCCTTTGACCGGTGGCCCCGCGCATAGTCGCGGTAATCTGCTCGAGTGCCGCATTCGCCCGACCTCTTTCGAGCTGCGACAAAGGTGGCAAAGGCGTTAATTGCCGTTATTAAGTACTTCAGCGTCGAGGAAAACGCGCAACGTACCTCGAGCTCGTGCCTCTGCTTGTTGGCGTCCTCCTCCAATTTGGACACCCTCTCGCCGGCCTCCTTCAGCCGATCGATACCTGCCTGGAGGTTCTTTATTTTAGCCAAAATGTTTTCCAGCCACGAGTCGCGCAGCTCCTTCCACTTGCAGAGGAGAGCCAGGAATCTGGCGGGCGCCTGCTGCTGAGGAGGAGCGGTTAATTGAGCCTGTATCACTTCGTTCACGCCCGAGAACTCTTCGGGCGAGTCCTTCGACGTGTCTTTATACAGAGCCGCCAGCTCGTTGAGGGGACCCTCCATTAGCCACCATTCGCTGCCCGAACATTGACCGGTGGTTTGTACGCAGTGGCGCAGGAGATTGGACCGATGCAGCCAGTCTTCTTTCAGATCGTAGCTGTCGACGATGAGAACGACTCGAAGATACTTTCTTAAGCCTGTAATGAAATTTTGTTTTTTATCATTTGAGAACTTTGCTTTTTCAATTTTAAATTGACTTACGGTAGTACAGGAGTTGCTCCAGACTTCCTGAAAATTCTTCCCTTGCGGCTACATCAGCAAGAGGGGCTACGAGACCATCTAATTCTTCTGAGGTATATAGACCGGGTAATTCGCCGTTGAAAATTATTGCGCTGGTCAGAATGGCAAAGCCTTCTTCCCGCAGGTGATGTTCTTCGATTAATAAAATGGTCGATTCCCCGTCGATGCCGGCTGTCTGAACTGCAGCTTTTATGGCCGCTCTTCCCTTACCTTGGATCATAAGCTTTCTTTTACTGTTCTATTGATCAGTTTAAAAATAATGAATCGAAGGATCTTTCGTACCTGGTCCAGAATCGATGAGTTTCAAAGAGGAAACCACGGAAATGATTTTAGTGGCCGATCTTCTACCAGATCCTGGTCGTCCGTTCAAGAGTATTCCTCGCTGTTCGCAGCCAAGATTCCAGCTGACACCTGCAGTTTTTAATCATATTTAACATAGATATTCAGATAGATAAAAATATTGTTTACCTACCAGCTGCTATTTCTAATAAATAAGATGAAACGAACGTTGAAATTGTGTCTCCTTCGCGAATGCAACGCATGACCGCACTTTCAAGTTCACTTTTCCATTGTGAAGCTGATAACAATACTAGTCCATTGTTCGCTCCCTTCCAAACGTAAACATCGTCTTCAGAGGTTACACTTCCAGAGCCTCGAGAATATATGATGGTTTCTAAACGTCTTTGTTGCTTCATGGATAATCTAGAATTATGATCATAATATCGAAAATGATTAAGTCTAATTATAATTAAGATAGATATTTGTCACTAAAAATATTAATTACTTTGGTCTTAAGAGTCGTCTTGCAGCATCGATTAAATAGCTTGTAATATGTGATTCTTTATCCGGTTTTGGATAATATCTTAAGGCGTCGATCCAAGCCATCAAGTCTCTCGATGTCCATTTCGTGGATAAATTTTCCCCAGAAATTTCATTGAAAGCTTCGACAATGGAAGGTGATATTTTTGATATCCATGCACGCACCATAATCTCATCGCTTTTCAAAGATTCTCTTAAATGCAGTTCAACTATTGCGTCCAAATCTTTCGGTTTGACGTTTCTGAAATTCAATATTTTAAAATAAATTACAAGTCACACGTTTAAAATGTTGTATATGTATTTATTTAGTACTCACGGCATGTAATGAGATGCCAATAATGAATCTAGTCTAGGGTGTAATTTTGTCGATAAATCACCAGTACTCAGAATTGTCAGAGGTATTTTAGCGAATTCTAAGTCATCTTCGTAAAACCCTCCTTCTTGTATCAGTTGTCGGATCAATTCCTATAAGGTGAAATGAAAAAAAGGAAATGAATTTAAATAAATCTTTATTAATTGCTGATTGTCATACCTGAAAGCTTTTAGTAGCTAAATGTAAATCCTCGACAACAAGAATTAAATTTGATCCATTCTTTGGCCTATAAGTTCTACCACTGGCAGATGAATCTAATTTAATGCAAGACCGTTTTAACCTGGTAATTAAATCTTTCGATCCATATAGTGATGACCCTTTAATAATCGAGGTATTTTCATTGAATTCACTTTTAATTAAAGACACTATTGCCGATAGTAACGAATTTTTTCCACAACCGATTGGACCTCTGAAAATAACAGATTGTCCACATTTTATCCAGGGTAACGTTGCATTGACAGCTCTTTGCATTGGTCCTAAAAGGTAATATTAAACTTTTAGATAAAAGTATAAATAGTATTGTTAATATTAAGTAAATAATTTTACCAGACAGATAAACAGGTCCGTCTTCAGTTTTTATCGTTTTAGAATCAATAGTAAACGGATCTAATGCATCCTTCTGCTTATTATACAAAACATCACAAGGGTTATTAGAATCGGGACACCTAAAAATTGAATCGATTAATTTTTTTGACCTCGATAATTGACCGCACTTTATGAAATATTAGAAATCACACCATATTCCCGTAAGCTGATAAATCGAACGAGCCAAGTCATCCCTCGAAGAAACGTCCTCAATCTGTCCACACGTAGAAGCTAAGAGTGCATCGGTGCAAGCAGTTTGAGTGTTTGTGTGCTCAAAGTGTACAAGGGCTGCGTGCAATAATCCCGCTGCAGACTTCTGTTCCTTTTTTATATTCAAGACCTGCGTTATTACAGGGCAAAGATGAGTTGTGACAAATGTTTTCGACGCAGAATCAATATTTTGCATCAGTGAAGGTGTGAGAAGATCGGACGGCAGAGTGGCACCAAGGTAAACAATGCCTAATCGGGATACTGTAGCCGGACTTGCTCCGGATAACTTGTGAGATTCAAATATAAAACTGGAAGTATAAAGGATTTATATCAATTTATTGGATGGAATTGTTTAATTTAAGTAGCAATCAATTAAGTATGCTCTTACCGCGTCTCGTTTCCTAATTTGACTCCAACCCCGTTGGGCAATGTCAAAATGCGATTATCGTCCAAAGCAGAATTTAAAGCTTCTGCCCAATCTGGTTCTACGTCGCCATTGAAAATGACCCACGATGGCTGATCAGCGTAATTTGAAACAATATTCGACAATAACCCTTCTTTAAATTCTCTAAAAATTTAACACATTTCAGGAATTATTTTAAATTATTTATTTTAGATAATTGATAAAACAAGAACAATGTCACTGCACTTTACAAGCAGTACTCTACCTAGTCTGTGCAATAATTGTCCCCAGCAATTTTGATTTTGAAATCGCGCCTGGATATATGCAAAATTGCTTTATCACCTTTCCATTTATAGCTAATGCTTCTGCCAGTGTTTTGATAATTAAAGATTTTCCGCTTCCGGGAGGTCCGACTAAGGCAACGCCGCTTCTCGTCTGCAGCTGCTCGTGTAATTGAATGCATCTGTTAATTAGGCTATCGTGCAAGTCTTGTTTTTCGCACAAATTCTTTAAGGTGGACTGCAAATTTTCTTTTTCTTTGATTGAAATCGAAGCGGGAGAACTCTCCGTAGAGAAAACATCGTTTAATAACGTCAGGAATTTCGAGACGTCCTTGTCAATTAATTTGGGCATAGTGGAGATCTGAATTCCTACTAGTATTCTGTAAATAAAATTATTCATTATTGATACATCATATTTTTATGCGTTGTATTTTATTAAATAATAAGAAATTACCTCGCATTTTCATTTATTTCCCCGCTGATTTCAGACGCAGATGGAATCGCGCTCAATACCGATCTAAGAGCTCTAAGACCCCAATCGTAATGAGGCTGCTTGGATAATAATTTTTCGGCTGTATCAAAAGTCTCCACCAATTGACTAGCCAGCGTCGAAGCGTTCACAAACCCAGCACACTCCAGCAGCGATCTGACAATGTTCGTTTTATTCGGATGAGCCATTCCAATCGGCCTGAACAGCCTCGCCAACGAATCCGGCAGCTTTCTGCGGCCTCCGTAATCGTCCCCGGCAGGATTCATCGTGACGAATAGACAGCAGTGGTTGTCCACCGGTATTTCCGTCCCGCCTAGATTCACCTTCGACGCGCCGTCTCGAATAGCTTCTTGCAGCGGCCTTATCAGCATCGCCACCGCGCTCATCGTGTTTTCGTCGAGGCGATTGAATTCGTCGAAGCAGCCCCAAGCTCCGGCTTGAGCTAAGCCGCTTAAAATACGGCGCATACTGCCCGAGTCCATTCCTAAGCCGTAGAAATTGCGTTTAAGACTGAAACTAAAGCGTTTCAGTTCGCGGTCGATGCTTACCTTCGTCGCAATTGAAAATGAGCACTCGACGACCCAAAATGCTTCCTAGAGCTTTGACGCTTTCTGTCTTTCCAGTGCCGGCTGGACCGGTGGGACTTCCTCCGAGACCTAATTTCATGGCTTGCGTCAAAGCGAGGTAACATTTTTCCGTCAAAGGAGTCCTGACGAGACCGACCGCAGCTCCTTGGTACTCGAAGCGATACGGAAATTCTGCCTTGCCGCAGCGTATCACAGCTCCGCCGTGCTGAAAGATACATTTTAGGATGATTGAACGTTATTTTTCTACGTTATTTTAAGTTTTACTAACGTTCTTGTAAGTTCGAATTTGCCGGTTCCAATTCCACGTGAGTTTCTCTTTATCCGAAACTACGTCCAAGAGATTTCGAACCACGCGAAGGTGATGAACGGTCTCGAGCAGTAAATTCTTCGCTTTTAATGACTTCAGCTCGTCCTCCGGATCTTCAAGATTCTTGTACCTCGACCGCTGACTCTCGAGGAACTTGATCAAGTTTCTCAATCCCATAATATCGTCTTCCATGGCTACCTCGCACTTTTCGGTAAAGCGTATCCTCTCGCACAGAAGCAATATTTGCGTAGGAAAAGCTGAGACGTCCGGCGTGTGATCCAGCAGGCAGGTGTTTAAATTCTGCTGCAAGGTGTTTCGTATGCCGTCTTCCAAAGACATGAGCCAATTGGGGAACGTTTCCGACAGACTAATTTTCTCAAGGAGCTTTATCTTTTCTCCTTCGGGTGAAATTACGCTCGTTATGTATCCGCTTTCTTTTTCTATCGAGCCGACTCCTTGATACAACTTTGACAAGTGTACGTCCAGACCTTTTCCCTTGCCCGACACCAACTCGAGAAGATCTTCGTCGCTCAAGAAGTACAATCTCGGATAAGCCAGCCGTTTCTCCTAAAATATAGCGTAGCGTAACAACGACTGAGATTTTCCAAAAATTCGAATTACATCGTGTACACAAACCTCCAAGAAATCGTCCAAGCTTCTCTGACATCTGTCCATCAAATCTTTGAGCCCCGTCAAAGCGTGAAAAGGTAGTTTCTTGAGCGACGGAATTTTCGGGTCTCTCGCGATTTCCCCCATAAAATACCTGCGCGAAACAAGCCATTTCCAATATTACCAACCGAACGAACATTAAAACTCTCCAAAGATAACGAACCTAAATTCTTTGTCGGCGCGCGCCCATCTGCCGGAGTCGCTGGGCGCGGCGCCGCTGCTGTAAACCGGATCCAAGTAAATCCATTTTCTTTGAACGACGCTCAAGACTCTGATGCGCTCCTCCAGCTCGTACAAAGCGGCCTCGCATCGAGCGGCCCTCGAGGCGAATCTCTCGTATCCCGCTGCTCCTCTCGCGCCCTCCAGAATCAATCTCAGCTCGCCTTCGGCAAACGTTTAAAGTCATGTTTTCGGATCGATATAAAGCTCCGGACAATAGAGAATCGCTCGTACCTGCTCTGGCTAGTATTGAGCTGTAATCGCCGACCAGGTATATGCCCTCGTTTCTGTTGTCTTTCGCCTCTTGCAGCGGGAGGGAGGTGTAGCTCTCCCAGGCTTCCAGCTCCGCGAGAGCTTGGCGAATGCCGCTCTCGGCGGCAGCTCGTTTCGTCACGTCCTGCAGGTGTGTGTAAAATAAGCAATTGTATTCTGGTTCTACGCTCGAGAAATATTCCGTTTTATACCTTAACGCGATCGGCATTCTCTTTAATTAAATGTCCGTTTTGCAGCAAATGACCCAAAGTGACGTCGCTCATCCGCTTGACTTTATTGAGCTTTAGTATCTCCCTCAGCTCGTTCCAATGCTCCTCGGCCAGCTCGTCGCCTTTTACCAGCTGGGCAAAATCCACCGCCTCTCTCAAGTCGACAATCTTCCTCTGTATAAACGAGTTCGCTTCCTGCTTGGCCGACTCCTCCTGCAGCGACTCCTCCCGCTGATTCTTGGACTGGAGGTGTATCCGACTCTCCCAGGAGTCGAGCCAATCGTGCAGCTTGGGCAGCCTGCGCCTGGCCACGGACCATTCCTCCTCCTCGTGCCTCTGCAGTTCCTCGATGAATTCGCTCTGGAACTTGCAGTTCGTCTCCTCGGCCTCGAGCTCGGCCTCCATCTGCGCGACCATCCTCTCGTCGCTCTCGAAGATCTCCTGCACGGGCAGATTCAGCTTCTTGCAGTCGTAGATGAGCGTGTCCCTCTGCTCTGTCAGGTTCGTCCACCGCTCGCGCATCATTTCCAGCCAGTCCTTGGTTATCACCTCGGATCTGCCCGCCCATTTTGCGTTCCAGCGCTCTTGTTCGTCGTGAATGGCTAGCACTTGATGTCGCAGATTCAGTTTCGCTTCCTCCAGCTGGTGAAGCATCACCTCGTGATAGTTGTCCAGGCGTTCCTTTAATCCGTCCCATGCCGCGTGAGCGTTCGCCAAACCTGGAGGAAATTTAATTGTCAAGTTTGAAAGTATAGAATTTTCTTCGATCGTTGGAGTGTACCGTCTAATTTCTCTCTTGTCCAAGCTGCGAGTATTCGACCGAGTCCCGAGACGTCCTCCAATTCCTGAGCGATTTCTTTCGATTGCGTTTGAATGTTGGAATAAGCATCGTAAGCTTCTCCGATTTCCTCGATAGTTCGAGCTCGGTACGATAATTTTTTCGTCGAGGAAGACAAGAAGTCGACGATGGAAACTAGTCGAGAAGAAGCCTCTGCTCTCAGATCCAAAGCTAATCGTTCCCAGTATCTGAAACAATTGTCGAGTGACAATCTCTGCAGATTTTTCTTTGAAAATGGGAATTATATTCCTTTTGAAATTACCTCCGAGATAGAGATTCCAAATCGTTCCTGATCGTTCCGGTATCCACAACAATGCACTTGATCTTCACCTCGTTCGCCCTCAATTTGCCGACCTACGCAATAAACGAGCAAATCAATATTTTAACTCACCAGTATCGAAAAATTCTCCAGCCACACTTTAAAATCCCACCTCCTGAGCCCACTGCTTGGCGTCCTTAAAGGCCTTCTCCCAGTCCTGCGGCTGCTTCCCCTTCAACCTGCAACGAAAAGCGGCGCGTCCTCCTTAGCAAAATTTTGCCCCTCTCAGCGTAAAATCGCGCGCCCGACAACATTACTCACGTTCGGCCGACATCGATTTTCGCGGGCGCAACAAGAGGCAGCCACTTGACGCGGAAGCTCTCGAGCGCGTCGAGCAAAGTCTCGGCCTCCCTGTAGAGCGGCCCGAACAAATGGGCGCTCCGCGGCACGAGGG
Organism: Ormyrus pomaceus; assembly: GCA_900474385.1. NCBI lineage: Eukaryota > Metazoa > Arthropoda > Insecta > Hymenoptera > Ormyridae > Ormyrus > Ormyrus pomaceus. The sequence goes on along the minus strand of UCOM01000041.1, from coordinate 57,584 downwards.
TCTGAAAGTGGCCGTCGGCCTGATCGCCGACTCCGCGGAAATTCATCGGGATCGCGAGAAAGCGACGGACGCCGGAGTACAGCTTCGTGCGGACGTCCTCGAGCGACGGCCGCCACTGCAGCGACTCGTCCCGGAACGTCAGCTCCACTCGGATCTCGGGCAGTCTTTTCAGCAGGCTCGGCAAGGCTGCCCTGTTCAAAGAGTATACACATCTTTTATTCTTTCTTTTTTTTTTCAATATTCAAAACTGAAGATTCCGATGAGAAATTTTTCTTTATTAATCATGCTTGTTGAGCATTATTCTTATTAAAACGAATTTAATAATTTATAGTTCGTACTCTGAGAGAAAAAAAAATAATAAATTACTATTTTGTATATAGAATATAGTAAATATTAAAATTGAAAATTGTACATATGAGAAGAAAAATAATATTTACTTTACGAATATAGTAAAAGTTAACATCGACAACTGTGATTAATTAAAAAAATATAGTAAATATTATTATTTTTTTCCCCATCTGAAATAACGATAAAAAATAGTAATTTTTACTCTTTTTCTGTCAGTGTATAGTTTCTAACTTACAGAGAGAAATGATGTTTTACTGGTGAATTTTTACAAAAAGAAAATACTTGTATGAAAGGCTTGCACTATACTCTATATAATCAAAGAGAACTATTAAAGCCCCAAAATAATTCAGCGTTCAATTGTCGACTCTCGATTGGCGCGAGCCGCATCGAGTGAAATAATAATCACGGCCCCGAGAGCCGCAAGCGGAATCGATAATTTGCGGTGGCCCATTGATTGCGAAGCCGCGCGAGCCGAGAGTTTTCGCCCACTTGGCTGGCTTTTACCCCAGCTGTATTTACCTGTAAGCGATCCCCAAAGCTTTGAGCAGCTGCCGATCCCAGTGCAGTTTCCACGCCTTCGCGTTTCCGTAATTAGCCTCGACCGAGCCGACGATGTCTCTCATGTTTCGCAACGTATCCTTCCACGTATTTTGATTCGTCACCAAGTTAATGGCGTCGCCTTTGAGCAAGTTGCATACCAGATCCCTTAGGGCCGCGTGCTTGGACGCGAGCTCCGCGTTCTGCCTGGCGAATTTCTTGATCTGCATTGAAACAACAAGCAATTACCGAGGCACAGCTCTCATTACCCTCTAACAAAATAAGCGGATCCTCAAATTACCAGCTCTCTCAGTCGATTGGTGAACGCGTCGACGGCTCTCGGATCGGACCACACGACTCCGGACTGTTCGCGCACCGCTCCGGCCAGCTGCAGGGCCGTGTTGAGCATGAGAGGCCTCTGGGACGGGATCATCCGGTCGCCGATGGTGTTGTGAAAGTTGGCGATCTGCTCGAGGGCCCGGGCCCGTCCGGTGAGGGCCGAGGCCCGCTCCACGAGGTCCTTCACCTCTCGGGGCAGCTCGACGCCTTGGGCCGACAGGCCCCGGGCCTCGCGGATCAGCTTGGTCAGTCGCGGGTCGAAGTTGACGCGCATCATCTTCGAGCTGGTCAGCTCGACCACCGCGCTGTCTCTGCCCAGGGAGAGATCGTTGTTGAGGACGGAGTCGCGGGTTAGGTTTATCTGCGAGGGGACACGGTAAGCGAAATTTTATAGTTCGGTTGCGAGTCTGTTTTGAGTAAAGACAAGTTTATATGCGTGCAAGGACGTTACGTCGTATTTTTGGATGATCTTTTCTGTTATTTTACAGAAAAAGTAAATTAATTGTTTATTTTTTTAACTATTATTTTAAAACCGACATAATACGTATGCATATTTTTATGTTAATAGCAGGCTTATCTCTTTATACAAGCGTAGTAGTTTCTCGATTTTTTATAACTCTCTTAACTGCGAAGTAATTTGAAAAGCATAAAACGCGGTAGTAAACAGAAAATTAAGATTCCAATTACATTATAGTAACTTATTGTCGTAAAGCTATATTGTTTTCTAAAAATTGCTCCTAATCTTTTACATTTCCTGTCACTCGAAGCATCTCTTTAACTCGGCATTTTTATTAATAGACATCCGCGCATCTTTCATTGCACTACAAAGTGCATCACGAAATCAAAGCCATTTACCCATGAATCGGTCAAGTCCTGCCTCTGCTTCTCAACTTCGCTAAGCGCACTTGCGAGTTTTTGCGATATGTCGTCATACCCAGGAAGGTCAAAGAGTAATTGCATTCCGAGTTTCTGCAAACTCTCAAGACGCAGTTCCGATACTCTGGTGGTTTGAACGCTTTGCAGAATATCAGGCGTGTCGATCAACTCGTTCGTGTCCGGTCCGTTCTGACAGTCGTCTTTAACGATAAAATGCTGATTAAATAATCATTGCACATTTGTTATAGGGTTAAAAAAAATTAGCTGCTCCAGTGTTGCTCAGTATCGATAGTAAATGTTTAATTTAAGGAAAGAGTGCTATAGGCTTAATAAACTGTCAATCTTCAAAAACTGGTTTCTCCTTTTACTCGTTTATAAACTGCGTAATATCTCGTTTTTACAAGTAAATCTATAGAAAAAGAAAAAGAATTATAATGACACTACCAATGCATAGTAAACACGCTGCCAACTGATTTTGGCACAATACTTTTTCACAAAGAACATATAGAAATAATGAAACAATCAATTTATATTATAAATCTGGAATGTTATGAAACAATTAATATTATGTTATTTATTATAAAAGGTGAAATTTAAATTAAAATTTACCAACGTAATTACCATTACGTTTTACGTTAAATTAGGGGGTATTATATGATTTATTAGTTGACTTGCAAGTTACTAAAATTTTATAGTTGGATCATAAGACTGAATTTCTCACTACATTACATGACATAACCATCACAGGTTCCTCTAAAGGGGGTGCATTAGTTCCTCGGAAGTCCTGAACTACTTTCTATTTGGAATCAATTAGTGTGACGAATCTTCGGGATAATACGACTGTTTAAAAATATCGCTAAATAAAATTTTGATATTTTGAAAAATAGCAACAAATCCAAACTAATCGATAGAATTCCTTTTTTTTCAAGCAGGTTCTTAATATATGTTCACGAAAAAAATTTTATCAAAAAATAAAGTTTCAATTCAAGGCTGCCCAAAGGCTGCTTAAAGGCTGAACAAGGGCTGTCCAAAGACTGAACAGGGGCTGCGCAAAGGTTGAACAAGGGCTGCCCAAAGGCTGAACAAGGGCTGCGCAAAGGCTGCCCAAAGGTTGAACAAGGGCTGCGCAAAGGCTGAACAAGGGCTGACTAAAGGCTGCCCAAAGGCTGAACAAGGGCTGACTAAAAGGGCTGAATAAAACTTCATTAAACAACTACAAATATCTTAATACCAGGTTTTTTATTAAAGTTAACATGGAATACAATTAAAAAGAAAAAAAATACTAATATTTTCTGGCAAAAGTAAAAAAATTAAAAATTTCAAAATTTTCAAAAATCACTTAAATAGCCATAAAATGGAAACTAATCGATAAAAGTACTTGAAATTTAAAAGCAGACTCACAAAAATTAAATGAAACTTGTGTGCGAAATTTGAAGCGAATCCACGGCGTCGTTTAAAAATAGTTAACGGGGTAGTACACATACATCCGGACATTTTTTAAAAACTACTTTTTTGGACTCTGTACCTAAATATGTGCTTCTACGTCAAAATATAAGAAGGCAAAAACTTTGCCGTCCCAAAGCTTTCTCTATGAGAAAGCAAAAGACGAATTAATTTCTCTCGAAAATTCCATTAAAACCGAAACCCAGGAATCTCCTCCTCCATCGCGTGAAAACCCACAATCCAATCATCGAAGGCAGCAACACTTCCTCGCGTCTCACAGCGAGCGAGTGCCGCTGCAACCCCGGAGCAGCATATCACACGGGCCGTTTAACCGCAGTCTCACCGATAAGATCGGAGTAGGCCGACAGCAGGGCCTGTCTCTCCGGGCGCAGCAGCCCCTTGACGGCCTCCCTCTTCATCAGCTCGCTGTAGCGTCGGAACTCGGTCTCGAGGGCGAGGGGCGTCCTCGCCTGGGTGATCTGCGCCTTGAGCTTGGCGGCGACGCGCTCCTCCGCCGGCGCCAGGCCGCTCTGCACCTTGTCCTTCAATCGGCGCCACTCGACGTCGTTCGCCGAGCCCTGCAGCAGCTCTGAGGATGCATGCAAAAGAGTGTGAGTTAAGTAAGCTTCGGGGACGGGGGAGGAGGAAGCTTTTACCTTCGACGTTCTCGAACTTGTTGAACAGCGAGTCGAGGCCCAGGGTCGCGCGCTCGTTCGAGCTCAGCAGGCGGGTTAGCTGCCGGTTCTGGGCGCGGATCTCGGCTATTTCTCTGGAGTTAAGGGGCAGTTATTTGGTTAAGCAATGGTTTTGGCGCGTTTTGAAAAAATTTTTTAAAAGTTATTTTTATAATATGAATGTTCGTTTGTGGCACTTTTGAATTGTGTACACAAAATGCAAAATAATTCAAGATAAGAATACGTAAATTTCTTATAATAAGCGTCGTACGAGAGCTATTTTTAAAGCAGCAGCTGTTTCTTTTTCAAACAAGAATTCGCTTCCCGAAAAAGTGCCAAAACTTTAATGGAGCGTTCATTCCGTTAAAAGCGAATTCCTTAAACGCGCATTTTCCTCTAATGATTCACTCACTTGAGTCTCACTTGAAAACCGTTGCACTTGGCCGGCTTGTACGGCCTGCCCTTCCAGACGTGATGAGTATGATGAGGCCAGAATAGCCCAGTCATGCGCTCGGACATCGCCACCCATTTCTCGCATATCTTCGCTCCGTAAGTTACGGCCTCGTCTTTCGCCCGATCCTCGGTCTGCACCTAATAAACGCCCGGAGGAATATTAAACCCGCGATCCAGCAGCCGACCAGTTCCGCGTCTACAAATTGCCTTATACCTTGCCGATCAGCGCCTGGACGACCTGGGCGATCTCGTCGCCGATTATCTCGAGCAGACTCTGCATCCGCTCCTCGTTGTAGACTCCCCTGAGCTTCCACAGGTCGTCCAAGTATCCCGATATAGAATCGAGCGTCTCCTCCACCATGATCAATCCCTCCCTGTAAGCCAATAACGATATACACCTGGCGTATACATATAGCTAGACGCTCGTAAAGAGCAATAAAAGTTTCATCTCACCGCGCTACCGCCGCACTTTCCAATTCCCTGCGGATGTCTTTCAGGAAAGAGATGGCTCGCTCGTAAAGCCTCCTGTCCTCGGCGGTCGACGCCTCGGCGGACTTGTCCCGCATGTAAGCCTCCTCGTCGACGAGCGAGGCGACGGCTCTCGGCCCGAGCAATTCGTTCTCGAGCTTCTTCAGCAATTGAGAGTCGATGCCGGCGGTTTGAAGGGCCGGAGTCCAGACTTGACGGAGAGCCTCGGCGAGGGAGGCCGCGCTGTTCTTGCTGATGGACGTTATTTGCACGACGTCGTGAAAGTTATCCTCGGTCACCGACGACTCGCTGATCTGCGGGGGCGATATTTTTGGATTTTTGGAAATTTTTCCTTTTTGGCGCTGAATAGTTTTGGAAACGATTTTCGACGAGATATTTCTTTTTTTTAAGGAACGAGGATGCGGAGGCAGGTGTTTTTCGAATTGAAGGAAACGTAATGCTTTTATGGGTTTCTCCATTTTTTTTATAGCAAACAATTTTGTTTTATAGGTTTCCTTCTCTGCGGTCGAAAGAAAAACTTGAAAGTTTTAAAAGAATTTATCGTTATATTATATTGCTTTTTAATAAAACAATTATTTTTTGAAGCTCAATTTTTATGTCATCGTATTATCGTTATGTGCGCAAATATTATTAACAAATTACTTTTCAAGTATTTGAAATTATTCTAAAGTTTTCAAATAAAATCATCGCGTATTTACTAATGTAAAATACATTATGTATAACAATAAGGCAGTTACGTTTAAAAGAAAAAAGACCAGACATTTTATAATATTCTACTTTAATATTCAAAAAGTTTGTTTTTTATATTTGGATGTTCTTACTCAAAACAAAATGATTTATATACAACTTGTTTATTTAAAACCGGGTTATTCCCTAGTTTTATCGATTATTATTTCTTTTTTAGGAAAACTGATCCAATGTCAAGAACAGCACATATCTTATCTGCCAGTAGTACTGCTGCACAAAAAAAAGTAGATAAAACGTACGTTTTCCCGCTAAAATTATGTTTTAAATAAGTAGACAGAAATTTTATCAAGTTCAATAACTCGTTTGAAATTTGTTATAAAAACAAATAGCTGCAATACTGATTTGTACTGTTGAATTGAATCAACTAAAAAATAAGATTGCTGCAGATAGCTAAAATAAATAAGTACATTATTCTGTTAAATATCGATTTTCTACAAACAAGCGTTTAACACACAGTTTTGCGTATCCAGCTTTCCTAGAAAGTAATCAGTCAACTGATTTCTCATTCTACGCCACACTTGTAACTTATCATTTTCCTCCAAATTAAAAAAATTAAAAAAAAAAATCAACAAGTCCATCGATTCCACTGAAATAACGCCGCTTCGAATCAATCCCCAATTCCCCCCCGACTCACCTTAAAAAAGACCAAGTTATTTTTGCCCGCCGACAGCTGATTCCTGAACTTAATGGCAATCCCCCCTGAACCGGAGCCGTGCGAGGGCACGACGCACAGCGTCCGGCACTTGGCCTGCTCGAAAAATCTCTCCAGCAGGTCGAACTCGTCGTCGCCGAGCTCCGCCCTGACTGGGGCCCCGAAGAAGTTCTGGGCCGTCTCGACGATGAAGCTCTGCCTCCTGTCCGCGGCGACCATTTTTCTCGCATCCTCGAAGGACCGTTGCGAGTTTTTTTTTATTTTTTTATTTTCAATACCTCGTCAACGATCTCGAGATCAAAGCGCGCGCACACACACACAGTGGAGAGCTCGGCGGCGACAATGCTAACCGAGTGCTCGAGTGCCTCGGCGTATCCATGACGACGTTCGAGTAGCCAACAACAAAACGCTGACCGGCGCCGTTATACACCTGCGCCCCAGTCAATTTCGGATGCATTATTCTAGCCTTTTAAAGGGCACCGATTTTAAGCGGCCTTGCTGACGTAGATTCTTCATTTTAAGAAGAATCGATGGCGGGCGAGCTTCGCTAACTGGATTTGGAGCGTTGCGTGGGTTTTGAATGCCCGGCTCGTTGGGAGCTAACGGGTGTCGGGACGATGGGGGGAAAAAAATGAAAAAGGGAGTTGCAGATTATGGATAATTGTTTGCGTTGGCTCGAGGCATAAAAATTTATTGTACAAAAACGATACGATTCCAAGGTATGCATTGATCGCCGTTACGTAAGGCGTAATGTTATATGTGCTTCCGCAAGCGTAATGATACATAGTTCTTTTTGCTTCTTGTAAAGGAAACTTCGTTTATTGAACTTTTCTTTGTTTGTATTTATCCGTTTGACGCGCGTGACAATAAATATTGAAGCAATAATATCTCGTAATCGCGTATAGATAACTTTGAAAAAAATAGGAGTGTTATTTGTAAAAATGTGTCGTCGACAATAAATTTATGCATCACAATATCCGCCCAGTAATTGATTATTAAAATACAAAAAAAAAATTCTCTATACACTTCAAACTCTTGACAAATTCGATGACACTTGAATCGCATAAAAAAAAATAACGAGCTTTACAGGAAGCTCGCAATCCGTCGCGGCTACAAAGCCGTCTCTCGATAAAAATGACAATAGTCGGATCTCCGCGGCGAAGCGGACGGCCATGAATGAGGACTGGAAAAAAAATTAGCATCGCGCAGCTGTTGAAAGGTGCGTGAGCGCGATCCGCGCATTCTTACGTTCAATAGGCCGCCGTGACTGGCTGATCGACAATGCATAAATATAAGAAAGAGAAGATACTCCAAAGGTGTCATTACTTGCGCCCCGAGGATGTCTTTCGCACTCGATATTCCGTTCTACTTTATCCGATTGAATCTCGAGGCGAATTTCAGGTTTTAACGAGGAGACGGTTTGTTATTGCCATGAATGGGAGATAAGACTGCGGTGTGAAACTGAACGCGGAAAAAATTAATATTAATATTAGCTATAAAGTGACAGCTTTAAGAGAAAATAAATTTTAGCGAGCAATAACGCGATATTTCCCGGTGATTTCATATTGCATTCCTTATCTAAAACGGCTTTATGAACGCCTTGACATCTCGTATATTAAAAGCTCTTTTACCGAGAGCGCCTCGTATTTTCCTCGTACATTCGAACGACACCAATTGTTCCAGCGAGCGAGCCCGAATGAAAAATCCACAAAACGCCTCTCTCGTCGAATCCCCGCGCTCGATCCCTCGAAGCCTCGCCGCGCGTTTCTATTTCCACTCGTGAAAACATCCATCTAAAGATTAATATCAACATTCCAGAGATCCGCGGAGATCGCCGCGCGCGCGCGCGCGCAAGTGCAAGTCCAATAAGCCCCGATATTTTCGAAATCCGTCACGATCCGCGCTCTCCTCCTCCTCCTCTCTCTCTCTCTCGGCGACGCTAAAAAAAGCACGCGGCGCGCGCGTATTTCAATTCCGTGCAATATTCCCCGGCGTCGCGGGCGGGCCCGGCAATAATAATAATTGCCGCCGCCGGCCGCGCAGAAAAGGCGTCAGTGCGTAGAAAGAGACGGCCTATCGCGCCGTGCAGCAGCGGAGGAGCTCTCCGCGTATTACAGCGGGTGGGAGAAGAAAACGCGGCTCGGCCGCGAGGAGAGACAGTCGGACCAAGGCCGAGCTCGCCGTCAGTCGCGCGAGTCTAGTCCACCTGCGAATACGCATATCCCGCGGCGTCTCTCTGACATAAGCCATTGTCTGCTGCAGAGCAGCAGCAGTAGCAGTCCGCCGCCGGCCGCCGGGGGAGACTTTTTCGACGCATAATAATCGCCGGCGCGCGTGCACAGGTTTGTTACGCGCCCGCCGCGGCGGGGCGTGTGCTTTCTTTCTAATTTTAAAAAAGGCCCGCGCGCGAGGGACGCTGTTTTATTTTCGGTCCCCCCGCTCCGTGCAGGTCTCCCTTTGCGAAGGGAGCCGCTGCTCGGGATGTTGTTCCGAGGTCTTTCTCTCTCTCTCTCTGTGTCGGCGCCGGTTATGATAATTTATGGAAAGGAGTTGTTGTCTTCGTTTCGCGCGGTCGACGTAAAGACGAGACAGTCCGCGGCTTTGTGCGCGACGAGCCCGAAATAATTCCCGTTTAGCATAATATCTCGGATAGGCGAGTGATAAATGTATATACAAGAAGGCGCGCGCGGGCGGGGAGAGAGACGACGAGAGAGAGAAAAAGGAATGAATCCCGCGCGCGCGGCGTTCGATGAATCATTGCCCGAGCATTTCGCCGCTCATTACGTAAAGAGAATATCTGTTGTGATGATGATGATGATGATGCCTCGCGCCGCGCGATGCATCTCCGCCGAGCGAGGAAAAGAAAAAAATGACGCGCTACACCGCTGCCCTTGTATGTGCGACAGGTTCTAGCCAGGCGAGAAGGATGATGAAGCCGGAACACGAGCACGACGAGCACAGGCTGCCGAGCCTGCTCGCGGTCGTCGCCAGCGTCCTCACGCACGTGCTGCTGCTGCTGCCGGTGCTCTACATCGTCGGCCTGGCCTTCGAGAGCTACAGCTTCTTCTCCTGGCATCCGATCTGCATGGCGCTTGGGGTAAGGAGAGAGACGGCTCTTTGTCTTCCTAAATCGTTTCGGTTCGATTGCGTATTATGGATGGTGTCGATTGTTCGGAGAATTCCGATGGTGATGAAGGACTTCGTTTACATCTTATTAGACTTTGATTAGACGCAGTTATTTGTTTGTTGGTAAATGTACTGTATCTATATTGAGCGGTGATTTTAATTGGTCCTACTTTTTATTAGACGCGTAATTGTACCTTAGAAATTTACATTTAAAGACTTCTGATTCATTCGTTTAATCAATTAATTCTTTAATTAATTATCAAGTATTCTATAGTATTTATTATTATCGTAGCGATACTGACGATTAAAACTTCGTAAATTTAACGAGAGAAAGCGCAAGTAGAGCCTATAAAAAGAAACAGTGATCGCGATATCAAATACCATAAAGATATTACAAGTACATACATAATACGGCGAGCAATTGCTAGAAATTGCTTTTAAAGAGGTCGGTAACGAGGTCATAGGATAGTTAAAAACCGAGCGTTCGTTCTTTTTTAATGCATTTCCCACCTTGACTCAGCGAATTCGTGCGCGCGGCGCGGCGGGGCTTAATTATCAGCTTCTTATAAACCCATAAACCGCGCCGCGACTTTTAACAGCTTCTCGGAATCCGGCAGATTCCGAGAGACAAAACAAAGAAACGAAAAAAATAATTTCGTAATCAATTAAAAATGCTCGCAGGCCGGCCTCCTGCTGGTCGAGGCGGTGTACTCGATCTCGGGCGAGGCTTTCGCCTCCAAGCGGCTCACCAGGGCTAATCGCATCACCCTGCACTGGATCCTGCACTCGGTGGGCATCGCCCTCCTGATAATCGGCCTGGTCATCATAATCGTCAACAAGAACAACAACAACAAGGAGCACTTCCAATCGAGCCACGGCCAGCTAGGCCTGGCGACGATCGTCATCACCCTGCTAGTGGCGAGTTTCGGCATCCTCGCGAACAACGCCCGCTGGCTGTACCCACGGGTGAGGCCGGTGCTGCTCAAGGTCGTGCACGCTTTCGCCGGGATCGCCGTCACGATTCTGCTGATCGCCACGGTGATCAACGGGACGTACAGGAAGTGGTGGAGCAATATCGGGGCCTCGGAGACCGGCCGGGATTTGGTCTTCGCCTCGCTGTTCATCGCGGGATTTCTGGTGTTGATCAAGCCGGTGATTGGAGCAGCGGCCAGGACTCGGGTTCTCATGAGACCGCCGCCCTCCGTGCAGACGACTAACAGCTCTTGAAGGCGTTTCGGATTTTCGGGTGGTCGGAACGGTAATTTATTTTGTCTTTTTTTTTTAAATGTTGAAGGAACCTTTTGAATATTCGAAATCTTTCGGAGATTAATTAGAAAGAAGAGTATAAGGATTTTTTTGCTAATTAAACTGCCCCACGACCTGAATTAAAATTTTGTAGTTCGAACTTGAAACCACCCGAATCTCTCCGAGAGCCTTCAATTTATTATACCATACTTTGTAAATTTTTTTACATTTTATACTCTTGACGCATTATTTAGCACAATACTTGTATATCTAGTCTGCTGCCTCATAATGCGACCGTTCTTTCGAGCAGGTGCACTAGTTCATAATTTTCGAAAGTCCGCAGATAAAAAAATCTCCGACAGTATAAATGAAATTCGCGCCGTCGCAATTCGACGCGAGGAGACGTTTTAGAAAAGAGAAAGAAGGCGACGAGGGAAGAGGAGAATCGAATGCTGCATCATCCTCGATGCGTTTCCAAAGATGCGTATTAAGCAATGTGCCTTTTTAATTTTTCATATTCATTGCCGCACACTCTCGGTGCAATATATTATGCCGCCGCGTATACCAGCAACAATGGGCGTGAATACGAATGTCCGCGCGCGCGCGCGCGTCGTTGCGAAAAATGTATTGCTTCATTGTCGAGTAATTATTGAGAAAATGTGTAATTGTTAAAAAAAAGAACAAAAAAATTGCGTTTATTTTTTCTGACTCCGAAGCCGAGAGACATTTGATCGTTGAAATTTGTGTTTACTTACCTTGAGAGCTGATATACCAATGTTGTTTTTCTTTTTATTAGCGTGTAGAATTTATTTTTTAATTATACTTCAATGCCAGTATATGCTGAACCTTTGCGAAAAGCGTTGCGGTACCTGTTTTCGAATTAAAAAAGGTATACTTTTATACGTACATTAGGTATACATAAATAAAATAAAAAGTTAACGCACGATTTAATAACCGTAAGTAAGTAAGTTTTTTTTTTTATTAATTTTTACTACTCCTCTTTAAATAACAAAAGCCTGCAGTAATTTAAAGGTCAACAGCACCGTGTTGAGTAGTTTCTATGTACATACGTTATGTAACCGAGCTTTAACGTATTGAAAACTCACGAGCCTTCGGTGGATTTTAAAAAAATGTTTAAAAACTCGAGTTAAACAGTAAGGAGCTGTAATCTGTGTAGTTATTTTTTTTTACGAAAAATTTGTCTATTTTTGATAATGCCTGTATTAAAATAAATTAATAACTTTTGTATTCGATTGTATACGAAACTAAAAGAATATAATATTTTTAACTAAAAAAAAATATTCTGTGGCAACTAAATTCATTGTGTATCGTCAACCATATATCAACACTTTATTAATCTTACACGCATCATATACATTTACATAGAATATAATGTATATATTTTCTTTCATAGTACAATATATTTGCATAATAGTACATTACAACTCTGTCAATATTCTTAAATTAAATACATCTGCTTTGTGTAATACAGTCAGCCGTTTTACAAGAATACTTTTCTTATACCGCAACGAAACTCTGGTTTTTTTTTGCCTTAACATTATGTAACAACGTGTATACATATATATTTATTATACATATATAGATCTGCATCTATTGGTTTTTTTTTTATATGTAAAACGCGACACCTAGAACGAAACATCGCCGAAAAGAAGTGTGTTGTGCTTCCCGCGGCTGCTTTCGGGAGCGAAAGCCAGCCGCGCAGTGGGTCAGATTTTCCGCGTTCGCTGATTAGATAACGGAGAGCGCGACGAGCGTTAAAATAATAATCGATTTATGTCTGTTTGAAAAAAGACGAGGAAAAGTAACGGCGATGTCTCTTTGTAAAGGTCGCGTCGCCACGATTCCTAAATTATCTTTTCGGCTCTGTGTCTACACGGCTACGTAAAAATCTATCCCTGGCCACGCGATAATCCCGGCATTATGATGATTCCTCGACGGAGCTTTACTGCTGGTGCGGGTAAAGCGATTGTTGATTATACCTCGATTCAGGGGGGGATAAATTTTACGAAGATGTCGCAATCCCGATAATTTGAGAGCTACGGTATATATATACCTCTAACAGCTAAATCACCGCGTTTTTCCATACTTAATTTTCTGCATTGTTATACACGGATTCTCTGTCGTTCATTCACGCATCGCGCACCGAAAATCGAGTGTAGCTCCCTTCCTTGTAATTTCTCGGACTTTGTAGAATCGGGCCTCGAATCAAATCGCGGAAATCAGGTCGGCGATGAAACCGTGATCCGGAGAATTTTGAATTAAAATCACTGGCGGCCAGTTTTATTGTGATGCTGTCTGCTGCTGCGAAACGATGATTAGGATCAGGCGTTTTATCGTTGAATTTAACGTTACACTCTTTCGTAAACCCCCTTTATTCGTACAGTATTTAGGACACGTTACTTTGTACTGTCTGCTCTATATGTTTTGGTAGCTCGCTTATAAGCTCAGAACACTTAGCCACCTCAGCTGGGACTTTTCTACGTTTTTTAACCCGCTGATTTTCTCGGTTTACTTAAAAAAAGAAAAATCCGCGGTCGGTCGAACGATCCCCCTTGCCTGCCCTCGCTCGCACTTCGTTCCTCCTTAAGACTTAATGTTAACGTCTAATTAACAACAAATGACGTTTACACATTAGTTTACCTTCGTGATACATAATTTATACTTGACGTTGGCTTTTAAGTACCAAGTGTTTTTTTTAATTTTTTTTATTCTCTCGGGTGGACGCTACAAAAATTGTTTTTTTGTTTAACGTATTTTTCTTAAAACGTACAACCACGAAAATTAGTTGCTTGTATTTTTGCTCATTGCACGAAGCACCGTATATGAGTATCTTAAAGTTGTACTTTATACACTTCCTACTTTTTCATCCTTATTTTGATACTTGTAATTTTTTTTTCTCCACTTTTTTATTACTACAGTAAGTTAATACTGTAATGCGTTAAATCCGCGCGGGACATTTAATTCATTTTGATGCGCTAACTAGATCAGTCACTCTTCTTACACGAGTTATAGATTATTCACCTTCTCTCGGTTCTTTTTATTTTGTTAATACATTATGATATTCGTTCAGGAAAAAATATCACTATTTTCTTTTGCGGAAAAATACCTTTAGCCCGAATTATTACATTAGCATATATCTACATACATTTATATATCTTGTGCAACAAATAAACTTACTTTGTATGTATATATGTATATGCAGATTTTCGCAATGTGATAAATCCTCCGATTGCTTTCACTCTGTCACTCTGCGGTTCACACTCACGCTTCTTCACTTTTCTCTCTCTCTCTCTTTGAACAATAACAAGAGGTACGGCGTTTCTCACTGTTTTTTTTTTTAAATCTTCAAGTGGGATTCACCTGATATTTTATTGTGGTTTCCGGCGCGCAGAGACATTTTCTATGGCTGCGTCGTCGGAAACAAGATTCTTTTCAATTCCGATTTTAATTTATTTCTATATAGTTTTTCATTCTTACAGTGTACGAAGAAGAAGAAGAAGAAACGAGGGAAACGATTGGTAATTTACAATTTTCCGGAATCTTATTGCTTGGAAACGTTAAAGTAACGAAATTCACTTATTCGAATGGAATTATATTTGATAAAAATTTATTTTTCGGTTCGATATTGTTGCCTGAGAAGCTGTTTTAGGAGAATACACGTTCAATAATCATTCGCAACCAGTAGTAATTTTAAGAAATCGCATAATGCTTCGATATATCTCCAAAATCTTTATATCCTTTCTGAGAAATGTGCCGTTAAACTGTGCAGTCGCTAAAAATGAATTGAAATTTCCGTTGCTTGTGTCGTCGAAGCGGTAAACACGATTTGTAGAAAAACTGTTTTACATTTTTTAAAACTTCTTTTGTGCTGTACATAGTCTATATAAATTTGTCAAGTGCTTTAAATTTTATATAAGTTTCATTCTTGATTGTACATATAGTCTACAGTTGTTAATATTTGAATTTTGATTATTTAATGTTTGGGTGCTTGATTAAGAGCTTTTAAGTGTTTCGTATCAATATTATGGTTGATTCGTTATTTTCCTCAAACAGCCATTATTCTTTTAAGTTTGTCTAAAAACTATCCGAAAATATCAATGCTGTTCTGGGATAAAATATATAATTTATTGAGTAATGAAATTTAAAATTCAGTTTAAAAATGTAGCGATATTTAGTTCTCTGGAATTTGTCAGTCGTCGTACTTTTATAAATTGAGTTATTTACACTCGTGCTGGAAAAATACATCTACCACTTTCTTTTGTCTATTATTAAGCAAAAATATCATTTATATTCGTTATATACTCTATCATTACATAATCCGACATTTAAATTTCTTCAAAACAAAAAACGGAAGTATAGGTTTGTATAAATATTGAAATCAAACATCGCCCTGAATACTCGAAACTCTTCTCTAAAAACAAGGCCTTACGTCGTTAAGTTAATCATAAGCACAGCAAAAATATCGTTTCAAATCATTTTAGGAACTCGTATCATCTATAATGACTTTCAAATATTTTTAGATAAAAAAATCGATAGTTGAAGAAACAAATTCAAAAATCAAAGGCAGAGAGCTTGACGGACGTTGGTTTTCGCATCGAAATTTTGCAGAGTCTATAATAAGTATTTTCACAGTAACATCACATTAACGTAAAGTACGGCTTTGGATTTTAATTTCTAAACGACAAGATGGTTTACATATTATTTTGCACGAGTACAAACACTTTTCTCAACCGGAATTGGATCCATCTTGGAAAGAAAACCGAATATTTGAAACGCAAGACTCGAACGATAATTGTCTTCTGGAACATTTAGATACATCGAATTTCTAAGATATTAATACAGGTAATATAACAGATGCGAATGAAACCTCATCGCGGTTTCTGCATCGCATTTTTCGAACACATAGCTAAACATTTGTATCTTTTATGTATTTATACATGACGTTCGGCTCGAGTATATCCACTAACGATAACTTATAAACAGTAGACTTAAAAAATAAAGGATCACGTTTTTTAATGGTTTTTTTTATTTTGGTATTGACTATCGACATTGAACAATCCATCTCCGCTTTGATTTCTCCCTCTATAGAAATCTACTCTGCCGCGCGAACACGTTGACACAATTAGCGCGCATTTGGTTTTGTTAATTGCAATTTTATACCACAGCCAAATGAGTTTTGCAGATTTGTGCTGAGATACTCAATAAAAAAGAGTTAACTCTAATTCGTTGAGCCTTAGTAACTGAATCCTATATGTCCGTGACTTTAAATGAACTTTTGGTTTCTGTTACTGAGCCGTTTGACTGTTGAAATCAGCTTTTATTTCGCAAAGCCGTGAATTTTTTCCAAAATATTTCGGTGGAATTTTAGCGTTCTTTTTTTATACCGGTAAGTGCTTATTTACAATCTTAATCCAGATAAGTATTACCTAAACAAAGTAACTTTCTTCATTTAACACGTACTTTTTCTTCTTTTTTACTCTACTTTTTAAAAATAATCCTTAATAGCTAACTCCAACAAGCGAAAACTAATAGCAAACGAGGATAATTTATCTGCCACTTGAAACAATCTGTAAATGGGGACTTTCACAGTTCTTTTGTTTGCACTCGACAAAGCAGGAAGCAACATTGTTAATTTTCTATATATTATTTATAATATAGATATATGTTCTATACTTCTCTTTGATTAGATTATAATATCTGCTGTTCACCGTCAAACTTTGTATTGTTAATAATCACTTTTTCGAATTTAAAAATCAACAAGTTTTTATATAATTCCTCAATTGATTGTGAAAGACGTGTATAACATTTGGCTCAGGGGTACTTACTTTTTTAACACGCAGCTGCATTGAGATTTCGCGCATATTTATACAAGTGGTTTGCTCGCAACGGTGATTCCGGACAACGACTACCTTTGGAAAATATCGATTCTAAACGTCATATTTTTTTTGTCATTTTTCAGCTTCGGTAAAGTAAGTTTCTCGGCAGAAAAGTTATATTGGCCAGTTTAACTGTTTTAAGCTGAAATCAATTTTAAAAATTACCATTTATCTGATTCCCCGAAACGTCCCAAGATGACTTTAATGCGAAACTCCCAAAATCTCGAATCGAAAAGACTGCCAGCAGAACAAGTGAATTCGAAAAACCGAGCGAACGGCCAAAAAAGAGCTCCTGGCCAACCTTCCCGCCGGAAATAAATAAACCCCGGAAGCTCGAGTTGCGAGCGAACCCTCGGTTACATTAGCCTCGACCGTCGCCGAAAGCTACAAGAACTCGCTCTCGGCAGCGGCGTATATATATATATACGCATCCTCGTCAGCCGTGAGCAGTCGAATAAAATACATCAAACGGATTAGAATCCGAAAGTGGAGTAATGGGCGCGATCGCTGGAGGGATAATAGCTGTCGTCGCAGCAATAATTGTCGTCGGCCGCGTCTTGTCAGACCTGCTGCGAGGTGATGAGGTCGGTCTTGCTCGAGTTCTTCAGTATCGAGGGTCCGGGCAGCTTCTGGGAGGCGCCACCGGCGCCGCCGGCGACCGCCGCGGCAGTCGTCATCGGCTGACCGTTCACCAGGACGATCGTGTCGCGTACCGAGTCGTAGCCGCACTGGGGCCCTGCGGAGATCGTTTTAACTACGCGCTCACTTTATTATTCTAGACACATTTAACGGGCAGGGGAGTGTTTCGAGTTTCTCAAATAAAATTGTCATGTTATCATCGACAGTAATCTCTTCCATGAGCGCGGCCCTTTGTTTAGGTTGCAAGAATTTTCGCTTTGATCGCGGACGCGGAGAAGCTCTCTGTGTGCCTCCGTTGTGCTGGAGATATATAATACTTTGGTATGGAAATGTTAAAGGCGGCTGAAGCGAGTTTCGCGAGCGAAAAGTGTAAAGCGCAATATTGCCGGCTGTAACGCAAATTCTTGGAAGATAAACAAAGTGCTTTCGTTTTCTTTGAAAAAATATAAGTAATTGTATTTTTAATTTAGCTGCAAATTAATTAGTAGCCTTAAACGTTTAAAAGAAGTAATATAGTTGTAAGAGTATAGGATAGATTCGGATCTAGCTACATTTACACCAGTTTTATTGCGATGTAATCGCTTTTACCTGGAAGATAATTTTACATTGAATAAAAATCGATACACTAATAGAAGCTACTCTGCTGTCAGATAAAAGGAAATAAACAAATCTATTTATTTTTATTACGTAGTAGAAATCTATAAAGCCTATACGTATACGACCTTGAAATAAAAACTACCTTGAAATCACTAAACAGTAGTAAAATTATCTATTGCACTAAAGATTTATTAATAATAAGAATGTTTACGGTTCTAAATTAAGATTGTTTACATCTCCTCTTTTAACTAAAGCTTCAAAAAAGGAAGTACCATATATTTAAATCTTTAAAAGAATCTTTAGAAAGTGTTTCGTAATACCAGTTTTTAAATCGTACCGACTATTGTATAACCGATCCCGGGCAATACTAAAGAGGTAATTTTCAGATAATATGGAAGAGACTAAAATCAATAAAAAAGAGGAACAGGGCACATCACAGTCATGCATTATTTCCACACGTCGTGCAAGCCGAAACTAGACATGCAAAGCACACACCGCGGCCGCCCCGCAAAAGCCCTCACCCCGCAAAAGAAAACTAGCGGCCCAGAATCCAATATTCCCCGAGAATCCCCTCCCCTGCAGGCAGGAAAGTTAATTTAAAGGGCTCTCTCTCTCTCCCCCGAAATCCGTATATAATCTATCCGCCAAAGAACAAGCGAAAGAAGAAGAAGAAGTAGAAGTGGAAGTGGAAGAGGAAGAAGAAAGTTTGCGTCCCCCCCGCAGGGGGCGACGAGGGCGTGCATTTAATCCGTGGCTGTAATTACCAGGCGAGGGCGTGTGCGGCAGGGTCCTGCAGGGCGTGAGGGGGTTGCGCGAGGCCGGTCCCCAGTCGGACGTCGGCTGCAGGAGCTGCCGGGCGCGGCTCCAGACGCTCGAGTTGCCGGAGTCGCGCAGCTCGTCGTTCTCCTCCTCCTCCTCGTAGCCCGAGCGGTGACGCTTCTTCTTCACCCACAGCTGACTCTGAAAGGCAGATCAATCCCCCGCGACCGGCCGGGGGCGTTTTAGTATAGCTGCACCGAGGGAGAGGGCTTGCGGATTCGCGATCGCTCGAGTGCGGTTGACGGGGTGAATAGACTTTTAAATGAGGGTTTGGCTGATTTGCATAGTAGTTTTTTTTTTTTTTTTAAATTTTCATGCATTGCTTTGGTCCGAAATTTTGGGGAAATGTATTCTTAGTCAAGGAAGGGTCGTTAAAAGGGTCGTTGATAGAGTAGAAATCCTAATCGATTGGTGCACGGAAAAAAATGGCAATAGTGCATTTTAATTTGATCACAGACTGTAAAAATCTAAAAAATTACCATAGTTTCTGGTAAATTTTACGAGGTCAATGATAAATTTTCATATTTAGAGTTGTAAAATTTACAATATAGTTTTAGATTTTTACAGTCTGTGATCAAATTAAAATGCACTGTTGTAATTTTTACTAGAAAAAATTTTTCTCCGTTTGGTGTTTATTATATTATCATTCGCGAACAGCAGCCGAATAAAAATAAATAATAAATATATGTAAATAAAGATAAGCGCAATTAAATTGGTTCGTTCGAAATAAACATATTTACAGTCTGAAATAATAGAAAACGCGCCTGCACTACTCTGCAGGGACCCTTTACGAATTAATGTTGAATCTACCCCAACCTTTACGCGTCCGTCCCAAAAATCAATACTTTCGCACTCGAAAATCATCCCGCTTTCGACTCCCGAAACCGCAAAAAACCGCAAAGACGAAGCGCAAAGTCGAAAAATGAAAACAAAGAACAAAACTTACGACCGCTAGACCGATGATGACGATGACCGGGACGAGTCCGACGACCCAGCCGACGGCGTCGGCCCACCTCGGGTATACGTAGTTGCCGTACTTGAGCGGCTCGTACTCCACCCAGTTGAAGAATAGGATGAAGAAGAGGGCGGCGGGAGTGACGACCTTCCACATCCACGTCCAGAAGAATCGCCAGCAGCGGCCGCGGGCCCCGATCATCTGCTGGACGTCGTCCAGGAAGCGGTCGGCGCCGTACACCCACGCCACCAGGATGCACTCGCTGATGGCGATCAGCAGCACCGACCAGTTCGCCGCGTACTTGTCCATCAGCTGCAGCCAGTACATGCCGGCCTAAGGTGGAGAATTCAAGGTCGATTGTTATTGCGATGATTTTGTTCGCTTTATAGTCGAGTTAAATGTACGAGTAACCTTATATTCTTTCTAATTTTGCTCTAAATATTTAACGATACATGATTAGAATACGTAATGGTGAACTAACGTTAGTCGTAAATATAAGTCCGCCGCCGTAGCCGAAAATGGCGCAGGCCAGGACGACCCAAAATTTGTAGTTTCTCAGTGCTGGTATGCCGTCGAGGATGGCGGTCGTCACGGTTTCCATTAGAGCGAACTGAGAGTCCAGGCCCAAGGTCAGTAGCATCACGAAAAACAGTAAGGACCAAATCGGTGCCACGGGCAGTCTCGCTACGACCTGAAAGAAACGCTTGGATTGTAGAGGTGTTCTGTGTTTCAAAAGGCAGCTCTTTCGCCAAAGTAAAATACTTTTGGTAATCTGTGCCAATGCGCGTGTGTATGTCAGGATAGTTTTAAAAAGTGTAACTTTACTGGGCGAATTGCTTGCTCGAGTGGCGCGCATGTTTTTGCTCAAACGAATGCCGCGAAAAAAATGAAATATGCATTCCAAAGAGCATCAAAAGCTGAAAACCACTTCTCGAAATGTGGGTCATAGAAGGTTTAGTAAATTTATTGGACTTTACATCTGGGAAACTGACCTATATTGCTAATATGAAATACTTTCGCAATTTAAAGTTATACTTTTTACAACGGTAATAAATCTCCTAAATGTATGCTGTAATTGTGCATATATGAATTCACTACAAGAATACTAATATAAAACAAAATGCTGTATATAGAAAATTAGGCACCGTCGTTAAAGCAAAAAAAAAGTATCTCTTTAGCTTTACCTCCGGGTAGACGATGAAAGCGAGTCCGGCGCCTTGATCGACGACGGAGGCGACGTCGACGTTGAGCTCGTGCGCGAGGAACCCGATGACGGAGAAGATGACGAGCCCGGCGAAGAAGGACGTGCCGATGTTGCTCACGGCGACGATCAGCGAGTCCTTGTAGCAGTTGTTGGTGAACTTGTTGTAGGAGCTGAGGGTGATCAGTCCGCCCCAGGCCGGACTCAGCGCGAAGAATATCTGCACGGCCGCGTCGCCCCAGACCTTCGCCGAGGCCAGACGCTTCCAGTCCGGCGTCAGGTAGAAGAGGATGCCGACGTCGGCGCCGGGCAGCAGGATGCCGCGCACGAACAGGGCGATCAGGACGACGTAGGGAAAGAGGGCCGTGAAGTAGACGACCTTGCCGGAGCTCTGGACCCCCTTGCTCAGGCAGAGGAAGACGATGATCCAGGCGAGCAGCAGGCAGCCCGCCATCTTCGGGCTCACCGTCCCCGTCTCCTCGATGCCGTGGCTCAGGCGCAGCACGTGGTTGCTGTGGAAAGAGAGGGTAAAGGAGGAACTGGCTACTCGGGCTGCACCGTGTGTGAAAAAAAAATAAAGCGACGCGCGCGGCACTTACTTGAAGTACTCCTCCGCCGGGGGCTTGCGGATGACGGACGTGATGTTTTCCGCGGTGAGGTTAATTGCTGCTATTTGGCTGGAGTTCAGACAGTCCCTCTTGAAGTAAGTCATGTTCTGCCGGGTGCAGAGCAGGGCGGCCTCCGGCATGAAGCACTCCTTCGTGCTCCACTCCTCCTCGCATTTGCTCCACGGCAGCTCGCCTCCACCTGATACCACACGCAAGCCTTTTTTTCTATATAACAGCCGGATCGGGCGCGATCGTGCAGTTTAGACGGGGCCGAATCGTTCGGCCGCGATTTAACTTTGCTTATCGTTCGAGGTCTCAGTCGGATTATTCGCGTTTCGTTCGCGGTCTTGGTTTCGACGCGCGATAAGGTCGTTTTTTTTTTAAATTTACTTGAAACAGATTTTAGTCGTTCTTCATAAAATTCAGAATCGATTTTCGGACTTTTTTTGATTAATGGATCATGATCAGCAAAGTCATTCTTTATAATTTCCATTTATTACCGTCGACAGCTAAAAATATGCCTTTCATACCCGCCGTACATCTACAAGTAACAAGTATCATTATATCTATACGATTTCATTTAACATTATTATTCAGCCTCGTCCGTACCTCCGTCCTCCCCTTCGAACCCTTTCGCATTTAGTCGAAAATTGAATGAATTACTGCGCAATTAAGCCTGGCATCCCCCGTATTTTTGCATAAAATTGCATTAGCCCGGCTCCTCTCTCTCTCTCTCTCTCTCTCTCGCTCTCTCTCCCTCCTCGCCACGGCGGGGCGGACAAAAATCAATAACAAAATTCTCGGCTCGTCCCGCGTGCGTCCGCGTGCCATTACCTGTGACCGATGCGAACATGTAGAACAGCGTCCAGGCGATGATGAGGTTGTAGTAGAGCATGACCACCGAACTGACCAGCACCATGCCGTATCCGAGGCCGCGCAGAAGCGGGCAGAATCTCTTGTAGGCGGCCACCGGTCCCAGGCTCGCGTACTGACCTGCAAAATTCAAGCACGCGGTCTCTGCACTGCACCGTCTCTCTCTCTCTCTCTCTCTCTTTTGCATGCACACGTATATATATATATGCACGCCCACGCGAGGACATTAACTAAAAATAGCGGCAGCCCATTATCATTTCGACCTAAGCAGCGGCAAGTCCTGCCGCTGGGACGCGGCCTGAAAAATTAGCCGCCCGGGTGAGTCATCCCGAGTGGCGAGGGATGACTTGGAGAGAAAAAAAAAACACACGCGCGCACGCACACCCCGACGCATCAATTTACAGAGACGTCCGAGACGAGACGGGGATTGTATCTGCTCTCTGATGTATGGAAGGGGGTACGGCGTAGATTCATCCTTCGCTGTGATTTGGCTTTTTTCAGCTTTCTTGTATCGATTGCCCCGAAGGAGGCGAGTCGAGCTTTTTCCTCCCCGGTGTTGTTTCTCGGTCGTGCTTTGCGAACGGCTTGGCTGCTATATCTTTAATGCGTCAATGGAAGTGCGATATTGCGTGTGTATTTTGATTGCGAGTTGATTGGCATTCAAACCTTAATAGTTCTCAGCTGTATATAGTTTACGGTGAAAGGATCGAGTACAGCTGCACTCGCGAGAATAATTGTGCACTATATGAAACAGGTTTCGTTAGGTTGATTTGCAAAATTAATATAGATTTTCAGTAGCTTTTGGCCAGCGCAAAAATGTTGCCAACTCGTCAACACCTCCATCACTCTTTACATTATATCTCAATGAACATGGATCTGAATTTTTGTACAAGCAACAGTAATAATGATTTAATCCTCCTCGTCAGTTTCAAGCCCGAAAGCTCAATAAATATCTCTCGAGGTGCATTCGATCGGTCGCCTCGAATGAATCCATGTTCATTGAGAAAGAATCCTGCGCAGCTCAGTCGGTCCCGATCGCCAGACCGGGCTCGAATCACCAGCGGCAGCAGCAGCGAGTATAAATTTATAACGAAAACGTGTGATTACCAAGCGACAATTCCATGAACATTAAAGGCAACCCGGCGATGATGAGCATGACGGTAAAGGGAAATAGAAAGGCACCACCGCCGTTCGAGTAGCAGAGGTAGGGGAACCTCCAGACGTTGCCGAGGCCGACGCTGTAGCCGAGGAGCGACAGGAGGAAGTCGAACTTGCCGGTCCAGGTGCCGCGCTCCGGGTGCTCGTCCTCGCCGGCCTGCAGCGGCGCCTGGCTGTTGGCCACCGAGTACTTGTCCTCGTTCTGCAACAGGGGAAAGGCCCCTCGCTCAGTAGCGGCAGCGACATCGTTAGCCTCCGTAAGCGAGGAGCTAGAGCTAGACGCGGCACTCACGTCCCAGCAGTCGAGGTAAGGCCTGATTCTGGGCGACGAGTCCTCCATGCTGGCGGTGCTGCTGCTACTCGCTGAGATGCCTGTATCTCTCGATTATGGGGGTTAGGCAGCTGTCTGCTGCTCTCCGTACTCGCCGCACATGCCGTCGCCACTACGAGTAGGCCTCGGACTGACCTTGACCGCGGCCGGGCTGCCGGCCGTCAGCGGAAGGCACTTGTGCCATGGAGCCTCTTCTCCGGGAGCCGAGAGTCGTGCCCGGCCAGCTCTCTCCGCCTGACTGTCTCTCTCTCTCTCGCTCGCTCTCTGCAAAGCTCCTCTCGCCGCCCCTCGCGGCCTACTGCCGCCACCCGGGGTGGGGGCCGAGAGAGAGAGAGCCAGCCGCCGATCGATATTACTGCTCCTGCGAAACCTTGCACCCTTTCCGCCGCGTGCCCCCGCGCTTCCCCCTCCCTCTCGCGGCCGTCCGCGCAAGCCCGGCGGCCAGATTTATGCCTCATTCAGCTAACGACGCATCTCTCTCTCTCCCTGCTGCTCTCCCCGCCTCGTACCCCCCCGCTCGTCCGCCCACGAAAAATCGGTATAAACAAGCCTCTCCTCACCCCCGGGGAGAGCGAAGCTTGGACTGCTCCATTGAGGGGGCGCAGCTGCACTTTCACTCGGCGCGATCCCGCCGCGAGGATCATCCTGAGCGCGCGGCGCATCGATCAGCGGCGGCGGCGGCGGCGGCGGCGGCGGCGGCAGCAGCCCGGCCCAAACCCACGCCGTATTGATCATTCCCGGATGGCTAAAGCCTCCCCTGGCCTGCCAAGCGAGCCGATCTACGAGGAATCGGCGCCGGCGGCCTGCTAAAGCTGCCTGAAGGTCAGGAGGAGGGAAGCTAAGAGAGAGAGAGAGAGAGAGAGAGCGGCCGAGCTTATTGTAAAATCACCCCCTTCCTCACTACCTTTTAGCTTCTTTCTCGATCCGCACAACGCCGACTGACGTAGGCTGCGATTTATAATAAAACCTGCACCCGCGGAATCTTGCGCCATCGATCTCAATTCCCAATCCGAAAGGGGGATGCGACCGCGACTTGTTGTGCGTCGAGTAGCGACACGTTACACAGACCCCTGATCAATACTGTAATTACGTGTTGAATTGTTTTGCGGCCGAGCGGCCGCCTTTTTGCCCCGGCCGCGCGGATGCTGCCGGGGAAATTAAAATTGCTCTCCGAGGTAATTAACTATGCGACTCCCTCTCTCTCTCTCTGCCAGATGACAAAACTGTCGGGCGCTCGCGGCTAATTAAACTTTGTACCGCGAACTATTGTATTATATACATTACATAAAAGGCATTGTTCGACAATCCGCGCGATCAATAGTTCATAAAACCGATAATTTCTTTGCAAAAAGAGTTGTTCGGTCGACGTATAATACTGTTTCGAGTCATCTTTTCCAAAAGCTCTGCCTCTTTTTCATTTTATACTCGCTATATTTGTGAAACAGTGTACTTGCTCTCTTTTTATTATCCATTATAAACTATATTCCCAACATTCATATGCAAATCCGCTCCTGACGGTAAAATATTCCGGGAACGATTTAAAAAAACCGACTATATCAGAAACTTGCCACCGCTTCCCCCGTCGCCGCTTGCAAAAAAGGAATTTCGAACGAAGCACACTAGGCCATTTAGGCGCGGAAATATTTCCCGGAATAAATATGACATCCAACGTTTCGTGACCCTATAGATCACGCCGTCGTGCAGGAATAGCGAAAATAGCGTCACGAAACATTTGTTCGCTGTATACTCGCGAAAAAGGTTGAAGAAAGAAAAAGAAAAAAAAAGAAATCAGGCGAGTTTTAATTACCGATATTAGCCGGCAGTGCGCTGTAAAAGAAAATGAATTTCCATGAAAGGTCGATTGAATATACGTATACATGTAGCCGCGGAGCGAAGTAGGAGGAGGAGGAGGAGGAGGAGGACGAGAGGCCTCGAGGATGTTCGCAACTCGAGGCTCATTTTCTGTCTTATCAGCGCTTCTCCATCGGATTGTCGATTAGCTTCTCGGTTCTAGTCGGCCTCCCCCTCGACGACACGATTCGCGATAGCCATCCCTTTTTTTTCGACCTCTCTCTCTCTCTCTCTCTTTCCGCGCGCCCAGTCAATTTTCTCAATTACATTCGATCCTTTTTGTACGAGGCTCTACATCTTCCTCCTCCCGGAGCGAGGCTATACATCGGAGGCATCTCGCTTCAACACTTACGACTAATTTGACGTTTCGGGCGCTTTTTCTTTTTTCTCTCTCCGCCCCGCTTCCTTCTCGCCGTTTTCCTCGCTCGGGGAAACAAAAAAGCTTTGTCGTGCCGGAGAAACTTTTGTAATCATAGCCAAATTGTTTTGTTAGCTTTCGAGTGATAAGAGGAGCGTTTGGCTAACGCTTGTAATGGCTGTTTTGTGGCTCGGACGAGAAGAAAATATTGATTCGGGAGATTACTTTGTAACGTAATTCGTTACGGATGTAACGTTTAACTTTATATTATGCGATTTGTTCGTTAAAATTTGTTGAATTAATTATTTGTCTCTGTTCGAAGAATTTTACTGACTTTTTTGTAGTTTTTATCGTATTGAAAAAGTGATAGAATACCTAATTTATGCAATGTCGTGCACGTTAATGTTTCGCATGACAAAACTTTATCGAGGACGTAAAAATAGAACGAGCATTTGAATATTTGACTTTTGTCATGTTCTGGCAAAGATTTAAACATTGTTACATCTGTGACATTTGCCCGGTTTTCATCAGTTTCAAGGAATTTCAATAATAATTAAATGTCTTGTTTCATAATTGGATCAGAGCTCCAAGTGACTCGAAGTATTGAATAAATAATAAGCATCCCCCGAGAAGAATCGGCTTAACTGTACTAATAAGTGACCTAGTTGTACATGAAAATGTCTTGGATTTCAACAGATGTTCATAAAGGATGACTTCTGAATAATACGTCTCAAGAAGTGTCTAAATGGATAATGAATACATATTTTTCTTAATTAATTTGTAATTAAAGAAGTAATATAAAATAATATTATCTGAAATTTATAAAAAAAAAATTTAATAATAATACATTATATTTGTTAGCATTAATTAATCTTGCTGAAAATTAAAAATTTTATTTTTTTAAAGAAATTCAGTAAATCTATACATTAGCAGATGGATGCTTATTTTAGAGCGTTGTGCACGTAGCGTCACAATTCAAAAAAATTATACGTCTATTTACCAATCATTGATAAAGCAGAAACCGCAGTTTCATAAAATCTGCAAAATTTCTAAATATATACATATATCTATTACATATATGTAACACATTTTCATCGATATTGTAAATATCTGTTTTACAATCAATAATTACGAGTTGAAAACTGTCTACGACGTGTAAAAAAAATGAATAAGTTATTGATTAGTGTAGCTTTCATTTAAATTAAAGTAAATAAAGTTGTTTCCTTGGTAAACTACATTGTACGACGAAAAACCTCTTTCTTGATCATTCATTCGCGAGGTTCCGAGCATCAAAATCACGAGTATCGGCAATGAACTCTAATCAAAGGCCCGAATACTCCTCGTAATCGTCAAAAACTTACAACGTGACTCTTCGCAAAATTATAAGAAAGCGCTCATTCACTAAAAACACCGGCTAAAGATCCACACGTCAGCCGTGTCGCCTGCGGTTCAGCGTAGTAACAGTGTTTTGTTTCTCTCCTCAGGCGCCTCTCTCGACGATCGTTCCCCGCTCCCCGTTAATCTTCCAGGCAGTCGTCTCCTATAGTGTACCTGCTCCACTGTTAGAAACCGTTCAACCTGCCTCTTCCACGGCAGCAGCAGCAGCAGCAGCAGCAGTAGCGGCAGCGGAGCGTCAGCACTCAGCAGGCAAGCAGCAGCTCACACACGCACGAATCTCGGCGTAAATACGCGTGCGCGCTCGTGCGTCATTCGCTGGCCGCTTGGCTCTCCGTCCAGTGTACACACTGCGAGCGGAGGCTGCTCGTCCAGGTGCTCCTCCTCGCTTATAGAAGTGAGAGAGAGACAGAGAGTGAGTGAGTGAGTGAGGAGAGGCAGCAGGCAATATCGTCGTAAGTACCGGAATTCGAGCGAACGTCGAGGGCTGGTCCCTCCTTGTATTCCGTCCGCGCACGCAAGCGACGGCCAAGATTACGACCTTTCACGTTCTATGAACGCCAAGGGCCAAGAGGACCCTGGAGAAGATCTCGCATCCAGGTTAGTACGATGAGCGGCGCGTCCGTCGCCGTGCCCGAGCGAGAGTCGATATCCGCACGCATGTTTATGTGCGTGGCCTGGCTCGCTCTCTCTCTCTCTCTCTCGATTTCGTGCTAGCCCGAGGTCTCTATGGGTTTACGACGCAGTTGACGACTGAAAAATTATGTAATGCACCTTTTTCTTTGTTGACGCCGCGACTATAACCTGTGCCAGCGAATTTTCGAGACTTTGGAGCGGACCTTTAAACGGCTGTTGCCTTTAAAGGGAGCTCGATGTTTGCTGCTTCTTTCTTAGTGCTCGCTCTCCGATTTGGTGTCTTTGTTTACCTTCTGTGCGTGGGAGCTAGCTGGTTTTCTGCCTGAGACTCTATCTCGGGATTATTGAGGTTATTTGCCGCGTTTCTGTAGTATTTTCGAGTTGTCATTCTGCCTTTGATCTTTCTACACGTTTCTTCGATTCATGACGATTTCATTTTCCATCTCTGTTTCTAGGTTTATAATTAGCTTTTTGTCTTTCACGCTTTGTGCTTACCTCTCTGTAGTGTTATTTTTATCCCTACTAAGAAATGCCAAATGTCTTTCTTTTCTTTTCCGGTACTTGATTATTATAATACAAAGTGTTCAATGAGCTTTGTTTTAAAGCAAAAAAATTATGACTGAATAGTCGATGACTGGAGAATTTTTTTTCTAAAGTATGGATGTTTTGATTATTGCAGGGTAGGAGCAGAGAGCCCTTGCAGCGACATGAAGCGTGCAGCTGCCAAAAAATTAATTGAACGCTACTTCTACCAGCTGATCGATGGTTGTGGCAATCCCAGCTGTGACAACCAGTATTGTGCATCTAGTGGCAAAGTAAAAAACCAATTCATAATTGGATCCTGTTTTAGTAATAATTTGACAAATAAAAATTTTTGTGTTAATTAAATAATCAAAGTTTATTAAAAAATTATCATTTAATGAGCTTGTTCATGCAGATCTGTTAAAATTCATTGTTAAAGATAGAAAATTGACCTTGGTGAATAGTAAAATTCAGTAATCTCCAAATATTTTGTCAAAACTTTATTTAAAATGCAAAAGTTACTACTTAGTTTGGAAAAAAATTCTTATAAAATATTGTCTTTTAGCTAACAAACCTCACAGCAAACGAAGCAGCAGCCCAAGCCATCAATTTATTCTCAAAGGAAGCAAGATTGTGTGATGGTGTGCAACCAAGTAAAGTTGCAAGAACAACCCTGGAGCCAAGTCCAGCATCTTTAGCCAAAAGCCTACCAAACAAAAATGTTAGTCCTACATGCTCTGTGGAAGGTATGTTAACCAATTCTCACCTTACCAAATCCGTATAAAGTTATTCCATGCTATTAAAGATAGCGAATTTATATTTAAATATTAGAAGCAAGCAATTCCATTTTACCAGAGGAACAAAATGACTCAAATTTACCAGTCGATTATTCAAGCGAAACGGATGATAAAAGCGTAATAATCGATTTTGTTAAGTCCATTGGTGGAAGTGTGTACTTGAACAATTATTCATTTTAGTATTTTGAAAAAACGTTACATATCATCAAATTATTCTTGCATATTTTAGATTTCTCTGACAAGGTTAAGTCTAAAAAAAAATATAAAGGTTCAAGTTCAACAATTCATAAGAAAAAATCGCAAAGAAAATCAAGCCGCCATAGCAAACCAAAAAGAAATTGTGAAACTCCCAATAACAAACATCAACTTATTAATAAATTAATTCTGCTGGCTATGTATTTAAAATATGTTGAAGCTAAAAATTTGATCAATGAATCAAAGAATTATTAAACTTACCTATTTACAATAAATTTGGAATAGAAAAAAATTAAATTATTTTGATGTATAAGTTTGTAAAAGTCTGCCATAGTATTTTACGAATAAAAAAAAAATAATCTGCAATCATGAATTTATTTCTATTTAATTTACTGGATGTTATGTTTTAGGAAAGTCAGTGCCATATCTTACGGAAGCAAAACTTCTGGATATTATTAACAAATGTAAATCAGAGGGTTCATATTCTCTTCTCATTAGGACACTGGGAGAAGTTTTTTCATCAGCACAAGCTTTAAGCCTAAGTTTTAAAAAGTCTGAAAAAAGTGATTCACCCCTCACAGCCTTACTTGATAGGGCTCCTGCATCTTTACTATGTCCTACGGGAGATTTAAGTAAAGAAGCAGTTCGATCACTACAAGGGGAAGACAAAGAAGAAGATAGTAGTGATCCTATAGTTCCTGAACCAGATGACTCTAGTGTGGATTTACCAGCTGTTCGTCGAGCTTTTGCAGAACTTTGGTCCTTGCCAGGTAAATTGTCATTCTTTTGATTTCTTAAAGAATGCAGTAATCCTAAAGTACTGATTTATAAATTAAATAATTTTTATTAGGAGAAGCATTTGAATCGGCTTTAGTACATGCTCTAGTCACATTGGCTGATAACATAGAAATAGATTTGCAATTTGGTGTTAACCCTACAGATGGTACAGACAATTTGCTAAATGTTTTCTTAATTGTCTTCGAAATACCGGTTTTGGGCAACAGTGAATATTTGGAAATGGCTTTACATATGCTATGCAAAGCTGCGAGTTGTTTGCCTATTTCAGCTCATGCAAAACTTGCGCGTATCTGGGCTCGGCATTGTAAAACAAGATTACTTAGTTTGCTTCAAGCTCTTCAACAACTCATTACTATTAAGGTTTGTTGATAGACATAATTTTTTAAAAGGCTAATCTATCACGTTTCCTAAGTTTTATTGATTTTTTAGGTCATTGGAGGTTCATTCACTAGAGATTATTATATTCAGGATACAATCACAATTACAGCACCAACGAAAATAATGAAAATTTTATATTACGCTAGTATTTTAGCAGGTGAAATGGATTCAGCAGAACTTACCCATGAAGAGGACAATGACGCAAATACTGACAAACCTGCTCCTAGGACAGCTCAACCGACTCCTCAGGTATAAATCATGTTGAACCTAAGAACATGCAAAATTATTATGAATTCAGTACAATTTAAATTACAATTTATTTGTTTTTTAAGGATCCACTTGCTGTGGAATTAGGCATTTCGTCTTTAGATGCTAGAAAACCTGTTATACCTTTTACTGACTTTTACAACGAACCTTTGAGCGATGCCGTCGAAATGGATAAAGATTTTGCATACTATAAAAGTGAACAACCAAAAAAATTTAGTTTTATGAACTACGCTTTTATTCTTACACCCGCTACAAAAACTCTTGGCCTGTATTACGACAATCGTATTAGAATGTACAGTGAAAGACGAATGAGTTTTCTACAAACAGTAGTTGGTCAGCCTACGAACCCCTATCTTCGACTAAAGGTATTCCATTATATTGCAATTTTATTGAATATAATTATTATTATTTTCTAATTATTTATTGTTTTCTAATTAAATAGGTTAGAAGAGATCATTTGATTGAAGATGCTCTCGTCGAGTTGGAAGTCGTAGCGATAGAAAATCCTTACGATCTGAAAAAACAATTAGTAGTAGAATTTGAAGGCGAACAAGGAGTGGACGAAGGTGGAGTTTCGAAAGAATTTTTCCAATTAGTAGTCGAGGAAATTTTTAATCCAGATTACGGAATGTTTACGACACAAGTAATAAATTAAATCAAACTATTATTTATTTTACAAGTCAAAAAATAAATTAAAAATATTTTTAATTTTCAGGAAGACACGCAAACTATGTGGTTTAATCCAACATCTTTCGAAAGTGACGCACAATTTACACTAATTGGTGTAGTTCTGGGATTAGCTATCTACAACAATGTTATTCTGGATGTGCGTTTTCCCATGGTTGTATATCGTAAATTATTAGGTAGGAAAGGAAGTTTTAACGACTTGGAAGAATGGAATCCAACATTGTATCGCTCAATGATGGAAATTTTGGAATATACCGGAGAAGACATGACAGAAACATTTATGCAAACCTTCAGAGTGGGATACAAGTAAGATTCTTTTACATAAAAGTTTAAATTGTATTAAATGAAAAATAAATATGAATTTCGAATCTTTTAGGGACGTTTTTGGTTCGCTTTTATTCCACGATTTGAAAGAAAAAGGAGATGAAATTTACGTCACTCAGGAAAACAGGAGAGAATTTGTAGATCTTTATGCAGATTTCTTACTAAACAAATCAGTAGAAAGACAATTTAAAGCGTTTAGACGTGGTTTTCAAATGGTAACAGATGAAAGTCCGTTAGCTTTATTGTTTAGACCCGAAGAAATCGAGCAGTTGGTTTGTGGAAGCAAAGTGTTTGACTTTGCGGAATTGGAAGCAGCAACGGAATATGAAGGGGGCTACACACAAGAGAGTGAAGCGATACGAAATTTTTGGCAAGTTGCTCACTCTCTGCCACCTGAAAGTCAAAGAAGATTATTACAATTTACAACGGGCAGTGACCGAGTGCCTGTTGGTGGCCTTTCACGTCTCAAAATGGTAATTGCACGTCATGGTCCAGATTCTGACAGGTAATTTATTTATTTTATTTAAATTAGCATTTTAAGAGAATACAGAGATGAAATCTTAAATGAAACACTGTTTTAATCATTTTTATTCCATTTTATGGTCGTTTTTGTTTCGCGTATTCTCTTAGAATGAATTTTACTTTAGCAAATAAATTATTAACTTTTCAATCTTACTTGTAATTACAGATTACCAATAGCTCATACATGTTTTAATGTGTTATTGTTACCAGATTATAGTACGTTAGAAAAATTACAAGATCGATTACTGAAAGCAATCAATTATTCGAAAGGCTTTGGTATGCTTTAAGTAATTAAAAAAGCGCTTTTTTAATTAGCTGTATCGCATATCAGGAGAAAAAACCATTCTCTTAGTCTCAGATTTTTATTTATTGTGAAAGTTATGCGAATCTGTACATCTTTCTCCTGTTTCAAAAACCTGTGAATTCGACAATTTTTACAAATGCGTGCTTGCGAATTGACGATTTGGCATTGCAGTTTTTTAATTTTTACTTTTTATGTAAGTAAAAAACGTCAAGAAACTTCTATAGTAATTGTCTTTGATTATTATACATGCAATTGAACTTGAAATTGGCAAGTACACAATGAAAGTCCAAAAAAAGATGCGAGAGAAATGACTGTGATGCGAGAATAAGTGTCGAGCAATTGGATAATAAACTATGTACAGAATGTTTTACAAATGTACATGTTTTTTTAAAGAAATTTTTATCCTTTAAGTTTTTTGCATAATGTTAGTCATTGAAGAAGAGCATAAAATTAATTGCTTTTCTCTTTCTATCCTTTGTTGACCTACAAACGATAAATTGGTTACAAATTTATATGGATTGACTGATAAGCATTCTGTATATGTACATATAATTATAAATATAAATCTTAAACACGTAGATATTATAGCAGCACTTGAATTATATCAAGCCGAAACGTGACCCCGGGCTACGAAAAGCTGATATAAAAAGTAAAGAAATATGAAATCTTTGTAAAAATGAATCTAAATCATTGTACTTTTATTTAAGCACATTTTATATTCATATTTTGCTGTATACTTATATAAATACAAATTTGAATTTATACAAAAGTTTGTAATTGACATATCTTTTAAGCGGTCATTTTGCAATCCAATATCATTTTAGTCATGTGACAATAAAGAATCACTGTAAACTTATAATTAATTTATATCATATTTTATTAGAAATAGAAAAGTTATATAACAAAATACAAAACATTTTTATACATCAAACTGCTAGAGGCCAAGTTCTGCAATATTTTATAAAAAGGCTAAAACATTAATCAACGTTTAATGAATGAATTGTGCTTGAAATCGCAAGCTATGATGTAACAATGTCTTGAATAATTTTACGTTTATGAATAAACATTTTTCATTATTGAGTACAAATGTATAAAATTATTTGGCATGGGCATAAAATGCCAAATATTACACTACAAATTATTTAGTTTTGTACATATTACAGTCACAATTACTGTTTTGAGATTCTTATAGTTAGTGGACGGACTTTTGGACGGATTTATTCCTTCAATAGTCAAATATTAACTTAAGCTAATAATTTAAAAGCAACAAGTCCAGCTGCTAGCATACTAGACATTACAATACTTGAAGCACTATTGCATCTATGGTCAAAATAGCAGAAGCACCACGTTACTTCATCGTAGTAGTCTCTATGAATGTCTAATTGGGTAATTGAGTTGTTTACGTAGTGTCCTAATCGAACGTCTTTTGCTGCTGGACGACAACCCTCATATTTATCAGCTGGAATGTCTGTTCTAAAGCCTCGAACAGCACTAAGGCACTCGCGTGTAATGATGCTTTCAGCTACAAATAATTTGGTTATTATAGCATTTAACATTTTTTTTTTTTATCACATTAATAATAGGCAATTTACCTCCTTTTCTTTCAATGATTTTCACACATTTGTCATCGTATTCTGGGCATGTTTCACCCCAGTACCAAAGCCAATTAAATGGTGTTCCACATCCCGGTTGATTGCTATTACATCGATAGCAATACAATGATTCTCCTATGAAACATAATATAATCTTAATAAATAAAATCGTAATAAGTAAAACTTTTTTTAAAGCATTACTTTTTACTTTTAAATTACTCATACATTAAAAATTTAGAGAATATACTTTACATACATACGGCTTATTTTAATTTTAATTGTGAAAATTAAAATGAATTTAAAAAATTAATATAGAATTAAAGTACGTGAGTCATAAAAGGGTAACATTAAAAAGTTTTTGTTTAAGCAGTGTTTAGTGAGAGCCACGCCCCCTGTACATGTAGTTGGTTATGAAAAACCATGAAAATATTGCATACAAACAGAAGATTTTTTGATTTACCTCTTTGCACTAATACTCCTAAAAGTACCAATAAACAAATGACCTTTTTCAACATTTTTTTTTTTAATATAACGTCATTTACACTACACGAATTAAATGAGTTGAATCAGATGCTTGTTGCGTTGAATTACCAACTACTAGGTATCTACTATACGGTACTACTGCATTCGGGACACTAACGCCATTCAACTCTGCGTTGATTATCGAAGAAGCTGCCAGAATGATGTCGGTAAAACAGAAAATACAAAAAATTATTTTTTTCTTAAATTCATTTGTTCAAATGTAAAATAACTTTGGAAGAAGTTCAAATCATTTTAATATTTTTTTAAATATTTTTTTAAATAATACTTATATTTCAATTTTGATAAAAATTTAAGTCAGCTGTGTACATCCTCATAATCAATTCTTATTATCATTTAATTCTCTAAAATAATTATCAATTAAAGATTTCTTAAAAGTTATAAATTAATACTTTAAATATAAATATTTAGCAGCACAAAAATATTAGTATAGTTTTCATTATAATTTGCTTTCACAAATAAATACTACTGAATGATTCTAAACTCAACCGTTTTTTACCGACAATCTCGAAAACTCATCAAATTAGTGACTAAAACTATTAAACGCTATTTGTCGGTTGATCCCTGAACATTACCTCAGTTTCAGATAAAGCCGATGTCTTTCGAAGATTATCAACCCATAAAGGCATAACGAACGGGAACGGAAATTACAAATCCAAATGAGAGAAAGGAATGAATCACGAAGCTCATCGTTCAAAAGAAACTTTATTATTATTAACTTCTCATTAGAATCCAGCTTTCGCAAAAGCCATTAGGCAAGGGCGTCGAGAACACAATAGGGGTGAGGCCCAGCAGAAAACTCGGATCCCCGGCCCGCATCGGCCTTACTGGCGCCAGTTTTCCACCCGCATCCGAGGAGCGTGGAACACGGAGTGCGTTCAATAAGTGTAGCTTTGCCGTATTTCCCGAGTTGCTCAGCTAGAGACGCGTTCGAAAACAGCTGCTGCTGCATGAGGCAAGGCTCGTGCAAAGCCGAAGTGGACCTTCGAAATTCGAGTTGCAGATTAGGTTTGTTTATTTCGGTGTTGTTTAAGGTTTTATCTGATCTTTTGTTATCTGCGATGCGTATATATTTTGCATTGCATTTGAGAGAGAATTTATGTAAGTTTTCCTGCAAACACGTGATTTTGTGAAGTGAAATTAAATAAAATCTACTACAGTATTTTTTGAAAACCGATTGAAAGAGCATTTTTTTTTTAAATGCTGTACAATTTTTCACGTGCATTAATTAGTTTTATAAACTACTTTGGACCATTAAACATTTTTTTTGATTATTGTAATCAGTATAGTTATATTTGCCATAAAAAATGTAGTACTTTTCAGTTACTGGGTCAATTTTAAGATTTGCATGTGTTCGATAGCGATAGTAATACTCGTGTTTACAAACACAGAAGGCTTTGAATATGGAACAACTTCTTTGTTTTGTAAACACGTTTAAAAGTTAGACTGTATACCTTGAGGCCGAAAAATTCCGGGTGACATACAAAAGTTTCCCAAATAAAGCTATAGGTATAGGCACTTTATTTTTCATTCATAAAATCTTGCTACTCGTACATTTTCAGTCACATTTTCGAAAACAAAGTGGTACCTTCCGTGCCAAAATTGCGGAGCATTCGCGTACCATATGTTGCCTTCTGCAAGCGACAAACTCGGATTTCTAACTCGAGTTTCTATTTTCAACAATTGAAACGAGTAAAGATAAGTGCACAGCGTTGCATAATGTTGAAAAAAAACAATAAAGAACCCGATAAAATTTTCGGGCCACGTGCTCGCCGCTGTATATATACGAACGCGTTCCCCGACTGCGAATGTATAAATTGCGGAAACTCGAAACTGCGCATTGTGTTTACATAAAGCGTCGATAAACACACTCGCTCGAAAAGATAAAAATAGCGCATCAAGTCGAGCCTAAAAACAAGTGAAATCGAAAAAAAAAATTCTCTAATAAGCATAATAGCGTCTCCGGAAAAATCAACGGAAATCCCAGCCGAGAGTTGCAGGGAATCCCGGCTGCAGCTGTGTCCCCCCCGGCGGGGGACCGGCTAGCCGGGGCAGAAAAGGGCAGCGTACGGGAGGAGGCGTCGTTCGGGAAAACACCCCGATCGGGGAAATGTCGAATAGGTCATGCCTTTATAGCCGCTCGGGCGCATGCGGGCGGCTTTGATCGATATTGATGTGGGGCGGCCGCAGGGGGGCGCTACTCGCCGGGAGCCGCGAGTCCGGTCCGCTAGTAACAGGTGGTTCACGTTGGTTGGTCGAATCTCCGGCGGCGCTCGGCGGCGGCGACGGCGGCGGTGGCTGCCTCTCCTTCCCCGGCGTGCAGCGGCAGCGGCGGCGTAGCGCAATATCGGCCATCCAAGCAGTGCGTTCCAGTGCGGGCGCAGTAACACGTGCGCGAGGACGGAACGAGAGACGGCTTAACCCCGAAAAAGGAGAGAGACAGAGAGAGAGAGAGAGAGTCAGCGCAGCCCAGCCGCCGCCGGCGCCAAAATTCGAAGGACACGCCCCAAGATCAGTGCGCGCATCGATCGCCGATATAGTGACGTATTGCGCCGATAGTGAGATAGGAAGCGACGGAGAGAAAGAGGGAGAGAGAGAGAGAGAGAAAGAGAGTGAGCGGTGCTGCTGCTGCTGTTGCTACTGCAGTTTTTGAGTGCGCGAGGCGGAGAAGCGGTGTGGGCCGGCAGACTCGGTCACGAGGTAAGCGAATCATCATCGCCATATGGATTAGCCTTAGGGCGGCGGATATTGGCGCGCGGGCTATTTTCGGCCGGGTGTTCGATCGAGGAGCCCAAGCCGCCGCCGCCGTCGCCGGGCCGCGAGTCGCCGAAGGGGGATGACAGAAGCCGGTCTCCGCGAAGAAAGTCTCTAGCGGGACTTGGGAAAGTAGCTCTCTGCCCCTTCACCCGTTCTCCTCTCCTCGGGCTCTCGCTCCTCTCGATTCCTGTGGCGCAGATAACCCAGCTGTTTGTGCTAGCGCCCTCCGCCCGAGGCGGAGGCGCACAGCATATTGCTCGGGGCGGCCGCTTGCGCTCGATATCGCGGCGTATCTAAGGCTTCTCGGGAAGGCGGCCGCCTCGGTTTCTGCTTCTCGAAAATTTAAAGAGCAGGATATCTGGAGGAGAGGCCGGCGAAGAGGAGGGGGAGGAGGAGAGGCGGCCGGGCATTAAGTACAAGGGTCCATTGACTCTCGCGGCCGGCGCGCGGCGCACGTGGGAGAGGCCGAGCTGCTGCTGCTGCTGCGGCTCCGCGGCTTAGCTCGCGCTATCTTTCTCTCGGCTCGCGTGTGTGCGCCCGCGTGTGTCATGATCGCCGCGCGCCGGCTGCAACTGCAAGCAAGTAGGTCTCTGACGCGGATTTGCGCGGCGGCGGCGGCGTCGCGCGCCGAGCGCCGAGCGCCGCGCCGGAACTGCTTTTTCTGCACGGAGAGCGCTGCGAGAGGCTTTCGTCGTCTTGCGCGAATTCCCCTGGCAAAAACTGTACCGCTGCCTTTAGCCGGAATTGATGGGGCCGCGGGGGCTTCGGGGACTGTCAAAACAAAAACAGATTTAAATGCCGGGCTGGGAGTTTCTTTTTTTTTTTTTGTTTAGACGTTTTTCGCAAAGTTTGGGGAGAGTGCAGAGTCGGTGTTTTTGTTTTTCTAACTGTAATTGGTAAGAATGTGGAGGAAAGGTTTTGCGGTAAAAAATAAACAAATGGATTGAGTTGCTAAAGAATAAATTAAATGTACATCTAAAACTCGTTTGTAAATCCGAGTTTTCTATTTTTGCAAAACGAATTACTTGCCTAGCTAATAAAATAATAAAAGTTACGATGCAGCTAAATCACCGTAAACTTGTTCATTGAGTCATGATTCTCTGTGATGCTTTTCTTATAACTTGCAGAAAAAACTTTTGCCTCGAAGAGAAATTTCTTTGGAACGATGAGTTTCACCTTCATTAGAAGGACGATTGCCTCGAACAATGAAAACTCATTACGCATCGAGCAAATTAATAGTCGCTAGCAAATTTGTATTTAATTTTCCAAAGTTTTACAAACTTTTTAAAGGTTTAATGAGCGCCGCCAAGTGAACGGAATTACACGCCGACACGTGATTCCTTAATTAAAATTGTACGGAAATCACGAATAAACCTATTTTTACGTCAATATAATTCATAAAGTAAACAGAGACGTAAAATGTGTGCAGTTATTGATAAGAAATTTCGAAAAAAAAACATACCGTTGACTTGATAAAGTTTAGTGGAACAAATGATACAGATAGTACCGCCTAAATTACGGAGAACCATAAAAAAGGATCCCAAATACTTAAAAGAAGATACATTTAGTTGAAACTTTTATAAATAGAATACCAAAACGGGGCTACTAACTGAGAATTTTCCTAGAACATATGTTCAATCTGAAAGCACGTGTTCCTCTTGGCTCCATTTTCGAAAGGAACCTGTTCCCCCCTCGAGCAACAAACCCCGAACGACGCGTTATATATTAAAAAAAAAAAAAAAAACACCTTATCTCCCAAAAACCTAACGAGACAATCGATCACACAGTCGTTTATTTCCAGTGAAAGGAGAGATTGAGCTTGGAAAAAGGGCGATGCGTTAATTCGCTGGGAGCTCGAGTCTTCCGATCTCCGAGACTCAGAGGCCGAGAAAGGCCATCAGCGCCGTTGCAGCCAAGAGAGAGAGAGAGAGAGACAGACCGACCACGAGAAAGAGAGAAAAGAGGGACGGAGAGAGAAGGGAAGCCAGGCCGAAGAATGGAATTTTACGACGTGGGAACCAGCGACCTTAAGGAGCTCTGGGATGCCTGCCTCGACTCGGTGAGTATACACCTGCATCGATTCGTTGCCTGGATTTTCCTTTTTCCCTCGGAACCCTCGCCCGTCTTTTTCGGTCGGAATCAGGGAGCCGAAACGCCGAAAATTCCGAAAGCAGAGAGAGAGAGAGAGAGAGACAGACCGCTTGGCTTCGAGCGGGACACTCCGACTTAGAGAACTTTCACTGACGCCTTTTTATTGCCCGCCGTAAAAAGGACATTGTCTTCTCTCTCGGGCGCGGGTTTGTTTTTCTGATTCAGCCGGCTGTTTGTAAACTAAATAGCGGCCGGGTTAAAATTAATTTCGGAATAACTGGCCGATGTTTTCACTCCAAATCAAGTCTTTTTACCTTGGTATATAGCCCTTTTTTCGATTTCCATTTTTTTTTGTTGAAAAACTTGTTTATCCCCTCTGGAAATTTAGTCGTTTTCGCTTACCACCAGTTAAAATATCAAGGTCTATTTATAAATTTCTGCATAATAATACAGTAACAAAATCATAATTACGGCCCCCCTAACAAAATTTGCTCCTTTCATCAATTAGTAAAGCGTTCTTCAGTAAAAAAAAAACAATCCATTAATATCGAAGCAACCTTTAACGGCTCGCATCGCCGATCCCAATAAAAAGAAGCATCGAAAACGCCAATTTTCTATCGCGGCAACTTTCGTCCGAGCATTAAAATAGACAGTATAAATTTTCCCTCGTCTAAGCGTCGTCGGAACGAACGAGGACGTTAGACATGTCACTCGCGGTTATCTGCGCATCTCCGGAAAGCGTTGCTTCACCCAGCACGTACGTATACCCACACTCTCGCAGACACGCCATATCCAGAGCTGCCATTATAACTCCTCCGCGTTCCGTATTGTACGAAATTCCACTTTCTCGCTAATTTCAATTATTAGACGCCGATTCGGCTTAGCGACCGAAACAGGGACATTATCGCCCGATGCAAACAGATAAAAAGCCCGCGGCGCGCGGCTGCGGCGTTATTTTTTTCTTTCTTTTAATTAACTACTGTATATTTGCTCGCGGCGTCGCGCGATATATACACGTATATTTTCATAAAAAAAGGCCGCGATCATTATTGCCTCGCAGGTAAAAATAGTCGCCGCTATCGGCGAGCGGAACTCGACGCAATTAGGTTTTCCGCAGCCAAGTGCGGCCGCCCAATACGAAAAATATTAAAAGCGGCTCGTATATTGACAAACTCGAAGAAGGCGCGCGTATATAGAAACGCCGGCGGACGACCTCGTTGCTGCGAATTGGAACGACGTGCGCCTCCGTCCAGCCCCAACGTCTCGTCGTTGATTACAAACAGTATTCTGGAAATAGTATCGACTCGCGGAGCGTTAAGCGCGCGTTTTCGCTTTGCACAGGTGACGCTAATGACACACAGGTGCTGTTTTGCGCGTTCGGGCTCCTCTATTTTTTTTTCTTTATCGTCTGCCGCTGGTGCTCGATCCCCCAGGCGCGAGTAACTACCCACTGAGTAAAGTTACAGAGCGCGCACACACATTTTTCCTCTTGCGAAATATATAAAGTGGACGTTTTCGCTGCTGCTGCTGCTGCTGCTGCGTCGTATACATATCGCGGCCGACGTTTTCGTTTCGAAAAAAAAAGCCGGGGCTCCCCCTGACCTCAGCAGTTACGTACAAATTGCCGACCGTATTTTTTTTTTCCCCGACGTCTGTGTATAGCTGATTTTGCGCGACGCGCCGCGGGATTTTACGATCGGTTAAACGCTGGAATTTCCATTTCGACATTATTCGTCCCGCGGATTATTCTCCGTGCTCGCGAAGAGAGACAGATTACGTCTGCCTTATGAAAATTGCCTCTTATCAGATTACCGCCTCTCTCGCGGCGATTGGAAAATAGTTCGAAGAAACCGAAAGCCGCGCCATCGGCGAGGTATTGGACTTCCTGCGGAACGAAATGAAATAAAAAGAGAAGAAAAAAAAAATGAATCGCCTTGCTCCGAGGCAGCATAGATTCGTCGTTTCCGTCCTCGATTTTCTCTCTTTCCGCTTCCGTCATCCGAAGATGACGATAATAACGCCGCCCCATTAGGGCCCTCCTGCTCTCTCGCCTCGGCCTTGGAATATCGCGGCAATATTGCAGGACGACGACGACGACGACGACGGGGATCACATGCATATATACAGTTGGGAACTGGGCGCGCTCTTTTTTTTTATTTCGTCGAGCGCCGCGCTGCGCATTACGCTGAGAAAAGGCGGCCTTATCTCATCGATAAAAAGGTACGGGTGCTCGGCGTGACGTCGCTTATCGGAGGAAACGCGATAAAGAGGCGTTGGCACGTACACCGCGCGCTTTTTTTTTTTCGGAGGGTCCGCTCGAAAATCTATACACTTGACTTCGTCGTGCCGTATTGTATACTTCCGAGAGGCGAGTCGGGCGCACACTTGTTGGACTAATTTTTTCTTTTTTTTTTAGGCACGGCTCTCCGCGAACGCATATAAAAGTTTATGGATAGATTTCAATTAAGGTTGCGGCGATAGTATAGGTGCTTAGAAGTCTTAGATAAACGTTCCGGTGGGGATTGAAACACTGGTCGCGGAGAAAAAGTGTAGATTGCGTTTTGTAAGAATATAAGCGTTTAGATTTGTATTTTGGCGGCTTATCGGAAAATATGTTAATTTGTCGGTAAATCATTTTCATTATCACTGGGAACGTGTGTTTTTTTGCGTAGAAGCATTAAGAATCTAAAGTATGTTTAAAACGTTTACAAAACGATTCCTATCGACTGACTAACTCGGTAACAATATTCCATTATTGCTTGGCCAATACTTATGTTTAGCAAGAAAATTCTCCTCTTATAACATTCTCCTCTCGAAATTTTGCCTCATTGTTCATCTTCGAAGGGAACATATTATAGTTTGAAAAGGGCCTCGAAATCGAAATTTCGCAAGTCCACCGGCCGTCCGCTCCAAATGAAAGCGGAAACGTCCGGCCGGCCGGCTTAGTAAAATCGCAGCGAATTCGCGCGGGTGTAGATCCAATATCACGCTGCTCTAGAAGTCAGCTCGGTCTCTCCTTACGACTGCATGTACACGCTATCGCAGCGCGTGGCGGCCATAATCTAACACTCGCACACTCGTTCGCGGCGGATAAGGTCGCGATAAATGCGCGGGGGGACTATTGTCGAGCTTCCGCCTCGTCAGGTATACATATATATGCGGAGCTCGATTTTCCCGCGACGACGGAGGAGGCCCTGTTCGGCCCTTTTCGGCGCCTCGCGCGCTGTTTGTAAACGGAAGTGGGCTCCCCGTGGTTGCGATCGCTTGCATAACCGCCGCTTGGCGTTGGAACGAACCGAATTTTTTATGTAAGAGGGATAGTGCCGTAATCGATGCTCAATCACTGAGACGATAGCGATAGACCATTGTTATTGCTGCTTTCTCGCTCGGCCGCTGGAATTTTGATGAGTTTTTAGCCGGTTTTTATAAGTCCCTCCCCCTCCGCATTACCCGACTTTCTAGCTCTCACAATCGGTTTTAAGTTAAATAAATCCGCTCTCGGGCAATAAAATATTATCGCCCGGCGCGCGGGTTCCTCCGAAGCAACGCTCTCTCTCATCCGCCGCTCTCCGGGTTTTTAACGCGATTGCACTCTCGAAAATACCGAGTTCCAGGCTCGGAAGCGCGGAGTAATTGGCCGTACGTCGCGGGGCGGAACGCGCGCGGCGAGTCGCGCTGCTGCCGCCGCCGCCGCCGCCGACATTTTCGTCCTCCGCTCTCTCTCGCGATAAGCGCGGCCTATTTCTAGCCGCGGCTTGTGCGAGCGCGCGCGCGCGCTTTTACGTAAAAAAAAGCGCAGGCGGCAGCGCCGACAATAACAAATACAATACGTGCGCCGAGTGTATATAAGCCCGAGGAGAGGCGAATCGCCGGGCAGAGTCCGGCGCGGCGCGCCGCGGCTCTTCGCATCGTTACAGTTACGCCGGGGCTATTTACAGTTATGCGCGCGAGTCGCCATTGCGGCCTTGAACGATGTAACACTCGCCGGGTCCTTACTCGGGAGGAGGATATCTCACTTCGGCCTCGCGTCGAGGAATCGATCGAAAAAATTATGCTAAAAGAGTCGCTGGGGACTCGTTCGACGATAGGTTAGGTTAGTGCAAGGAGGCGGCTTGGGTTTTTCCTCCGAGAGCGGAGAGAGGCAGGATGGCGATGAATGGCTGATTTTTTTTAGACAGGAAAAGCTGGAGGGAGCAACAGTTTGCTTTTGTGAATTGCACGGTATTCTTGTACATGTA
Organism: Ormyrus pomaceus; assembly: GCA_900474385.1. Classification (NCBI taxonomy): domain Eukaryota; kingdom Metazoa; phylum Arthropoda; class Insecta; order Hymenoptera; family Ormyridae; genus Ormyrus; species Ormyrus pomaceus. The sequence goes on along the minus strand of UCOM01000041.1, from coordinate 13,325 downwards.
ATATTTGCGGCTCGAGGTGGAGAAATTACGGAATTGAAGTAGAATTGGTCGAATTTGCGTTGAAAGGCGGAATTTTCAATTGCAAATTAGCGAGAATTAGCGAACTTCTCTGACTAATCAAAAAAAAGTTGCATATTCATCGCTGCTTCGAATATTTCAGTGAAGCTTCCTCAAGGTGAAATCCGACATTCAAGATTTACAATACACTCGCATTACATTTAATAATACAAATCATAATCGCCGCCTTATTAAAATTCCATTAAACCAAGCAAGGCACTAAATTTCAAGTCGATTATAAGAAAACACGATTTTCCGCTCAGCGTAAGAAGAGAAAAATCCCGGTCCCGGGGACTCCCAAGGATTTCCCAAGAAGCAGCGGGGTAATAAAAAGGGGGGGGGGGAAGGGGCAGCTCCTCGGGCGCCCGAAACCGAAGGAATGTCGGGGCGTTTTCCGTATACGAGCCCCCCGTATATATACAGGCTGGAGGCAGGGTCGGATGCGCGTGATTCGGCTTTTAAAACTCGTTGGCTCTCGAGCGCCGCGAGTCGAAAAGCCCCCCGAGTTGGCCGCTCGGCTGCCCGAGAGGACGTTCACCTTTTTTCGTAACTTTGTCGAGGCTGGTACTGGTATTCACCTGCCTGCCTGCCTGCCTACGGTCTCTCTCTCTCTCTCTCTCTCTCTCTCTCTCTCCTTCTCCTCCCGGCTCGCAGACTTCCGCCTAAATAGTCCTCCCGTCCGCTCGGCGAAATAGCGCTCGAAAATTTTCGATTACTCGGCGGAATGTCGCCGCCGCCGCTCGCTTGCGCAAAGTGCAAGAAAAGCCGCCGCCGCCGCCGCCGCCGCCTGCGGCCGCGCTGAGCTGCTCCTCGACGCACGCGGCGGCGGCGGCGACCTTCAACTTGACCGCGCGGTCCTTGACCCTCCCCCCGTCGATGACTAGCGGAGCGTGTACACAAGCTAACTCGCAACTTCGCTCTTGCAGAACCTGCAGGCCCAGGACGCCCTGATGAAGGAGGACGACTGGACCATCGTCGGCTCGAGGCAGAGCTCGTTCGGCGTGGTGCTGCGCGACCGGCTGATGACGGACGCCGCCCTCGGCGGCCCCAAGCCCATCAAGTCCGAGCACAGCTACAGCCTGCTCGCGTGCAGTCCGCCGCCGACGGTGGCGGTGGGCAGCGGGGGACAGTCGGCCGTTCAGCGGCTCCATCAGCAGCAGAGACACCATCATCACCAGGTCTGCGCCGACGTCGACTCCGCCTTCGTCTGCACCAGCGAGCCCAGCAGGATAGACGGTAATGAATTATTTAAGAGCTCGATAACTGTTCACGAGAGCGAGGAGAGATTTCGGCGACGAACGCGCACAAGGCTCATTATAATACGCGCCTTTTCAATGTATATTAGAAGCGCGAGCAAGAGGAATTTTGTCATTTCTTTTTCTCGGTGGTTCGTTTGAAAATTCGACGTCTTTTGCGCGGAAAATATATAAAATATAATGTAAACGGGGAAAAAGTTAGCGTCTATATTTAGAGTGTGCCGAGTGCGTATTGTTTTTTTTAGCAAAATAGGTTTTATGATCTGTGTCGCTTTTGTCGAGTAGTCACGGCTTGGATTTTAATGCGGATAACTGTAGAGTGACGCGATTTTCTAGAATTATTAGTCATCACATTAATTGCGCGACCTTTTAAGAAAGTCTATCCCGTCAAAGATTTGAAAGCTAATTTTTATCGCAGTTTTTAATAGCCTTTCTAAAATATCTTTATCTTCGGTCTCTCAAAGTTAGTCACAACACAAGTGACGTAAAATTATTGTGCAAATATTATACTTTGGATGGCAAACACTCCAATATTTTGAATCCGCGGACGTACAATTATACTAAATTGAATTATTCCAGCTTCGCTTAACTTGCGCTCAACTCTTATAAAAGATAAAACAACAACAAGCTTATCTCTCGCGATCCGATAACCCAAGAACTCTTGTTTTTTTTCCAGTAACGGACATGGAGGAGGAGTGCTTCCCGGCGATCTCGATGACGACGGCATCTGGCAAAGACTCGTCGCGATCGACGCCAGATCCCTTCGCCGTGAGCTCCGACGCGGTGGAACTGTCGAGGCCGAGCCACCTCTGCGTCACGGACTCGGACCAGTGCACGATCATCAAGGGCGAGCCGCTCAGCGCGCCCTGCAGTCCCTGCACCTCCGACCCGAGCATGCTGCTCGAGGACAAGAGCACCGTCGCCATCTCGCCGCACAATCTCCACCTCACTGGATTCGCCTCCCAGACCAGCGACAGCGAGGACGAGGAAGAGGACATGCAGCAGGTCGGTTATCTGTCAAGGACAGAGGCGGAAACTGATAAGGGAGATTAAAGACAATTAGAATCCGACGGGGGGTTTTTTTTTCCTTGATTACTCGAGCGACACGAGCGGGACTGATTTGTTTACGCGCTCGAAATGTTAGGTTTTTCAGAAAATTATAATGCCGAGTTGTAAGGCGGGATTAATGTAATTAATCTGTTTTACGTGGAACTTAAAGCCCGATATTAATCTGAGATAAATAAATATTCAACGGATTTAAAATTCTTTATAATTTAAAAATAGGATTATCAAACGTAGATTTTAATCTGTAATTCGTTTCTTTGGTTTCTTTCGTGTTACTTCTTTAATATAAAAAATGAACACAAATTATTGTACGTAATAGCCGTCTCGTTTCAATCCACAGAAAAATTAGAGTATTCGTAATAGAATTTAGTGCACTTATAATTTAATGGATGAATAAAATATTAAATTTAAGTGCGAGAACTGCAAGAAGTGAATAAGTTTTCTAAAAATTACAAACTAGTATTTGAAATACGAATAAATCTGCATAGCTTTCAGCTTAACTAACAAAATCCATATCTTTCAGGAATTCAAAGTTGAAACGCTAGAATTGCCGTGCGAGGACATAATCGACCAGACGTCGAACCCGGACTTGCCACCGACTCCGCCAAGCAGCGCGAGCTCCGACAGCGAGGGCACAGTTTCAGCCTCCTGTTCGCCAGAGCGCAGGGATTCCCAGGGCTCCGTCCAGGTACAGAGTCTAAGAGGCTTCCTGCAGCCGAGGCTCTACGTCACGACGAACGGCACGATTGGACAGCACACCGCGAGCACGCGCCAGCCTATACATACGCCCTTGATCTCTTGCCAGCCAGTAAGCAGTTTTTCCTTTTCGTAGATAGACGCTTAGCTTGCGTCACGGGCATTTGCAGTCATATCGCGAGTTTATCGCATAATCGTTTTAAAGAACAATAAAGTTAGAAACTACGCTTGCATAATTGCTGATTAACGCTAAAATTATCTGCGCGGTAAAAGTTAAAGTTAAAGTTAAGTAGTTTTGAACGGAATACAATGTTCTTTGCAATTTAGTTAATAAGAAAATGTGCGAATATTAAAAAAAAAAACTCTTAGGTTGAAAGTTTTTTTACAAGTATTGATTGTATTTTCAATATAACAGAAAGGCTCCACGGGTGTGCTTGTACTGACCGAGGAAGAAAAGAGAACTTTAATTGCGGAAGGTTATCCTGTTCCAACTAAATTGCCACTCACCAAGCAAGAGGAAAAATCATTGAAAAAAGTTCGGAGAAAAATTAAAAATAAGGTTTGTGTTAACTATAATTGATTAAATTAAATTTTGACAATAAAATTATGTGAGTGTTTAACTTACTTTATTTTTCGTTTATTTTTTTCAGATCTCTGCTCAAGAATCGCGAAGAAAGAAAAAGGAATACATGGATGGTCTTGAAAAAAGGGTGACTCTTTTACTGAATGAAAATTCTTCCTACAGAGATAAGATGACTGCATTAGAAAGTACCAATCGCCAACTTGTTAAAGAATTGCAACGCCTACAGGCGATTATCCAGCAAAAGTCTTCCTAAATGTATTTTATTTGCCTAATTACTAGGTAAACTTTAAAAGATACTACCTAAGTAAGCAACTAAGATTACACCGTGAAAAAATGCGTCGACAAGGCAAATTGTGAGCATCACCGTTTCCCAGCCAAGTCTAGAAACGTTGCGGTCAGCATTTATTGAATTAATTTAGTATAAGAAAATAAAAATGGCATGTGCCTTTATATTCAAGCTGCGCAAGCTTGCACTGAGATATTTTTCAAAGTATACGGACTTTTGAGGCCTTTGCCAGAGCCAATGTCTTCGTAGTGTCGGACTAAATAGGCGTGTAGATCCGAAGCCCCAAAGAGAAATATAGGGATCTAAAATATTTTATCTAGCAGTTCACCAATTTATAGTTGTTTAGGATAAACGACGGAACGTATATCTTCTAAGCAGCATTAAAAAAAAAGATATCTGTGTACGCGTGTCTCGTAAAATGTGCTGATCACATTTTTGATTGAGTGATGCTCAATTCAGGGCGAGTTTACACATTTTAGTCCCTTTAAGAAATGAACATCGTGCAAATTAAAAACAATTTAATCTATAGTTGATGTATATAGAAAGTTTTTTGTAAGGCAATGAGTGAAAAGCCTTACCTTACGTGGTCATAATTTTCATTATGGACTGTTGCCAAATCATCGGGGGACGTGCAAGTGAGTGGGAGTTTTCATAAATCAATATTTCCATTTTTTCATAAATATTATTCCATTTACTCTTACTTTTATTCTTCTAAAATTAAATGTGTGAGTGATTGAGCGTTTTTGATTTTTACTCGATATAATAAATGCAGGTATTTTTACAAACCATATTTGTAGGTGTTTATAAATCTGTCCATACCTGCTATTTTAATTGCTTTAAAGATCTCGTTATACCGAAAATTAAAACATACATGAAAAAAGACATTCATATTTTTAACAGAATTATCTGCACGTCTTTTTCTATAGATATTTGAAAGAAAAAAAAATTAGGATCGACTATACTGTACACTAGCACTTGATAATTTTTTGATAATATACTTTGTTTTATTAGCGTTTCAGCTAATAGTCTACAATTATAAAGACTTACTTTTATTGTTTGTTTTTTGAGAGAAAAAGACGAGATAATATACATCAAATTGTGTATTCTATAACGAGTTTTTATAAAATTATATTTGCGCCGTATTTTACAGATATATTTCATATACATAATATATTTCACTTTATATACATGTTATAACATAGCACTTGTATATTTTATATAAGAGTATATACATACGAAAAAGATATATGAGTGGCTATCATCATTTTACGACAGATCTACAATCGTGTTGTTCCGTGTTACTTGTTGTAAACTATTACATACAATTTTCGGGGTGCGTGCGCGTTCTGCACGTGCCACTAAGACGCGCATCTAAATGTTAATATTTTATTTATATTAAATAAGAATGAGAGAGAGAGAATATCGAAAGTATATATAACATATATATAACTGCGTGGGTGATATATATGAAATCTTGTATATTATGCGAATTGATGAAAATCATGAATCTATTAGAGGAGTTTTATATGTTAAAGAAAGATATTTTTCTGATGGTGAATCTACAGGCGATTAATCAATTGTCACGTTAACATGCCACTATTTTTCGCATATATACCTCACTGAATAGATTGTCTGGGTGTTGTCTGACAATAAGAAAATGAAAAAAAAACTCGTGTGGCCCAACAAAATTATTAGTTGTTTATTTCTCTCCCCTCCTTTTCAATAAACGTATATATGTCTAAGCTCGTAGAAACTCTTAAGCAAAAGCAGTTAGGTAAAGTGCAAACAATAATCTGCGCGCACGACGCGGACGATGAAAAGCAATTGACCTCGCAACGTCTGCTTCTTGATCAAAACGAACTTTTTCTTAAGTGTTTACGCGTGCGTTCCTGTTCGCGGCAAGAATTATTTGATACATTGCCTGCACTCGAAGTGCATCCAACTGCAAGTAGAGCATAAAGAATACAGCAGAATTTTATCTCTATTTCATTCGGTAAAACTGGTTCGTCGCAAAAACTAAAAGAAGGATCGAATTGCAGGAATATAAATAAAAAAAAAAAAAAAATGAACGAAGAAACGAGTATCTGGCGTAATAAATATATAAATTCGATCGTTTATTCAGAGCACAAAAAATCCAGCAGCCGCAGAACCTTTCTCTTACATAAGAAAGCATATGTATATATATAACCACATCAGAAAGTTGGAGAGCAGTTAAAAATTTTCGATATCCATTTCGATCTCCTCGGTGCGCTCGGATCGGCTGGCATTTTCGAGGGCGACCAAACTGACCGGTTCGTTGAGGTCCAGCTTCTTCTTGTCCTCCTCTCCTTTCACGCCCGGCGAGTCCTTCAGGCTGTACAGCGGGTTTTCGAAGGTCTCCCCGCGCGCCTCCGTCGCCGCCTCCTCCTCCGCCAGCTGCACGCTGCCCTCGTGCACGTTTTCGAAGCGCGCGAACGCGATCGACTGCTTCCTCTTTCTGCTGCCGCCGCCGCTGCCGGCGCCGCTCGAGCGCAGCTCCTGCCAAATGGCTGCGCCGACCTCGCGACTCGCTTCCCACACTCTGAAAGCGGAATGGAATTTTCACTTTTAGACAGTTTTTTTTTTAAGGGAAATGAAAGGGTTTGCTTCATTTTCCGATTACGGGAGTAAAAGTTGTCAAATGTTTCGCTTTATTTGTTTTAAAAAGCAGTATTTGATTGAAGTATTGTAATAATAATTATTTGATCACCAAGACTGTTATTTTAGCATTAAAAATACTTTTTAGTTCTGTATATATTAAGTCACGTTTATTCTATCCATTTTAATTTACGAGTTTTCTATTTATTAAGTTTTTTCATTGTTTTTTGATAACTTTATTTTTCAATCTGGAAAACGCATGTAGCCTGCAATAATAGAAAAGAAGTTGATTTCTTTCTCATATAAAATATATTGTGTGTATAAACTTTCTTTCATTCAGTAAAAAGATAGTGATTGTCACAAATCGGTTGGTATCGAACTAAAAAATAAACTAATAATATTTATGCTAATCAGTGCAAATCTAATTTTAATTTCAAGGCTAGACACTTATTTTTATCATTAAAATTGTTACCTCAATTTCAGGAATGAAATTATATAGAAAATAATTGTGTAACAAACTCGATTAAAAAGATTTTGTATTATTCTTGTCCAAAACCAATGCAATTTTAACTTTTCTAATCAATGTTGAAACAAGTTTTACGAGCACCAACTATTTATAAGCCACAACTAATAAACAATTCGGCAGAAAAAAAAACAATAAAATAACGGATACGCAATCTGATAAAGGTGAAAATTTGATTAAAACATCGTAGCAATTACAATCCCCCGTAGTTTAACGCAACAATAATGAAGGGAAACTTTGAGGAAAGCGATCAAATCTCCATAATAGCAGTTCGTACTTCGTCGGCAGCTCGAACTCTGCCCGGCAGCGAAAACTAGTCCGTCGCGCGAGAAAGCCAGTCGACGAACGTACGTATATATTTCGAAAATGTCAGGCCGGAAGAGGAGCGGAGGTGGGGGGGCGGGGGAGCTCCGGCTAATAACGCGGGGATGAGAAATCGAGTTTAAGAGAGCAAGATGGCTGGAATGAAATAATAAACTGTTAGGAGTCGCTCGCGCTCCTCGGGGGAATTGAACTAATTAAAAGCCCCCGCCGATTCGGGGGAGTCGCTCGCGAGACTGCCGGAAAGAAGGAATTGCCTGGCCGAGAAAATTCCTAATGGAAAAGCGGGCCGAGGGAGGTAACTGTGGTATATACTAGTTTTGCAAATTAAAATCGCGGAGCGCGCCTTTTTCTCCGTCCGCGGGAAACTCGGCCGATTGCGGCCGAGAGACTGACGCAATTCTGGGATGCGCCTTGGAATTTAGATCTGCGCTTGGATTAGCAAGGGAAATGGTCGCGTTTTATTTGTGCCGTTCGTTTTTTAGCCTCTGCGACGCTTTGTCGGGTAAAAGAAAGCACCTTCGGATTGCTTTCGTTTGTTAAGAAAGTTGTTGTGTCGTGTTTTCCAATGTAAACTGATTTCTGATATGCGTTTTTTTAATCGTCAATGTTTCTTTAATAGTGCAAGTTAAATAAAATTTAAACTTTTTTCTTTTCAAGGATGTCTGTGTTTTAGTCTTTCATCGGATATCTTAAACTATCTCGAAACATTTATCTTATTAACTTTTAATAAAGAACCTTATCTTTTTATCGAAACTTTCTGAAGGATGTAGGTTACTGTGATTCTTGAAAAGCTTTAGTGCAGGTTTGAAATATGAGGAAAAATCTAAAAGAATCACATATTTTTAGAACTGTAACGTCTCAATAATCTGTCTTTAGCAGTACAATGTTAAATCGTAAAAGGAAGTTCATTTTAAAATAGAAAATCAAATATTTTCTTTGATCTTTCAAGTATTTCTTTTTCGCTTCTCCGACAGTAAATCTTGCTTTTCTTTTGTTCTTACATCAAACTTTACGAGCTTTTATTACTGTAGTTAGTTAACAAAATCATAAACGTATATGTATTTTGAGTTTTTTTATAATTTTTTTCACAAAAATTTAAAAATGAAATGTACTAATTAGTAAATTACATAAATATTTAGAAACAATTTTTTAAATTTACAACAAAAAATTAAAAATAAGTAAAACAACACATATAGTTTATAATATCCAATTAAAAAAGGTAAGTTAAATGTTTATTTTTCTAAAAATAGGCTTTATTCATTAACGATGCATCAATAAAAATTTATACTCTAATACCGAACAAATATAATGCTAAAAACAAAATCAACTAAAACTTCAGTAATCAAATGAAAAAATTTCCCAAAACCTCGGCCGCCATAAACCACTTTCATTCCTAAAATTCCGCGTAAAATCCGAAATCGCTTTTCCCAATTTTCATCAAAAAGCAAAAAAAAAAAAAACACGTTGCCCGAAATAAAAGAAGGTCAAACTCAGCTCTGGCGGTGTTTGACAGTGCAGTGGATGCTCGCTTTGCAATCGGGGCGATATTTTGTGCAATGCCAGCTGCGTGTGCACCGGAGCCGGAAACATTTTGCCGAGTTTCAATTTCGAGCTGCGCCCGGAGAACTCGGAAGTTATTAGAATTCTTAGGCGCATGTACGCGTGCACAGCGATACGGCGAGGGTAAATTAGCTTTGATGGTTCCTTTTTTCTCGGGGTGTACTTACTGCGAATAGGAGTAGCCGAATATCGGGAACAGCAGCAGCACGAGGAAGAGAAGAGCGAGGAATCCGCCGAGGAATGGACCCAAAGCGACTGCCAGCCGGTAGTCGTACAAAGGATCACCCGACGTTTCGCTGTAAAGAACGTTCGCTCGTTCCTCTGCACATAGAAATCAGAATTTCATTTCGCTTTATCAAATAATAAACATTTTTCGTTTTATTCGCTATTTTTCAAAAGCACCATTCCCTCATTAACAATTAGTAAAAAGCGAAAAAAAAGAATCAGAAAATTGAAATTTCGGCATCTCGTGCAAGTCCTTAAAAAAAAAAAAAAAGAAGCCGTGTCGGTACTCGACCTTTCAGCGCAGCGACGACTTCAGCCACGGCGATTATTGTTTCGGTGCCCCTGTAGGCCTGCTTTTCCGTTATGAGTATTTCGTTATGACCGTCCCACGTGGCTCTCGAGTGCCAGTCCAGCGTTCCCTCGTACGCCTTCAGAACGCTTCGGGCCACTCTCCGCGCGGTGCTCAGCAGAGTTTTCTTCGAGAGGGCGATTCTGCCCCCGCAGTAGTAGCAGCAGTGTCCTTCCACCTAAATGAGTTAGCTCTTTACTGACAAGGAGAGTGTGCGACATTTGGGTAATGTATTTTCCCGTAACTTTGGTATATGTTTTCTGATGTTAAAGTATGAAGGTATCCGCGTCCGTTCGGCCTAACGCTCGATTTTTCAAAAGGTATGTGCTCTTTTAGCGAAAACCTAAAACTGATCCCTGTGGGACAAGTTTATTTTAACTCCCGTCATTTGAACATCTAAAAATTTTTATTTGTTCAAAAGTTATAACTAAATAAAAATTTATAATAAAATTAAGCTAAAATTACAAGAATAGATTTTTTATGTTACTTGAATCGTCATTCTTTGCTTGACTATAACTTATGAAAAAATAAAGATTTTTAGATGTCTTTTTTTTAATCGATAGAATTTGATCTCACCTTTCAAATGCTGGGAGTTAAAATACTGTATCGTTGATAATTGAGAAGTTATACGTGATTAAACAAAAATCGATTTTTCTTAGATTTTCACTAAAAGAGCACATAACTTTTGAAAAATCGAGCGTTAGGTCGAACGGATGCAGTTTCCTTCATCTTTTAACATTAGAAAACATATCCCAAAGTTACAAGAAAATCCATTACCCAAATGTCGTACACTCTTGTGAGATATAAATGTGCACCGGTCTATTTCAAAATATATGATTTGATATAACGAACTTTCTTGCGTGAGTGTAAATATAGAATAATTGAACTTTTCGAAAGTGAAAAATTAAAAATGACCCTTATCAAACAGTTAAATTTAATTTCAGTGTAATAAATAAGGTAAATATAGGTAATTAAAGAAATACGTCGAAACCTTCAAAGGATATTCGCAAGCAGGAAGACCGCACCTCGGTCGCTGAACGTTGCATATCTCCTCCCAATAATCGCTGAGATCCCCCTCCTGGCAATGGCAATCCTCGCAGCTCGCCAAAGGACTATACCTGTACAACAAAAAAACAACTCGTCCCTCGTTACCTCACTCGGTCCTCGCTCCAATCTCCCTCCACCGTAATACCCACTTGACCGTCGGCCCGTAATCCGCCCTGAGAAATTCAGCGCGCCCGGTGACGTCGTGCTTCCACTCCCATCTGGCGAGGCTGCGATTCGCGTCGGCGAGCCTCACCGCCCGGACCTCGACGCTGCGCGTCGCCGGCAGCCGGACGCTGAAGATCTCCGAGCTCGAGGGCAGCACCACCAGGTCCGACTGGCAGGGCAGACGCTCCAGGTGCGGCACCGCCTCCGAGCTGACGTTCCAGTTAAGCGGGTCCACCCAGAAGAACGGGGTTTCGCGCAGCCAGCGGGATATGCGCGGCGTCTCGAAGATATCGAGGTCGCCGCTTATCTGCGCCAGACGCGGAGATCGGATGAGATATATTGCGGGGGTGGAGTGGGTGGAGTGAATCGATAGTTTTGTGAAAACTCGAGGTTTCGGGTGAAAAAGATATTGGAAATGTTTGTGATTTGATGAGATTGTGATGCAAAGTACGTAATTCTAAGTTATTGCTTCGAACTAGTAACAATATAATAATACTCTTGCTACTCTTGCGACTGGTCGATTAGTGTTTTCAAAACAGCCTTATAAGAAACGAGCGCAACTTCCTCCCCGTAATTATTGCTCGTTCGAACCCTCACTCCCAAGCATCAACCCGAAACTCACTCCCACACTCATCCCCGACCAACAAACCTCAATTTGTCCGGATACGGGCAGCGCGAAAATCCCGTCCCTCGGCAGCAGCGCAGAGTCGATCGTCAAGTCCCCCTCCGCCGGCATCCCGACGGCGTGTCGCATCTCCTGAGGGAAGACGATCCTGCTGCCGGTCTCCGGCACCAATCCGTCGTGCCAGTTGGCGGGGCTGCGCCAGTCCGCGCTGCCCAGCCAGCGCTTCTCCGCGGCCCGGGCCTCGAGGCAGAGCGCGGCCAAGAGAGTCACTCGCAGCGGCCACATCGTCGAGAGAGGAGCTGCCGCACTGGGAGGCGCTCTCGAGCAGCGAACGGGGGGGCGTTAACGAGAAGTCGATAGCGGGGGGATTAGGTTTCAATTGCCGGCCCGATAATAGCTGGCTCTCGTAGTTACCATATGCTTTAATATGCTCTCGATGGGACGAAAGTTAATCCCGTTTGTTTTTATTGTTATCGGTTTATTCGGCGGGGGTGGGGATCGTCGAAGTGGATATATATTTTTTTCTTTTATTGAACTAATGCAATCGAATGATTTAATGAAATTTTATTGAAATTCGACGGAAAATATAGAAATAAAATATTAAATAATAAATGTAATTCAATTCTTATAATAATAATTGATGAAATACGATTTCAATGAAAAAATTGAAATTAAAAATACTGCCATCGCGCTTTTAACAAACGATTTTACTTCGAATTGTGGAAATTGCATGAATCGTATAGGAAGTAATTTTTTAAAACATTAGGTCGTAATATATTAAACAACGAGGAATCATTTATAATTACATCTCCTTTATTTTTTACATTTATATTGAATGTCATTACAGAGTTTGTGTGTTTTGTGTGTACGTGCAAGCAGCAGCCCTTCGCATCTTACTTTGTACTCTGCACTTTCCCAGCTAGTCAGCTCCCTCCCTCCCGCCCGTCCCGTCCTCCCATCCGATTATGAAAACAGCCGCCTGACGCAAGTGCCTGCATCATCGGACCCGATAGACCCTGGCGTCAGGCGGCTTTGCTCTGCTCTTTATATTTTGAAAATCCTTAAAAATCTAAGCAGCCTTAATCCGAGAGCAAGTGGATCGATAGATTGTTGATCAACGAAAGGAGCAAAACTCGATAACCGAGTCCAAGAGGTGAACTGAAAAATTGACCCGAAACAAAACTGGAACGAAAAAATCCCTTATGCGGCCTCCTCGTCCAGCTGCTCGTCCTCGGGCTCGTAGACGCGCTGGCCCAGTCCGAGGAGGTACGGCTTGTCCCTCTGATGATTGACCGACAGCTTCGCCTCGCGCAGATAGTCCAAGAGCGCGTCTCGCTTGCCTGCGAGAGATCGCCGGGGGATTAGCGCGTTAAAAGGGACGGATCAGAGGCTCAATTTAAGGGGGCTTACCTATTCCGAACAGGAAGTCGTTGTTCATGGGGCCGCGTTTGCCTTGCGAGTCGGCGCCGAGCGATTCTTGATCCAGGGGCTGGTAGTAGTCGAGCGCCGCCGGGACCTCGTAGTAGCTGTTGCGCTTGCCGATGCCGATATTGAAGCCACGCGCTCGCTTGCCCACCCCGAAGGAGAACGTATCTTTCCTCTGTGGGAGTAAGAGGACATTTTTTACGTTCTTTCATTTTTTTAAATTAAAATACCGGGGAAAAAGTTATTTTTTTTTTATTTTCTTTTTTCTCTGATTTAAGGTAGCTCTATAGGTACTCTCTAGTCGGCTGAGATATTAAAAAAAATTTCTTTTTAAACGCTTTATTGTCGCACGAAAAGTATTTAAAAAATATTTTCCAAATTTTTAGTATGTTTTGATGTATTATTTTGTTTAATTTTGTTCAAATAAAGCATTATTAACAATAAATTTTGATAGTACATTTGACTTCGGTTATTAGGTTAATAATTATGACGTATCTTGCGATATTGTCAAACTGTATGACGC
>UCOM01000040.1:0-172623 GCA_900474385.1 Ormyrus pomaceus | reverse complement strand
GGGGGGGGGGGGGGGGGGGGGGGGGGGGGTAAAGGGGCGAGTTTTCAAACAAACTAATCCACGGCGGAGATGAGAGCAGCGACTGAAAAAAGGATCGGAAAACGAGTGACGAAGCCGTGGCTTTTCGCGCGAATGCAGCTCGGCCCTCTAATTACGCGAGTGCGCGGCCCTTGGGAATTATAGGCGCAAGCGCCCGAGGCAATCGGACCGCCGTGCAGTCGCACGGGCTAAAAATTGGCCCCGGGCCGCGAGAGTGTCGGATTTTAAATTGCGGCCCACATTTTTGTCGTTACAAATTAAGCTGAACTAATAATCTGTGCTTAACGAGAGAGGCTCGTTTTATAATCGCCGGCTGCCGGCGGAGGGATGAAAGGGAGGAGAGAGAGCCCCGGAGAAAGTTGCCGCTTCAATTTTGGTTACCGCGCCGGTTGAAGCTCTCGGGGCTACTCCGACTCTAATGCCGTGCACTAGTATTTAACTGAATTATTACCCCCTTTTTTTTCATGAAACAGTTTAAAGCGGTTATCCTCTTCGTCGTCTGCGCGCAAAATGCACGCAGCTCCGAGATTTAGGGGGGAAAATTGAGCGTAAAATGTTTTGCCATTGTTCAAAAACTTTGATAATTATCTGAATAGAAGTGTAATTGTAAGAAATTGTTTTACAGAAAGTTTATTGCAACTGTTATTATTTTGCTATTATTATTGCAGCTTGGAGTTGAGATGATGAAAAAATTAACAGGCAGACTGAAATTATTTTTCCAAGCATGTATTATCTGTTAAATTTATATAATATTAGTCTAAAAATATATATCTATGTCTGGTTTAAAAAACTGACTATTTTCTTCACATTCACAGCTCAGAACCACTTTAATAACAAGCATCAATTATTTGAATGTCCAATAAATCTATATCACTTTAAAACACAAATATCACAATATTGCCTTATACCAACAGATGAAAATAAGCTTAAAATACATTGAAGTATTCCACGAGAAACTCCGTTCACAATAAATAATGAAAATTCCCCAACAAAGAAAATATACGCGCACTGCAAAGCATAAGCAAACGCCGCAGCCCCTCTCTGAAGCTTGCGAAAGAGGGTACTTTCGGCGCGCAATACAAACTAATCACGTCACAGTGGTATGACGCGGGCCAGACAACCGCGCGGCTGTAATTCAAGTCCCGAGACTTAGGGCTCTTGCACGAATGGAGGAATAGCGAGGAATAACACCTGGAAGCCAATCACAAGCAAGTTTTAAAAAGACGTGTTCCTTTCTATTCCTTCAAAAAGAAACAAGTCTTTTTAAAGCTCACTTGTGATTGGCTTCCAGGTGTTATTCCTCGCTATTCCTCCATTCGTGCAAGAGCCCTTACGCTCGTCTCAGCCTCCCCCTTCCACCGGTGCACATGGCAGAGGACAGTACCGCGTTGTACACCCGGTATGATCTTATAATTGAATCCCTTTTAGCCGACCATAACTATTCATGATATCATTCGCGTCTGCGCGGTGGAGCTCGCGGATATTCCCCCCGGTGCCCGGTAAATCCTGAGATATTCAAAGGCGTTTTCGCGCTAAGTGAACTCGAGGCATTCCGTTTAACGATATTTATTTCTTAATACTATATCTCTCGGTTTATGCTGTTCCTCGCTAAAATTTTACATTTCCGTATTTCGCTTGGAAATTTATTTCCCGCGCGCGCGTTCGAGCGGAAAGGATTTTTTCCTCGTTTATCAAGCAGCTCGTGTAGGAGCATAAAAGCGAGAGAACTCGGAAAAAGTCTTTTTATTAGAACTAATAAAAACTTTGATAAAGCATATATCCGCTTTAAAACATTCCCTAATGCACCCCCGAGGCCGTATAATAGATTTTTCGCGAAATCCCGCGCTCAAAAATGCATTCTGCGCCGCGTCTCGAAATACCCGGCATTCCGCAAGCATGTTACACCGATGCGCGGGTACATACGGTACACGGTATACACACGCGCGCCGCGTAAAGTGAGCGAGCGCGCGCGGCGAGAGCGTTTTACAGCGCGATCATGCCGACGCGCTAATAACAAGTCGGCACGCATGTACACACTTGCCGCCTCCCCCTCCCCACTTATGCACGAGGCGGCGGCGGCGGCGGCGGCGAAAAAGGAAGACGAGAGAGAGTCCCGATGGCCGCGGATGGCCGTGAAAATTTTTCGAGATTGCCCGGCGTGCGAGGCGCGCACGCGCGCCTCTGTAATTTTGGATTTCGGTGCGAAGATAAGGCGCGGCAATTTCTTGCGCCCGCTAAGTGCTCCATCCTCGCCTCGTCGATGTTCCTACGGCCGGCGCGCCGGTTATAAATGACCGCGATGATGCCTTTCTGCGGTGTGTGCACAGCCGTGATATGCGCGCACGCAACCTTGATTGTTCTCGTTAACGGCCGGGGATGCTCATCTCTCGGGCTGTCCGAATGTCGCGACTTTTTTTTCTCCGCGACGATTTGGACTGTTAATACATCGTTAAGGAGAGATTGACTGGCGGGGATATATGGTTGTCGTCCGTCAGGCTGCGAAGAATGGGCTTTGCGAGGCTATTTTTGTGAAATATTTGATCGAAAACTAATACGGGAAAGCTTCCTTGATTGAAGCGGATATTTTATTTATATTAGAAGTGGAATTTCAGATAATTATTTATTACTTCTTATTTAAATTTATTTTAACCCTTTTGCAATCGATTTAAACTTTAATTTTACAGAATTTAACGTAATTATAATTTCAACGAATATTTAATACAAGATTTAATGCATGTAATAAATTTATTTTAAGTAAATTCTTTGCAAAATAATTATGCGTTCTCGGAATCCAGTAATAAAATCGAAATTAATTATTTTTATAAATTAGCAATTTCATAAATGAAGTAGTAAAATAATATAATTTAGCCGCTCAAAACATGAAAGAGCACGGAACTTTTTAAGCTCCTGAATATATGCGATTGCTTTTTTTAAAAAACTTTTAACTCACTTTAGAATATTAAGACCTTTTCAATTGTGAATTTCTAAAAATAATTTCAGAAACAATTCAAATAATTTAAATTCACTTTACTTCATTTACATTTCGCGTCTAAAAAAACTTTGCTAAAATGTTTCCAATGCCGAAACGTTTATAAATAGAATCAGCCTAGATGAAGCCTTTTCTGACTTATAACAGATGATCGTATATTTTTTCAGATTTAACTTCAAACATACAAGTACCTCGTGAATGCTATTAAAGCAAGCTATTTCAAGCGCAATGTTTGTGTAACGATGGTTCGATGAAAATATGGGAGTTGGATAATTCACGGTTATGTTTTATCTCCTCTTACTGTGCAAATATGAGAAAAAAATTCGAACGCTTTTAGAAGCACTTGTTCCGGAAAAAAAGAATGGAAGCTCAAAAATAAACGCGCGTAATTTTCGGGCGAGGCCGGAGGATCAGAAAAACTATTACATCAACCGCACAGACGATTAAAGAAAATAAATATGGTCGAACAAAGTTCCGTTTGGTAGATACAGTTGTTTGAAAGGAAGACTTCCGCCAGTAAAGAGAGAATCTTGCCTCGCTTGTTCTTAAATTTACGGCGACAGTGATTTAGAATCTCTTCTTTTATCAAAGTGGTGAGATTTAGCGGATAATGGTTAAAACACCTTTTTTTCTTAGCTTGTTCTTTACGATTTTGCCTCAGTCTCGAACTTTTAAACATTTCTCTCTAAAAAAAATTGTATATGAATCTTATACTGAAATTATAGTATTTTTCTTAGTTTGTGAAGTAGTTGCAAGTTATTTTTGTTACTTGTAACTAATCCAACTTTTGTACAGGTAACTGTTTTAGCCTCTATAAAACTTTGCAATATAATGCTGATTCTAAATAAATAAATATAGCAGTCTGTCTAAAGGCCCCAACAATAGTACGCGAAAAGTAGTAATAATATGTTAATATAGTACATTATTTAGTAGATAGATGTCGCTTTGCTGAAAATTACTAAAGATATAATAATAACCTACAAATGAAACAGCTCAAAGAAACATATTAATTAATTAAAGTGTGCTTCTATGGGCGGGCAGGGTGGGTTAGTATATTTAGTATGATTTCTTTAGTAACTTTTTTCGCGTACTATTGTTGGGGCCTTTAGACAGACTAAATATAAATAACAATTCTATTGTGGCTTGCATAAACAAGTTTCTACAACTTAACCTTTGGTAACTATTCAGTACTCTATTTCAGAATAGAAATTAACGAGCTAACTAAAATGAATCTTTTGCATTTTAAGCCCGAATAAATTACTCAAGCTCTAGCTTTTTAAAAAATAATCCGCGCTTAAAGCTGCAGTCAGAATTTTTCACTTTACCTGCTCGCTTTAACCAAAGGCAGTTTTTGCACTACGACATGCGCACAACAAATTCACGAAATAATAAATACTGGGAAAATACGCGCATTGCTGACTCTCGTTGATACGTAGACGTCACATTTTGTCTGGCTGAAACTTGATATGTCACTGGGATTGCTGCATTCTAGAGACGACAAAATGTAATCCGTTCACCGAGCGTTGACAACTTAATTTCAAGATCACTAAAATTTTATAATCGTTGTCCCAAAAAGGTGAGGGCTTAAAATTTATCTTTTAAAAGCTAAAAACTATTTTAAAGTGTATAAATATACTACTTTTCAACATTTTTTAAGAATGATATATTCTTTTTCGACAGAGTTTTAATTAAATTTATTTAAATTTAAAAAGTTAGCGTTTGGTTCAGAAATTCCTCATTTAATGGCACGTAATTTAGGTTTTAAAAAATTCTTTCTGTTGAAAAACAAAAAATATTTCAATTTAAAATTTAGAAAAGTGAACCACGTTGAAAAAAAACGCATCCATATTGCGAACGAGAATAACATAAAACTTAAATACAGTTTCCATGTTTCCAGCAGTTATTCGTTCTCAGTAAAACTTTCCACTAACTGTATCTAATATGTCAACGTATTTCAAAAACAATTTTAATTAAATAATTACTGCTGCAATTAGTAAAGTCGTAGATCAATTAACTGTTATTGATTATCGTTCATAAAGGGCAAAGTAAACGAATGCTATTCAAAGTTCGTGCAAAATTTAATTGCAATAAAAATCACATTTTATTATGCGATCTTCGAAATGAGTATATTACCAATGCACTTAATTAAATGCTGAATTACAAATGAAATGGCACGATTGTAGAAAGTTTCTTAAAGTTTGCAAGTATCTTTGGTAATAAGCTTCTTCCATCTTTTCCCTCGTACCTCGACGAGAAACTTTCCGTATTGTCACGTGTCATATTCCGGAGTTATTTCCAGAACTCGAGTTGTTGTTTTCGATAGTCTGTCCGGGGAGACTTTTCAGAGCCATAATTGCCAAAGATGTCAATACTTTTATCGGAAATTATAAATTATATCTCAGCAATTGGCTTCAACAAATACGTTTCCCTTTATTCTTTCTCCCCGATGGCAAAGCAGCAAAACTAATTAAAGTTTCTCTATCTTTGCTATTTATCTCCCTTCTTACATTTTTCAAAGGATATTGTCTCGAAAATTGACCAGTTTATAAACTTACAAAGATTCTTCATTGAAAGCAACTGCGTATTATTAAATTCACTTATTTTTCAAAAAAAAAACGTTTCCAAGTCAAAATGTTTTTCCCCGTCTGAAAAGCGTGCATAAAGCAAACCTCGCTGCATTAAATTTTTATCAGGAAGTCCTTATTATGCTACTTTCATTTCTGGCATCAAGAATTCCCGCAACAGCGCGCGCGCGCTTTAAAAAAAAGACGAATATTTCGTAAGGAACCCGCACAATTCCAGGAGATTTACCCCGGCGAAAAATAAAAGCCCGCGAACGAAATTTCAATGAGAGGGAGAGAGACAGAGGTAGAGAGGAAAGAGAGGAAAGAGACCTTACGCCCGCTGCGGGGTGGTTCAGCTGCGCGCGGCGTTGGCTCTCGCGCGCCGAGGTAATAACGTCCCCCGGTAAATATTCCCGCGGCCGCCGCCGCCGCGCGGAAGCATTCCGCAAGCAAGCGGCGTTGGCGGCCCTGCAAATGCAAATCTCGCCGTCCCCCGAGAGGGGGCGGATTGCGGAGCTTGCTCTCTCGCGCACTCGCTTTCTCAGACGCGAGCGCGCGGTAAAGAAACAGCCGGAATACGGAAAGGAAATCCTCCCCCCGGCGAGAGAAAGAGAGAGAGAGAGAGAAATTAGAGTGGCTTTTTCGCGGCAAGTATGCAACCGAGGAAAACTTGCCGCTTAGCAGCTGGAAATGTCGCCTACTTATGCCGCGCTAACGGTCGCCTCTCCTCGCCTCTCCTGCTACCAACTGAATGGCGCATCAGAGATTTCACCCTTCATTGCTCTGATGCAGCTCCGCCGGCGCCGTGGGAGGGCAATCTTTTTTTTCTTCTGTATCTCGGGCGAAAAAATTTACAATTCTTTTCGCCTTACGCTTTTTACCGTTAGAAATCCGCCGGCTTTAATGTACATTTTAAGAGGTTAACATTTTATGTGCAATTATGAGAGAAGCTCGGGAAGATAAAGTTTTCTTTGAAAAATTTATAGTCGAAACTGCGTTGAAGAAAGAAGGAAGTTGAAGTAGCGAGAGAAGTAGGAAACCTTAAGGGCCAGAAGTACATTTATCACGTTTCCTACTGAGTTTTTAGCTCTTGTTTTGCTTATAAATTAATATAAGCTGCGGGAGGCTATTTTGACGCGGTTATAAAAGTGTTGGAAAATACAAAAATATTTAACTCCGACTGACTGTGCAAACTCTCAGGTTTATAGAAAGCGTATATAGGTAGTACGTAAATAAAAACGTGTGTTCCCAGTATTTTAAATTTACACACTGACATAAATGTCATTTCCATATAAGTGTCAAGCACTTTTACCGTCGCTTGAGCTATTAAATAAGGAGCTAAAAAATAATCCTCCCTTCTAAAAATTCTAATCATTGTAAAATTCTAAATTGTAATTCGCATAATACCACATTGAGCCAAACACATATCTTCCAATATCTCAAATGTTAAAAATCCTCGAAGGATCATCGTTTTTCGACCTTGTCTAATAATTTACAAAATCACCGCGAGTTAACAAGAACAGTCAATTAATCCGGGGAGAACAATCGCAAGACGATCATCGCGCGAGTCGAGAAATCAGCCGAGGCGAGCGTCTCGACAAAGCGCCCGGCAAACAGCTGCAACCGCTCGAGTCAATATTGAATTTTAAAATCCGCCTATTCGCCGGCATGTATTTGCATGGAGCAAAGAGAGCCCGCGGAGCCACCTCGGGCAAAAAGATGCACACCCCGAGAGACGAAGATTTACGCAGGCCGCTGCACTCTCTCTCTCTCCTTCTCTCTCCCTCCGACCGTCCTCTCTCTCTCTCTCTCTCTTGGCGTTACGTAAGGAAAGCCTCATTGAGAGGAACGCGCCGCCGCGCTGTCTGCCGCGCGCAGCGCAGACTGCAAGGCGGCGCCGAGGCCTCTTTGCACTTGTTGCGAGGAGAGAGCCGCCGCGCGAGAAGACTCCGCTCCCGGATGAGAGGGAGTTATAACTGCACGGCCGCTGCAAAGCCCCGAGGGACCGGCGACGGGCCATTTATCGCTCGAGAGATTGTGCATTGAACGAGCGCGCCGAGATTCGGCCGCGCCCGCCGTCGCTCTTTCACCGAGAGAGGAGACGAGTCGTTCTCTCTCTCTTTCATTTTTTCTGTCTTTCTCTTTTAATTTTGCGATAAGTTAATTGCGCCTTTTCAATTCAATTTGACAGTCGGCCGGCTTTTTCGCCTTTCAAGAGCGCCGATCCGCCGCCCGCGAATTTAAACCCATTTCAATGGAAGCGCTTGTGCTCGATGAATGTGCGGCTTCGCTTGTCTTTTCGTTGTACTTATTTGTTCGCCGAGGATCCGACGATATTTTAAAATGCGCGAGGAGGACACGGTTTGCGTTTTATTTTTTTCCGGAAATATTTTTTTTCGGACAGAAGCCAATTTAAAGAAATGAATATAAAAGGTTTTCAGAAACGCAAAATGTAACGAAATAACGTTTTGAGCGCGTTGAACTACTTTATTTGCATACAAATAGGTGTTTTTTGTCACTGTTTCAAGCGCATAAACTAAATTACCAATGCATTTAACACGTGCGGAAATTTACGTATTGCAGACATGATTTTGTTTATACTACCTTTGTTCATTTTTAAAACATAAATTTTTACCATACTTTTGAATTTCAATTCGACTGTGATAAATGATAAATCAATTTATAAGGATAAGGAGAAAAAAAGAAATGCGATACTGCGAAGTTTGCTCTCCTTACATAAAACGGTATATTATTATGCGAATGGAGAGAAAAAGGATTCAGTGTCAATAGCAAAGCTCGCGCACAGATATTCAAAACGCCGCCTCCGTCGCTACGAATCTTTTCGTGTATATATATACGCTATTCGCATTGAGAAAGCCGCTTATTTGTTTGCTACCGTAACTTCCTCACCCTGCTTTCATTCGATTTTACTCCAACGCCCTTAAAATTTGAATTGAGCGAAACTCGACAATTTTTTTTTTTTTTTTTTTTAATGCAGCTTACAAAAGCGTAAGGAAGTTTTTTCGAAACTCTTGATAGAATAAATATACATAATTATGAACTAAAGAAGAGCGTAACTAAATTTTTTCTTTGCTTTTTTGTTTCAGGTAAGTTGGTCTACTACATACGGTGAATAAGAGAAGAAATAATTAGCGGTTAATGCAGAGTGATATACGGCCTTGTGTACAGTATAATTAAAAAATATTATAATAAATTCGAAGGTAGCGTGTTTAAAAATTTTTTCAATATTGAGTAATTCTATCCGATTTATGGAAAACAATATTTAATTATACAGAAACATAAAATTACCGCAAAGCAACCTCGTTTTATTAAAAATTTAATTAACTGTAATTTTCATTTCAAAAATTAATTACCGCTTTACATCGCGCTGTATAAAGAAATGCTAATTTGAAAGCTTCCACTTTTACTCGACACTTAATTTATAAAAATCATACCCCTATATAACGAGAGAGAGGTGCTACTGTATAAACATTCCCAAAAGATGAAAAGAAAATCCAATAACGATGAGTCAAAAACGACAGACTAATAAGATCCGGAGCTGCTTAAAAATTATTCAGCAGCAGTACGTCGCTAAAAGAGCTTTAAGACTCGTTTTGATATCGCTCTCCGCGAGAGACGCCGACTCCTACGCGGCATTCGAGCTAGGTCCCAGTTCTTTACGGTCGCGCTGCTTCTTTTTTCTGTCTGCTCGCCCTTCCCCCCACCTCCACCACCGCCGCCGCCACCTCCGTCGCTCCTCGTTCTCTTAGTTTCTCTCTGTCCTCTGCTTTGCCTACTCCGCCGAATGAATTATTCTCACTTTCTTGCCGCGTCCCGCCTCGCAGCGATGCACCTGCAACAATGCCCTGGACTCGGCTTTAATGCAAATTAAATTTTCCTTCGCCCGCCGGCGGCTTTTCCTTTTATTTTTTAAAAGTGTACACCTCAGAAAAATGCACTCTCAAAAGCAAATACGCTTTATTCTTTCGACGCCCGCCTTTTGTCATTTTTAATAAACTTATTATTCGCATGACCCCAATTAAATTAGATACTTGACTTTTTTCTAACGGATAGTATACACGAATTAAAGCTTGCTAGGATATTAAAAGCCTTTTTTCAGGTCTTGTTATTCAACATTGTATCTCCAGATATTAATAAAAAAAAACAAGCAATTCAATTATTTGACTCAATCAGCGGTGCAATTATTAGTTTCACAATTAATAAAAAAAAACCACTTGCAATAATTTGCAACAAATTGCAGTTTTACCAACTTAATTACTTCGCGCGGTAGATTAATTTTTCAAATTCAATTCCGAGCGCGTCGAAAACTTCAAGAGCGATAAAAATTATCTCGGAATAAAATAAGTTGCAGCACAAGAATTGTCACCAGACTGTGTTTGCACTTGGAGGGGGACTAAAGCAATCTCGCGGAATCCCTTGGATAAACAGGATCAGGAAAGTCTTTGCGGGCGGGAGGATGAGCATCTTTGCAGAAAACAATGCGACTGAGCTCGCAGCTCCTCGTGATGAAACTTTGTTGCTTTAAGGAATATAAAATTAGTATAAGATTCAAAAACAAGTCGAGTGATATATTTATGGCGAAATATTTAAAATGCGCTTTAAAAACCGTTGAGAACTAAATTATGAAGTTTATGACGTATTTAACAAGTTCAACCCGGAGAACGACCGGAACGTAAAGCAAAAATAAGATGTAAAAGTGGCCTTTCTGAGTCTCAAGACTGTTCTATAGTTGTCTGAGCACGCATTGTCCTTCCATTTTTTTCCCTTTAGTTTCTCTTTTTACTGGCTCGCACTTTTTTTTTTTTTTTTTTTTTTTTCTTTCACCGAAGGGTAGAATTTCGCCGTCAGACAATGTATATCCTGTAACTTGAGAAGCCTGCAAAAATTTCATAATTCAAAACTGTAGACTTAAACTACATGCTTACTCGGTACTTACCTCTCTTCACCGTTCGATTCTCGACCAGCTATGTGTTTCGCGCTTTAAATTTACGACTTTCGTCACGTCGCCGTAAAAATCGACACTGCGCAAATTCTTGCGATTTCAATTCGCTCGTCCGCATTTCAAATGAATTGTTTATTTAACAATCTATAAAAACAACGCAATGCAAAACCTTTATTAACTCAAGCATCCCCCCCCCCCCGTCCAATAAATAACTTACGGCGCGCTCCCTCATCAATTATTATCCATAGCAATGCATACAGCGCGGTGTGCACCTCCGAGTACAAGCGACATTAGCGATGCATGTATAAAATCGATTAAGAAAGCGGACGTTTCAATGGCGCGAGTCCGCGTCGTTCCTTTTTCGCACTCCTCCCCCTCTTACCGAAATAAATGGACGAGGTGCGAGAGAGAGAGAGAGAGAGAGATAGCTGTTGTGATTGAGTATGCCCGGCACGTACAGGACGCGCACGATTCTCAATCTCGGATCCGGACAAAAGGAAACACGCGCGGAAAGATGAGCCGCGCCGTCGTAAGTATGCGGTATATCGCCGGTACGATGCTATCTAACCGCGAGATGAGACACTCAAAGGGGGGGACGGGTGTTGATAATTTATTCGGCGCTTGTTGAGGCTGCCTCTTTTTTTTATTATAATAAACGTAACGCGTCCCTGCTGATAGAAGCGGCTTGCGGTTTTCTTTCTTTTTGAGGGAGTTATGCTTTTTTCCCTCGTTACTTTTTGAAGAATTAGTATTTTTTAAATTAGCCAATTTGCATATTTAACGCGACGGTAAGCTTTGCGTGAACGTTAATTTTGCGAGCTTTACCTTTTTTTTAATTATGAAGCAGAACCAGAGCGTAAATTAAAACGAGTTTGGATTTAGTAGTTTTAATGCATATAGATGGAAAACGCGAAAAATAAAAACAATAAATAAAGTCAGTATGTCAATAAAATTATTCAGAATCTATATAGCATTTAACTCAATCAAGTTTGAATCCAGTAGAATGATATCTTATTTCAAGTTGATATCGTTAATGGAAGTTATACACATACACCACAAAGCTTTCCTCAAATTAGCCAACTTCGGCGGCGGAAACTTCCAAGCTTTGATGCAAGTAAAACCAAGTTCCAGATGACTGTCTTTATAAATTACTGCGTAAGAGGAAAATTAATCGATTTAATTTTAAAACTAAAATCGCACGTCCAAAAGAATTAATGCACCTCGCAAAGAGTCTAATGGAGTAAAAAGCATTTCCTCGGCAAAACTCGGTTATATATTTCGTTTGAAGGAAAGGACGCACTTCGGAGCCAATTAAAATCACTTAAAAAGCAGGAAAAAAAAAATTAAATAAAACAGCGGAGCTAAATAGGAAGAGCGCGAGAGGAAACAATAGGAAGGCGGAAACAATGCGAAAAGGTAGCAAAAAGACAGATGTAGCGGCACAGCGGCGGCGTTGTTCGAGGTCAGTACTCCAGGGGTTTTCGCACTTGGCGTGAATTTACATTCGCCCATTCATCTGGCCGAGCGGGGAATGCTTGTCTGTGTGCGAGTCTACTACGCGCGGAAACTTTACGTAACCATTACGGCGCGGCACGCCGCGTGGTCAAGTGCGCGCAAGCTCAAATTGAATTTCCCGTTTCGCGGTGGCTTTGCCCGCCCTTCAATTGCAATGAGAACGACGCGCAATGCCGAGGCTCTTCGCGCGCGCGCGGCATAACAGCGTGTCCGACGCGGCGACAAATACGAGTTTTATATACTCCTCGCTAATGTCCGACGGTGCAGCGCACTTGCCTGTATATACGTAAACGCTGTGTGCGAGCGTCCTCGTCGTGGAGAGTTTCGGCCGGGGGAGGGAGAAAAACTGCCGCGGAATTCGACTTCATTGACCGGCGCGCCGCGCTTCCGTCTTTTAAATGCAGCGCGAGCTATTCGCCCGATGAAGATTGCAACGCGAGCTTTATGTGAGAAAGCGCACGGCTAAATGCTCTTGCGCTTTGTTTTTAGAATGGTTTAGTTTTTTTAGCCTTTTAACGACCGGGGAAGATTATTAGCAGAACAAAAATAGAGAGATTGCATAGTATATTATGGTTTGGGTAGTTTATTTTTACCGCTTTCAATTACAATTTTTATTATGAACTCGCGTAAAGTTCGTTTAATATTACATTCACTTTGGTGCATTAATGGAAAAACTTTATACTCTTTATAAAATAAAGCTCGGCAGTAATTTAAATTATGGTGCGTTGCACTGATTCTTGTGCAAGTCTATGCATTTTGAGAGATTTGTAATTGCAAACAAAGGAAAAAAGCACTTCTCTTTTGGTATGATTTTAAAACTTTTTTAGAGGGAAACAATAAGTACTGTCACTTTGAAGCCCTTAATGTAGAATGTTCCATTTTTTTTTTTTTTTTTTGTGAGTACGTGCATATGGGATGCACGCATTTAGCACAGTACAAAGCATCTTTTTCATTTGTTAAATGAACTATCTTCTTCTCTCAAAGCTTAAGCACTTTTTGAATTTATCACAGTGAATTTTCATGCAAAAAGCGCCGGCGAGAAAGTCTGCTAGAATTTCCTTTTTAATTCTTTTTCAAGCCGCGCATTATCGTCTTTTTTTAATATTACAGTGGAACTTTAAATTTTAAAGGCTTTTCAAAAATAATGCCTATGAAGCAAACCAAAAAGGAGATTAAAAATTCGTATTTATTTTTCCAAGCGCCAGGTTTAGGATAAAAACTAAGGAATTGCAATTCTCAGAAAATACCGGGCAAATCCGAAGAGCCATTATGATTCCGTTCAATCATACAGAAATGGATTAGCGTTTCAAGAGCTCTGCATACAATCCCGCATGATTATATAGAGCCGTATATAGTTCTCCCCGCAAGCTGAAGGGTTCTTGATGGCAAAGACAATGATTACGGTATACATATACAAGATCATGAGCAGCTCAATTCGCAGCTCTTCATGCTCCCACATAGTGGCTGACTAATACTTCATCTCGAACAAAGTTCATTTACTGCTTTCAAGACTAGAACATAAATCATAGTTTCATTATTGTTTAAACACACTTCATTAAACGATCCAAGTTAGTATTTCTACATTGCAATGGTTAAAAAAAATAATTGGTTCCTTACTTCCAAGTTGAAGGAAACAATTTTATTTAATCACAAAAACGCTACCATCTCTCTTATTCACGATTACAAGCGCAAAAAAATTGCGGTTACTTTCAAGCCCCATGTTCGATTGAAGCTTTTTCCCCGAGTCCTGAATGCGTAATGGACATAGCAGGCGAGCGTACGGTAGAAAATGAAATTTATAGTAGAACACGGGTAGTAAAGGAGTCGCGTATATAAAGGTATATGCATTGTACCGCAAAGAGATTCGCTGAGAAGCTGAGACCCGTGGATTTAGCTTCGCGGATCCGCCGCGAAACGCCGACAGCTATAGAGAAAAATTTACTGCCTATAAAGTCTTTAAAACGGCAATGAAATGTGAATACAATACGAGAGACAATGACTTTGGTTCGCGCAGGTGGAATATGTAATGCGGTGGGTATATCTATAAAACTAACTGTATCTTAATGCAGTAACGTCATTTTAGAATTGTGCAAAAATGCATAAACGAGCTATACGAAGACTGTTCGATTAAACATTCGAGCGAACGTTTTTTTTTTCTTACAACGTGAACAGATCGGATTTGTTTATGTAAACACGAATAGCAAAATCAAATTTGTCATTTGAAATTTGGCAGAAATTCCAATAATACTGTTATCTGGCGAACTAAGCCGTGTACAGTATAAATGACGTAAGACCTAAACTAGTCTATTACCGGGAAATCGTGTCAGACTTGGTTTGCATCAAGTCGTGTCTTTTACAGCCTAGAAACTTTACTCGGTCGTTTAATACTGTAAACGTCACGTCAGTAGCAGATTTTTGACAGTTTCAATATGATACCAAAATAAATAGTAAATAAATGTGCTTTACACTTTAATTAATTTTAAAATTAAAATTACGGACAAAATTTTTAGATAAAATATAGTGCCTTTTTGAGATTACTTTAGTAAAACTTCTCTTCATCTAGACTTTTAAAAAGATTTGATAATGGTATATTTCAAAGTGAAGTCTAATTCGAGCATCTAAATACAATAGCCGCTTGAAAGGGACGGCTGAGGGATTACGCGAACAGTTATTAACGCCGCGTCGTCGAATCTTGACTAGTTATCTTGACTAATGCTCTCATTGATATTCGCATTGCTGATTCAATCATGTAGTTTGCCTTAAGCTCAAGCTCAGTCCAGATATACGACATGAAATGTTCTATTGATCCTTAAATGGAAAATTTGATATCGGTTTCCAATTTAACCCAGATTAACGGATGCTTTGCTTCATTCATTAAGTAATTCAAATGATCCCACGGAATACCAAATAACTAAAAACTTACTAAGAATGTTACAACTTTCTTATGCTCCCGTACTCTATTCCATTACGTATACAGTCCGTTCCACCCCCCGAAGCTAAACAAAAAAAAAAGGGTATATTTCTCCGAGCAAACTTTACCTTGTTAACGACTGGCAAAGGATCCGACAAAAAGTTCCGACCTACGTCTTTTTCCGCGATCGCGTGCGCCGAGAGCCCGAAAAGCAGTGATTACACGGTGGGTGGTCCTCGCGCTGCCTGTATTCAATGGCCCGTAGATCAAGAGCCGCGGTGTCCGCTATCGTCGCGATGTTCCCTCGCGAGAGGAGGATAAAAAAAAAGGAAAGGAGGGAGGGGAACGGGAGAGAGGGAGAGAGAGAGAGAGAGGATAACGTCGTCTTTCGGGGCCCCCCCTTGTAATTAGTTCGTTCGGGAGAAACGAGTTTGAATGGCTGGTTCCCCCGCGAGAGCACGCGTACGTGTAGCCTCAGAAAAATAATGATGTACACAGAGCGACCGCGGAACGGTGGTTTACAACTGCTGCTTGTTCTCTCTCTCTCTCTCTCTTTCTCTCTCTGCCTTTCGGCGGAGAGCAGACTTTTTTGACAAAAGCAAAAACGGATTTACCGCGGGACTTCCTTTCGCCCGCTTCATTATTGTTGTGTTATATAGGGCAGGGTTTTTTATTATTTTATGTCGGATCTTAATTCGAATTTAAGCCTGTTATCTTTGGTTTTCTATTGTACCTTTTTCGAGTCGAATAAGAAGATTAAATAATTTTTATTTATTTTCCTGGAAGCAAGGTTTTGTCGGCTAAAAGTATTCAATCAATAGTATAGAAGCGACACGTGAAAACAGTTTTTTTTTTCTCATCGATGTTACCGCGTAAAAGCTTTAAAGATTTTGTCAAAAAACTTGTCAAAAGCCAGTTCGTGCATCGTTATTAGACAAAAACGTCAATTCATTTAGCAGTCAGTCAGTCAGTTTTTAGTGCGTAGGCAGAGATACGAAAGAGTGTCCGTTTAGATAGGAGGAACGACATCCCGGATGTACCGTTGATATTTCCATCCCCCGCATTTCCTTGCGTCGTATTAAAAAAAAATCACATTTTAAACGTATTTATACACATAATTTCATTTCGAAATTCGTTGCGCAATACCCAAAAGAAAAAAAACTCGAACGTTCATCTTACCTTTTCACTCCGAGACTCCGACCAATCGCTATTTTCCGATAAAGTAGACAAACTATAGACAGAAATAATAAGCACCGGGAGTGTCAAGTGGCGATAAAAAGTCAATTTCTAGCTTAGCACTCGGAGCTGCCGGGGGTAAGATGAGAATATCATTCGGTGCATCTATATACAATATGAGAATGTACGCGGCGAGAGGGGATTTGAGCAAGATTCCGTGAAGTTGGCAATATTACACGTAGTTGAGCCCATTGTTTACGACGCGGAATGCCCTCGCGGCATTTCAGCCAAGATAGACTAATAACAAATTTTACAGGTCACGTGGCGCAAATTTATATTGACGTTGACAAACACATTCTCCCGCGCGCGTTGCGATACATTCGCCGACGATCGATGTCGGTACATTTGACATTTTCATTTTCACGCTTCAATTACGGACATAATTATCGTAATAACCATTTACTGATGAAGGATAAGTTTGATTTGTAGATTATTAAGTTCATAAAAAGTAACTGACTATTTTTAGTTCGATTCGATAAGATTATTAATTAACATAAGATTCGCAAAAAAATTATCTTCCTTTAGCTGTTTCTTTTTAATTCATAATATATCTTTCATAAACTACAGGGAAGGACATTACTTTATAATTGATACGTCCAGAATCTCGCAAGTATCGGTACGCCGGCTTTCTCTATGCGCCGTATTTTACAAAGTGATTCCACGGGGAGGCGTAAGGCTTCTGCGGCGTAATTCCCATTGGCCCGTGAAGGAGAGAGAGAGAGAGAGAGAGAGAGAGAGAGAAAGAGAGGCCAGGAGAGGACGAAGTATTCCAAAAAGTCATCCTCAAAGGAAACCTCGTAGACGCTTGTTTCGTGGTCGGTCGCATATAAGAGCAACGAAACGTGCAACTGGTCGTTGTCTGTTACTCCTCGTCCTCCCTCCGCTCATGTATATATACACATGCATATCGTACATTCGTAAATGCATACCGCACGTAGGAGCATATACAGCAGCGTTCAGGTCAATTAGCCAGCAAAGTAGACGCAGGCCGAAAGAATCGGAACCCGGCCGCTTTTTTCCCTTTGGTTGTTCGGAATCGAATAATGGACGCGAATCCGACGGGATGCGGGAAGGGAACGAGAGAGCGAGCGACGAAGGTTGATTTAAAACATTTTTGACTCGTTTTATACCGTATACTGACAGCCGTAATTCTTTTTGTCAGCGCGTTTTTTTCCTTTGCCCTCTTTTTTTTTTTTTTTTTCTGCTCGTCGACGCGAAAGTGTCACGTGAAATTTTTACGACCTCTGGATAGGTTATTTATTGTCCGTAAGGAATGACTTTGCTGAGGCAAACAAATAAAAATCCCATTTATTTTCTAAGAATTCTAACCGCTTCAGAAAAATTTCGACCCTCGAATACGAATTCGCAACAGTTCCACGTATATAATAAAGTTGAAAAAAGCGTCCGTAGATAAAAGAATAGTCTGTTTCAATTTGTACCTTCGTTCCATCCCTTTAAATCGCGCAGGACGCGCCGAAGCTCTCGCGCTGCGCTCCTTTGTATACAAAAATTTATCAAGCCGGAGTAGCAGGGTTGTTTCTTTGATAAACCGAAGGCGTCAGCGGCGACAGTGAGCGATACGAGGAGCTGCAGCGCAATTTGGGGCTTACGGTGCGCGCCTCCGCTTCTCTCGCGGCTAAACCGAAGTGTCTCGCGGCTTAATGGAGACGCGCGAGAGGCTCCCCTATATATTTCTTTCTCGAGATTGGCTCGATGCGAAATTTACGCCGTCGGGGCGCCGCCTACCGCGCTTTCAGCGCTTCTTTCTCCGGCGTATTTATGTACTCTTTCATTATGAGCTCACTCGAACTTTCACCTCTTTAAGAACGAGAGATCCGCCGGGAGGCTGCTCTTTGATTTGAGTTTGACAATGTTTCTTTAGTGCGGATTTCATTCTTTCTCCAATTCTTCCTGATTTTCTAGTCGAGTTGTGCCGGGGACATTTTTAACTTCGTTTATCTCAATGGTTGTCAGTGACTTTTAAACATTTATACTTTTTACCTTTGACCCATTTTTCAAGATTCTAGGGAACTTGCCTCGCAGTTGAGTTTGCAATTTTTATCTCTTTATTCTATTACATTTTTCCTCCTTTCAAACTTTTGAACGTTCCCTTTTCTCTTTATTACAACTTCGGGAGTGTTCTTCTTTTTTTATAACAAGCAGTATCAAAAAACAATTTGATTCTTTTATTGAATTAGCGAAAGATTTCAAAGTTCGAACGATCAAAATTTTCACTTTCATTGTTAACCGGAATCAAAACTTTTTCTCGCTAAAATTATACTCTACCGACAAAACTAGGCTTCTCTCCATTTTGTCCCAATTTCTTTTACCAGCCAGAGACACCTATTCATTAATCTCTCCGCTATTCTATAATTCATTATGTAACTTTTTCCCCCATCATCGCTGCTCTTTATCCTCTCTTCTCCCGTCGCGATTCTTATTCACTTTCAACACCTCGCGCCTTTTTCCCTTTCGCTCTCTCGACTTTCTTTATCAGCGGCAAAAAGCAGGGCCTAATCCGCAACGCTTCTTCCTCTTTCCCTCCTCTCTTCTCGTCTCTACCCCCTTCTGTTCGGTCGGAAAGCGTCCCCGAAGGCAGAGAGAGAGAGAGGGAGCGGCGGGAGGGAGTGACGGCTTTCGAAGTCGGCCGTGCCGAGACGAGGGGGTGTCCCGGAGGGCCGAGAAAAGACGTGACTCAACTCGGAGTAATGAATCGTCAGCGAGATGATGGAGGCTGCCCGGAGAGAGTAAGTCGGGGAAAAGAGGCGCGATGAGAATGGAAACCAAGACGGCAAAGCTGCCTGCACGGCTTTAATTTGTATGCTCGCTCGAGCTTTCCAAATTCACAAGTTGCTTTCTCCGGCGAGAAATGTCTGTTTTGCACGAAGTCTTGGAAAAACGAGTTTATTGTTACGATTTAGAAGCGGTTCATTGAATATTCTACGAAATAAAATACGAATGTGGATAACCTGAACTTAGAATTGTGTCATAGTAATTCTTATTAGATCGACTAAAATTTCTAACCACTCGCAGCTTCTAATTACCTACATTTTCTTATTAAATCGTTCATCTTCATCTGAAACAGGTCAATTGTGATTAAGAGCCTAAAATGTCAGTTACCACTTTTAATTCATTTTAAAACATTAGATTTTATCTGACGGACTTTTTGCCACTTTGATATTACTTTCCTCCCTCTCATCCATCTTCTCGCCCATATACGTATGTCTTTGTGTCTCTGTCGCTGAATGCATTGCCCGAGTAAAAACGAAAAAAGCAAGACAAAATGCAAAAGGAATTCCTAAAGAAATGGAGGGTTTCATCGAGAAAAGCGAGATTGGATGTACCCCAAGGTATCGTCTCTAGTTTACTCGACTCACGAAAGCGTCGATTACTTGTAGCTTTTGTCTCGAGAACTGTACCTTTAATATTTTCTCTTTTTCTTTTAAAACCCTTCTTTGTTATCTTTCTTTTATCTTGATCATTAAGCCCGGCAAAGATCGTGCTTTGTACCGTCCACAATCAGTCTTTTGGGTATCTCGCAATTCTCTAAGAACAGAAACCTGATATCCGCTTTGTTGTTGTTAAAATTAAATATTTTTTTTTTATTTAATCTACCGTTTAATAGCTGAAATTTTCGATAAATTAAAACTAAAACAAGAAAATTACTCAGTCAGAAATAAAAACTGTCTGACCGCATCCGGGACTATTTCTACTTATTTTACCACTCGTAAATAAAAAAAATTGATTTTCCAAAGCCGACGTTTTTAATAAATAACTTATATTCCGCAAAAATATCCCTCCAGAAGCCACCTCTTACCCCGAGAAAACGTACGATCGCGAGTTATATTCATTGCGACACTTTAGCAGCGATTGTTCCTTAAAAGCCGTCAATTCGCGTATTCGAGCGGTGATTAAAGTCGCGTTTCCGAGCGGTAAAGCCTCATTGACTCTTTGCGGGGCCGCGGCGCTCAGCTCTAAAACGCGGCCTATAGTATAACTCTGTCAAGGGAAATCTATGATTAGCTTCCGCTGCTCTCTCTCTCTCTCTCTCCCTCTCTCGGTACTTTCCTCGACGTCTTCCGTAATTAACGGTCAGGTCGAATCGACGTTTTATCGCTCCCCGCGAGAGAGCAGTGCGAGCAGTGCAGCTTTCTTGCATGAACGTGCACAGGCGTGATGCATGAACCTGCGACGGAACTATTTCGCGTCGATGCCGGCTGGCCCTCGACGTCATAATTAGACGAACTGAATTATTTACGTCGCCGTAAAGTGTGAAGTTTCGTGCCGATGTACGCGGGTTAATTGTTGTTACTTGCGGAGGCTTTTATATTATGCGTTTTAGAACAAGGTTTAGTCCCATTTTAAAAACGGGGATTTACCGTTTTGTTTGATGGCGGCTTCGTTTATTCAAAAACCTATTGGCAATAAAAGATGTATTCTCAAAGTGTGGTATTAACTGCTTAGCTTTCAATATTAATACTGTATACTTTACGTTAAAAAGTTATACATTTTTATTATTTTTTATTGCTTAAGTAAACATCCAAGGAATTTTTAATAAATTTTACTGCGGTTTCCAGTTTTTATAGAAAAATGTGCATTTCAAAGTATTTTTAAACTATAAAACTTTAAAATTTAAAATATTTCCTGGCTACCGACTTATAAATTATTCTACATTGAAAAAAACTCATGTTAAAGCCTGTAACGCGCTTTGATGCTCAGTTATTAAAATAAATTCTTGATTACTAAAAAGCTTTGAATAACTTAAGTTGCAACCCCAAGACAGCTTCTATTACATTTTTTACCAGTCCCGTATTAATATGCTATTCCATTAAACCTACAAACTGCTATAGATTCAGAAAAATAACTATTTCTCTCTCCTAAACGGCATTCATCGAAATTTCAGATTTAGAATTCTCCACCGTCGACGGAGCATAATTACGATCCGCGGAATTCCTTCATAGATTTTGAGCCTTATCGAGCTGGACTTTCAATTTGTAATTCAATTATTCATTGTGACGTTGTATAAGGCTTCCGATATTCGTAATCGATTCCAAGCCCGAGAGAAGCATCTATCTGGTAATTTAGTGTATGCAGCAAACTATCGAATCCGATTATTTCTCAAGTTTACACGGGACGCGAGCAACCGTAATTCATCGCGGCCGGGGCACTGTAAGCAATGGAGTCGCTCGGGTAAATTTCCCATCTCTCTCTCTATCAGCACTCGTAATGATTATATCGAGATAAGCGGACGTGCAGTATGAGCTTATACGCGTATAATGGAAGCCCGCCTCTCTCGAACGCACAAAGGCCGCGCGCGAGCATCGAAATGAATGTTTGTCTGAGAAGAGAGGGAGAGGGAGAGAGTAACTCCCGCTTTCAATTAACGAGCGTGTCAAATGTATATACCCCCCTGCCCGGACCGCCGCTGCAAATTAAAGAGCTGCAGAATGCCGCCCTGATTGATTTCTACGTTACCGGCATTAATCTTCGAGTTAAAAATATCAATTTACCATCCTGACGATTATGTTTCCCAAAGGAGAAGATTATCGAACGGCAAAGAGCCGGAAAAAGGGGGCCACCGAAGCTTCAAATTTATTCGAGCGAGCGTTTTCGCCGTTTAAAGCTCGGCCTCTTTCTCTCGCTCGCGCGCGCGCGCGCGCGGGGCTTCATTTTCCGCGTCCGTCACAATTAACGCCATTGTAATGCAAAGTACAAGTGAAATTGGAAGCCGCGTTATAAATAAGCGAACGGGCCGTTATCAAAATTTATCATTCATTACGCAGCCCATAAAGCAGAGTCCATCGATAAAGTTAGAGGACTATATCACGTCGCCTTAACGGGCCTTTCAGACTGCGCTCGAAATGCCGGGCATTAATTGAGTAATATCCATAACGCGGGCGGTCTGATGCACTCCCGCGCGAAGGTCGGAGGTCATTTCGAAAGCTCCTCCATACGTAACGGCCCCCCCGCGGTGAAACGCACTGCATAATTGACGCGGAGAGTCGCGCGACCGACGCTTTTATAAAGCGCCGGCGGAAAAGTTGCGACGCGGAGAGAGAAGCGAATTTCGGCGGCGGCAGCTGCGCCGTTAAATAACCCAGAAAAACGCTTCGCTAATCGCGCCGCGTTTTAATACGTCCGCCGGACCGAAATCGGTATCGATCCGCGCCCGCGGTGTATACGTACGGAGCGATTTTTATTATCCGCGTATGTTTGGCGGATATACGCGAGCTGTTTGCGCTGCTGTCAATTCCGGGTGTAATTGCAGGTATAGGCCATGCATAAAGTAATGATCGACATGCCAGTCGGTAAGCAGTCGCTGTGTAGAATTAAGCGTGTTGATCGGCGGTATTTGGATCGGTAAATGAATTTACGAAATAAGCATTGACGTAAAGCAAACGATCGATCAAAGAAAGTAAAGATTTATTTATCTCAAAAAATGGTCAATTTTAAAGTTTAAATTTTGTATTACTTGATTTTCATCAAGCAAAGTTCATTATTTGATGTCCAATTTTCAGTATAGAATTAAATTGATTTTCAATTAACTTAAAAGCTCATTGAAAAAAAGATTGAATTTTTATCATAATGTAATTGTATTTATCTAGACATTGTTATATCATAAAGTTTCAGTATAACAATGACAATATAATAACAATATTTCAATATAACGGTTCTTACATTGTTTCATATAGCATTTTTAAGCAGTATACGTTATATTCTCAAAATGAAATATATTTTAAAACTGCTTTGAAATAATTAGTTTATATATTAAAAACTTAACGTAGATTAATAATTTAACAATTTATTTCCAAACTTACATTTATGAAAATTATTCATTTCTTTTATTTCAATAAAATTTCATCTCAAATTTTTTGGCTTTAAAATTAATTTAACATTTATTAATTAAATGTCACATGAAAATATTTTCAACTAAATTTTATTTATTTATTTAGTTATTTCATTTATTTCTTATGAATAGTTAAAAATAGTACTTTATCAAATAAAAATAACAATTTCAAGGAATTCTGGTAGCATATTAACTAAACAGATAAGTGAAATCTAATGCACATAATTTGGCAATCTGCGGTGCAGATTGCTTTTAATTACGCGGAAATATCATTAAATTTAAATCTCATTTAAATAATTATCAATTGTGTTCGTCGGGCCAATTACAGCAAAAAACTAAATGAATACTTAAACTCTCGAGCTTCCTTAAAAAAAAAAAAAAAATAAATAAAAATAAAACGAGCAAAATTTCTTCGCTAAATTTACACTGATTCCCTCTAAAGTTTTTACAGTCCAATGCAAATGTACGGAAGCGCGCGTAATCTGCCCCTGCGCAGATTAAATTATCCAACGGTATTAATAACGCGAGAGCGAACCCTTTTTAGAACTGTACCGCGCGCCAAATACGATTGCCTCGGTCGCGGAGGCACTTGAAAAACGAGCGTCCCAGAAGCGGGTGCAATCAGCGCTGCCGATTCGCAACGCAACTTATGGAGCCAAATTCGTGCCGGTACATTGAGGTGCTCTCGTATACCTTGTAAACACTTAACGGTAGTTAATAGACGTCTTTAGGATTCGTTAAATACTTAATTGCGGGCTCTTTTGTTTTTCTCCGTCGGGTAATTGAATGTTGGTGCGACGATTAAATCTACGCTTTCTCTTGTACCGTATTATTACAGCTTACAATTTATGCTCCGAGGTGCTGATGATTGCGGTATGATGGTTACATTTACATTTGCCTTCAAATGTTTCACTTCCTCTTGTTTGTTTATTGTCTGGGAGACATTGTCATTGAACTACTTAATCTATAACTTTTTTTACAAATTTTGAAAATGTACTTCACTTACTTGACTTAGAAATTAAATTAAACTCGCCGAAATGGGAAAATTAAATATTTCGCAAAAAGAGCCTTACGGTTTCCATATCTTGGAAACAATATTTAAGCTCGTCGTTAAAGGGTCATTACGCAGGTATACTGGAAATCGATAATTAATCGATCCGTGCATATAGCAGGTGGGTGTGAGAGCCTGGGTTAGATACGCTAATTGACTCTTGAATATTTATAATTAAGGGATTAGCTGGTGCGGCGTGCGAAGCCCACATATAAAAGCAGTGCAGTTTCATCTCATGATACACTAATGGATTTGACTAAATTACTCCTTGAATTATGAATTTTTATGACGCGAGTTTTTCTTGCGTTAAGGGCGTTATATTGGCCGAGTCATTCATTTGTTGTACTTAAGAATTTAAGTCATTGTGTTTTATCTAGAGTCACAACCATATATAAGAAAAAGTAAACATACTTATTCAATTAAATATATATTAATTTAGTAGCTTCTCGAAATCCAATCTATTGAGTTATCTCTTATTAATTATTTATAAATAACTGTTTCCGATTTGACCATTTTCAGTAAAAGGAAGTCAAGATACGATTATTGCTCTGACACTTATGACATAATTGACAATCAATTATAAAATTATCAAGTTACCGCTTAAATTAACGTCAAAGATTGATTACAGGTAGTACTTAGTATCGCTGAATGAATCATTTGATTTATTTCAAAAACTCTAAATAAATATACTCGAGACAATTTATTATAAAACAGTGTAAAAGCATTATAATTATTGAATTATAATTTATATACAGATTTATAATTTTTAGCTTTCAAAATTTATGAGTAAAATACAGTATTATTTCAAAATCCATATATCGAATATATTATAATTTTAGTAAAATTTACTTGCTTTTAACTTTTATTAATTAAAATAAATCAATTTCATTATTTCGAATTTATTTCTGTGAGGTAAAAACAAAAGTAAAAATGTTTAATAAAATATTAATTTAGACTGCAGTTTTTTTGAGCCGAAATCTATATATGTATATGCAATAAACCAAAAAGCAGACGGCAAATACTTTGAAAATGACTTTAAATTTACGGCGAAGATTTTATGT
This sequence comes from Ormyrus pomaceus, assembly GCA_900474385.1. Taxonomy (NCBI): domain Eukaryota; kingdom Metazoa; phylum Arthropoda; class Insecta; order Hymenoptera; family Ormyridae; genus Ormyrus; species Ormyrus pomaceus. The sequence continues at coordinate 147,447 of UCOM01000040.1, read as the reverse complement.
CAATTTACCGTGAGGCTAATTGCATTTTCCAGCGACCCGCGTCGGGGGAAATTATAGGAAAAATGTCCTGTTGCCCAACTGCTCCCAGCTTTCTCTCGCGGGAGAGAGAGAGAGAGAGAAGAGCCTCGACGCTTTTTACTTTGCAATTGCATAATTGAGCGCCGTTTCTCGCCCCTCTGCTCGCGCGAAATGCCTCGGCGCGCTGCGACTGTATATAGCCGACGATTTTGCAGAATTGCGGAGTATAGGCCCGACTCGTTATGTCGTTTGTTACGCGTCGCGAAATCCAAAGTTTTCGCACCTCGGCCGAGTGGCACCTTACGACCTCTATATAACTTCTTCTTTTCTTTCATTAGTGCATAATTCTTTTGGCAAAAAATTTTCTACCTCTCTATTTAATTAAAACGTCCGGCCTTCAAGTATAAATTTTACGCTCCGAAACTTTGCTAATTTCTGCCTTAGTCAAAATTCAAGTTATATACAAAAACGCGCTTTCAACTAAAATTTCGCATATTAAAATACTTTCGAAAAGCCAAAGTATATCGATATTCCAGAAAATTCCATAATTCAACATTGGCCAGCTTATCTTTTATCTAACCCAATCTAAATCTGGTGCACTTCCGAGCGCGGAATCCCCCGGAGGTTCGCGAATATTATATCCCCGTCGCCGTTACACGCCCAATGCGATTTCGAATTTTTCCTCTCTCTCTCTCTCTCTCTCTCCCGGCAAGCCCTCTCCCAGCGGCGCATTAGCAGTTGCGGCGGCGAACCCTCGTTACGTACAAGTCTCTCTCTCTCTCTCTCTCGGTCGACGTGCCGAGGCCCACGCGATGGGATTTACATATTCATATTTCGGGGGCCGGGGGAACTTCTCCATACCCGGGGAGGACGACGACGACGACGACGACGACGTCAGCATCGTTGACTGCTGCCGTCGTGGCTTCTGCCGCGCGCGCTGGGCGAGGCTGGGCGAGTTTATCGAACAACCGGGGGGCCAAGAGCGGAAAGGGAGTATCGTATTAATAAAGTTTCGCGAGACACGCCGCGCCGATTAAATATTCCATAAACAAATGGCCCGACGAGCTGCTCCGCCGCCGCCGCCGCCGCCGCGGCTCCCGGGCCGTCATTTAAACTAAGGCACGATATAAATTTCGAAACATCGACGAGAGCTTTGTTTCCGAGCTTGCGAAATTTTGCATTCGCCGGTATATAATACACCGCTCTGTTTCGCCGTGGAATATTAATCTTTCGTTATAATCGGCCGCGTTTATACGTCTAATGACAGCCGTCGAGTAGGGTGAAATCAAACAAGGGTGTTGAATAAACGGTTGAGAATATTTACAAATTGAATAATTGAATATTATATACATGTATATTTATCGGAACTAATAAGCTACTTTAATTTGATTTCCGCGAATCTTTCATTTTCCATTTTGATGTTCGAAGCAGTATTTTATAATTTAATTTATACATATAAATTAATTCAGAGTCAATTTGAAATATATACACTATAAAATTTTCGAGACTAATTATTATTAAAAATAAATCAGTAATAACATTTATTGGAATACAATACAATTTCACTGCATGCTGATACCCCAATTCGCATTATACGTGGTTTCATTGATTGCTTCACAATTCAAGCAATTATTGCATTCTATTATTAGCGCCACTTATTATAATTTTATGCTAGATTCTATTCGATTATCTTGCAAATACAATATCTGTTTTAAAAGCACCAGCTTTCTTTCATTCAAACTGGGCACGGCTCCAAAGCGTTGTACTGTTCTCATTTATCGCCACCAACAAATTTTGGACAATAGGCGCAGGACCCGCAAAACCCCCTAAAATACGCTTTTTTCTATAAAGCCTTTGTTATTGCTTTAGCCCCCCGTGCCAAACTCAATGGCAATAAACTCTCTCGTGAATCTTTTTTCGCCTTTATATTAATTACTATCGTTCAGTAAAACGTAGTCACTTAGTTGATAGAAGCAAATCATTCTAAAATTTAATCTAAAATCAGTATATTGTTTTCAGAAGCTCTATTGCTATAAACCTTTTCGTATTGATATTACAATAAATCACAGTATTCATGGATTACAATATAATTTACAACCATACACAAAGGAGAGCAACAAACAGTTAATACAGAATGAAATTTCCCTCATGAAATATAATATAATAAACATATATTTATCGCGCATAAACACAAAATCGAAGCAAACTTATTTCATGAAATGCAAAATTTGAAATTTTCAAACGCGAGAACGCAACAATTATATTGCCTCTAACGACTGCATAAAATGAATTCGTTAATAAAGAATCCATCGCTGACCCAATAGCACCGTTACTCCAAGGCAAATGCGTGCACCTTCTTTCCACGAAGCGCTCGCGAGGCGCATTCTTCAGTTTCGCAAGTAGCTCTCCGCAAGAACGACGACGGCAGAGATCGCGAGATCGGTCTCGGTCGTAGACCGCTTGCGCGCGCGCGCGCGCAACACAAAAGCCGCCCCCGCATCGACCGTGAAAGGACGTCGACATAATAAGGCTTTCGCAAAAGAGAGCCGCCGCCGCGTGGCTCGGGGGCATCTGTCCGCGCCGCCAAAACGTCGTCTGTGTGTATAACGAGGCGGAGCGTTATCGGCACCGGTCGAAGCCTGGGTCAACGTTATTACGCCGATAAGGACCCTAGCCCCGGACGACAACGGCGTCGCCGACGGAGTATAGTTCTTCTTCCCTCTTTCTCCCTCGTCTCTCGTAAACTTGGGACACACTCGTCGCTCCGTACATATCGGGGCGCGGGGCGGCTTTTCCAAAATGATTTTGCTCGCGACGCGACGCGCTGCGCCCGTCGTATATATGTGTGCTCGGCGCTGAAATGGACTCTCGCTCTCGGATCCCCGGCATTATCTCGGCCGAGGTTAGTGTTATTATATGTCCGGGAGTCTTGGCGATGCGACGCGGAAATTTCCGATACAAAGGAATACGCGCGCCCCTCGGGAAGGAAGGAAAGTTTATGTGGTCGAGGAAAAGTGCAGCGTCCGCGCGACTCGCGGTAATGAGAGTTTCCTCGCTGAAACAAGCGTATGTAATCGATGCTGCCTGAGTGAATTTAGATAACTATTGATTTAAGTTTTTTGGCGAACTTCATAATATTGCTAATTTCGTTTCTAGTCACAGCCTAGACTTTCTCGTGCAAGTATCAAAGTTTTACGACATAAAGTATGTACATGAAATTGTCTACTGACAGTTTCGGTCATATTCAGTTTAGTTAGTTTTTCATTTTTATGGATGTGATAAAGTTTGTAGCAAATAAAAGACATATTTTCTGGATTTATTGAAAACTAGATTTTAATTAAAGTGACGGATGGCTGGTACTCTGAATTGATGATTGATCGTACCGACAAATTGGCAGAAATATGCAAACTAAAAAGACTCTGTAAAAGCATTTTCATTTTCTTCTGGTAATCTGGGAAATTTGAAAATTATTATTATATACTATTATATTTTTCATGAAATAGTTATATTTTGATGAATGTATTTTTTAATTAAAAAAAAATCATTGCTATCAAATGTTTATTGAATTTTTCAAATATTTCTTGGAGTCTATAAATAAAATAATTTGAAAATTCATTGATGCAAAACAATATTTCTTTCATTTACTTTCATTATTAAATACTACCGCTTTATTGTAGAAAGAGATAAAATTAGTGTTACATTTAATAAGACAGATTTAATAATAAGATTACTTATAAACTGTCAAAATCATTTGCTTCCTTTGCAAATTGGAATTTGAAAACAATTCGAATTCAATGACAGCATATTAGGTAATTGACAATTATGTAAATTTTAATGCTCATTAGTATTCAATGTTGCTTTGCACGTATAATTTGCATGATGAGCCATCTCTTTTTAAGTACTCATTAGGTGGAGCGTATAATATTAACACATTAAAAATAAAAACAAAAATAAATATCCAGTTTATGCATGAAACCTTTCATTAAATATAATTAAGAATAAATATCCGTACCGAATCTTTTCACATAATTTCACATATTTTAATTACCGTATCTAAATCAAAATCTTGTAGCTCAGAAAGCGGAAGTAAGCTAAAACCCTCTAATTGAGCAATGTAATTAGTATTAATTTATACTCGCTACATGGCAATTAAATTAAGATTATTTCTCGTCCACTAAGTATCTATTTTTACTCGAGTTTTATCAAATCCTAAATACTAAATTTACGCAATCTTATTGAACAAGAGGATATTCCGGGATCTGTTATCAATATTAACCACCTTTCCAAGGAAACCGTCAGTAGCAACAATCTCATCGAGCTTGCTACTCCCCGCCGGTAAATTAGGCTCGATTGTCGCTTAACACCCCCGACTAAACAGTTCTCGTCTTGCGATTGTTTCAGGTCGCTGCTGGTGCTCCTCGTCCTGGTGGCCTCGCACGTGACAGACACCCAGGCGCGATACGTAAGTACCGAGCCCGACAATGCTGCCCCTGATGACAACAATAGCCTGTAATTATGTCGTCAGGCGCAGACTGTCTCGAATTAGGAGTTCGAGCGCAGTACCTCTCTCTCTCCCGTGGACTCGCTCCGAATTATACGGCACCCGCGAGGAACAGCGGCCGAGCTCCGTCGAGAGGTTTGAAGAGAGAAAAAAAACGAGGAAGAGAAAGACAACTCGCGGCCTTGACGAAGTGGGCGAAGGGATTCATCGGCATTCCTCCAAGTTTTTATTGCTCGAAGTCACTTCCTCCCGCAGGCTGACTTTCGAGGCCCTCCCCTCTGCGGCTTCGTTTTTTTTCTCTCTTCACTCTCGCTTTCCTCCTCCGCGCGGCGCGCTTGCTTTCTTCTCCCCGAGCGCGTCTTCGAATGAAAAATCACGCCTATCGGGCGGGGTTTAAGGCTGTTAAAAAATCTACGAGTCGGCGGTCCTTCTTGACTGCACCTTCGCTGATGCATCCAACGTAAACAAGCCATATAGTTTAATTAGATTTATTTAACGAAGAAAAAAATTACGCTGGTTATTAATTTCGCAGTCTGTTTATTTAGCAGCAAGAATTGAGCGCAAATAAAATATGATTAATCGGAACTGGCCTTTAATTTAAACAGGTACCTACGCGCGAATAAATTAGTGACGAAGTATCCTCCTGCTATAAAATCCGATACGTGGGCCCCGAAGCCTATTGTTTATTTTTCACGTGCGCTCACCTCTTCTTTTTCTCCCTCTCTCGCGCATACTCTCGCTCTCTCTCTCTTCCGCTCTGCGCATACACATATATCTATATATACATTCGCACGCATCGGCATTCCTCGGGCGTGTAAAAATTCTGAAAATACACCTCGCGCCGTGCGCTGTCCGTCCTTTCATTCAGCGAGACAAGGAAAAGGAGCGAGAGAAAGAGAGAGAGAGAGAAAAGGGTAGTGGAGTGTGTGCGAGGGAGAGAAAGAGCCCGTATAACTACCTGCGAACGTACGTACACTACTGATTAAAAGTTTCCCGGTGGGTTGAGATTTTCCCTTAATTTCTGCACGAGCCAGCTGAGCTCGGGGAAAAAGTCGCTTATTCCGTTTAATCATCGTGGAAATTTTTTAAAAGGCGCCTTCAAAACCACCGAGCATTAAGGGCGATTACTTTTTTTAAAAAGTATAAGGAAAAGTTGGAAGCCTTCCACCGAAAGCCCAAAAGAAATTCCGCGAAGGAAAATGAAAATCGTAAAACAAATATTTAATGGCATTAGGATAAATATAAAAAAACAGAAAACAAAAAACACTAAAACAAACTTGAGTTTTATCCGAACTTACTTTCCGATAATTACGAACTTCCCTCTACCTATCCAGCACCTAACTTATCGCTAAATCATTCAACTCGCTACGCGCATAACGAAATGGACTTAAGGAGGTCCGACGCCCCCGAAGGAGCGCTTACGCAAGTTATTCACCCTTTTAGCGCTGCGCCCTACGGCCGCAATATAGGTTCGACAAAGTGTTTCCGCCGAACTTTCCTCGGCAAGTGTACGCCGCCTGCATGCGATGAACGCATCGGCGAAAGCACCTGAGGTGCTGCGCGGGATACGTATGCAGGAGAAGAAAAAAAAAGGAGGAGGAGCGATTCGCCGGGCCGCCCCGGGAATGTAGCCGCGCACTTTGCGCGGGGGATAAGCTCTCTCTCTCTCTCTCGGCCGCGTTATCCCGGGGTGAGCGTTGTCGGGTGTAATCTCGTTACTTAGAGCCCGTGTATCGCACGCACGTATGCTCAGGCTCCGTCTGCAACAGCGCTTGCCACTTCCGCTTCGCGAGGAGCTGCTGCTGCTGCTCGCTTGACTGCTGGACCGTGTTTGATTTCTGCTGTGCGGGAAGAAAGTATAGTTATTGCGTTGTGTGTCGTTTACGAATTCTGTGATTGATGAATTTCACCGGGCAGAGGAGTTTTTCCATTTTTCTTGGGGGCCGATATGTAGGTCGGATCAATGGAATGTGAACGCTGTACGTTCGATCAATTACTTTATGAAACAGCTGAAAAATCACTTATCGAGTTAAGCTATTAGCGAATGTTTGAACACAACGTGTAAGTTTAAGCAGATTCCTTGAAAGCCTGACGCAGTTTTCTGAAAAAAAAAACGATAATAATCCACATCCGCGATACTTTATTTTAACGCGTTAAAAGCACGCGTTCGACGGACAGATCCGCTTACTTATTATATACGCGCTATATAAATATTTCAAAGTCCCCCGATCCTTCGAGTCGCCTCCTTTATATCTCGCCCGCGCATATCGCTGCCCGCTCATCAAATCCGAGAAAGCAGCCATCAGGCTCCAGAAAATTGCAGACGCAGCCTGAACCGCAGGATAAATTCCCCGGGGATCGTGTTACACACGCGTGCAGAGCCGCCGCCGCCGCCGCCGCCTCCGCCGCTGCTGGGATCTCACACGCGCGCGGGGGGAACACTTTGCGCATTTGCGCGCGCCCGAGATAATAGAATAAAAGGAGCAGGCTAAAAGCGGCCGAGAACGAGAAGGGAGATGCTGGCGTATTAACGCGGCGCGCGGACTCGCTTAACCCCCCCGACGCGGGGCCGTAATGCGTTTTATGCATTTTTGCATGACTCGTGATCGTCGCGTCGCCTCGCGCGTTCGGCGCGCGGCTGTCGTATTAAGGCTGATGCTATAAAGCGCACGACGAGCAGACGCGGCTGCTGCTGCTGCTGCCGGCAACTCCTCTCGTTGTTGTTCGCGCCTTCGGAAACAAAAACAAAGCGCCGTAATAAGCAAAGCCGAGAGAGAGAGGGAGGTATAAAAACGAGAGGGAATTGTGCGCGCATCGCCGTGCGGTGGCGGGGAGGTTAATTTTGCACGACCTGCAGAGGCGTTCGGCAAAAAGCAAAGACGAGAGTGACGGAAAAAAACGTCGTTTCGTTACGGTTGACACAAATTGTTTTAAGTCGACGAGGTATAATAAATCCGGCGCACCCCGAGCGAACGGAGATTTAAAGTACCCTCTGACCCGCTTTCAGATAGCTGTTTTTTAAGAGGAAAATCTGCTCTCTTCCGCTCTCTGATCTGTTAAAGATTTTTTTTAGGTATATAAAATGAATGCGGACGTTTTTTTTTTAAATAAAATATACGGCTTTCTCGGAATAAAGTAAACGAAAAACGAGACCGAAAAAGTAAATAAACAGAGAGGAGGCTTAAGTTAAAAGCAAAAGTTCGTAATGTTGACGCGAAATTCAAAACCCCTTATAATCTAGAAAAGTTTCGAGATAAAGCATACAAAATAAGAAGCGACCGCGTTCATACATGCATTTACGGAGAGCTTTCGCGCGCGGCGCAGCCTTCTGTTCCGACGTACCGAAAGTAATCCGAGTTAAGTGGTCGTTACAAGGCGGAGAACAGCCGAACGTCTCGGGACTCTTTTTTCATTTTTTTTTTTTCACGCAGATCTGCAAGCACGAGAGCGCGAAAAACCGATTACGCGTAATCCCGATGGATGCTGCAATTACGGGAGATTTCCATCGAAGGGAACTTCATCTCCAGCGCGATGTAAATGGAATTGTATTTTAATGATTTTCATGATTCATACATTCGAGAAGCGCCTTTATCGATATCTAATAAAAATTTTACGAGGCTGCTCTATGTAGCAACTATTTTAAATTGAAAGTTATATTTATTGACTTTAAAATATTCGTTTCATTCCATTTTATAAGCCCTATATTAAATTGCAATTTTTAGTTTAAATGAATACCTAATAATTGCGACGTTACAATATAAAGAAAAATCAAATTTTAAATAATTGCGAGTTAAAACTAAATTGGACAACTCGTATTTCACGTTTCCGATTTATCCGTGTAAAAACGACGACTAACAAAAATTAATAACGCTTAAATAAACCCAGCAGCCGCGCTCCGATATCGCCGAGATAATTAAAACAAACACCTCAATGACACGCAGCCATCAGTGCAGAGCAAACAGTGACTCGCGGCGCAGACAAAACTTGTTTCGGTGTCATCGATCTCCGGTATTCACTTTCCTCGTCATTGATATACCCGCCCCACATTATAACAATCCGGCGCGGAACTAGTTTCGCGTCACCGGATCGGGGCGCGCGGCGGCAAAAAGTCAATGCGATCATCGCTCTTGGAGAACTCGTGCGATTGCGTTTCGTCGCCTTAACAAGGTTGCATTTCATGCGGCTCGCAGACGCATCACGTAACGCCGCCGCGCACAAAGTCATTGCCACGCGCGCCAACGCGCCGAGCGCTGCAGGCCAACGTCACGGCCGATCGCTCATGGAATGACGTTCACCCACTCGCGGGAGGCTTGTCTTTCAGGCGCTGCTGCTGCTGCTGCTGCCTACTTCAACTTTAAGGGCTCGCGTTAGAATATGTTTAGCAACAGGTTAAAACGCGAAGGGGGAATTTTGTAGGAACGAGTTTGAGTGCCTCGCGGGTCGGGAATTTTAGCCAGTATTTGAGATTTTGCGGGAGGCGTGCTTTTTTACTCTTGACTGTGATTAAGCTGGATGTACAAATTTAATTAAATTTCGGCGGTACGGAAGAAATGTTACTGCGAAATTAATATTAAAATGGCGTTTCGCATTAATTCAGTCTTGGCGAGATTTAATAATGAATTCGTGAATATTTTAATTATTGTACATTTTCGTATAATAATTTTAAAATGCTATCCTCTAAATTAAATGTCCCATTTCGAGCGCGAAATTATACGCATTTCGTAAAAACAAAATTGCCCGAAAGGATCATTGAACTTTCTTGAAATAGAATCGCGCGCAATTAGCATAAATTAGATGCCTGCTCGTGTCATAGACAGAAGCGAATAGGAAGTTGTAAAGCTTGCCCTATTGTGAAGCCGCATATTATCCATCGCAAAGAGGTAATGGTGATGAATCAAACTATAAAAACTCTTTGGTTACAGCTATTTTTAATGTTTGCAACGGAAAACAATCCCGCGGCTATATGAAATGCTAATTGTAATTGAAACATCGTCTTAAAATACAAAGCAACCTTTGATGCGATACCGATCGCCATGAGTTCTAATTATAAAATTGAAAATTGTTCTGGTCTGGAGTTTGTCTTAAAATAAAAGATTAAAAGTGGAGAAAAGTAATTCGAGATAAAAATAGCCGACACGCAGATACATGAAAATGTTCCATAAACGATTCTAAGTAAAATTAAGATGAGCCTACCATTACACCGCATTGTATACACTCTCCGGTTAGTCACCGTTTAACTTGTAAATTGGACAATAGATTTATGGACGCAAATACTTTACATCGCGAGATAATTGCAATTAAAAGCTTTAATTCACATAAACAGTGTTTATTTACAAGCTGCTTAACATTAATATTACAATATAGTAACAGTGGACTGACAAACAATTGTAAATCGATGAAACACTGCAACAATAATTTGATGGTACGTTACTTTTATCAAGATTATAAGCAAAACGGATAATTTTCATCATAATTTATATCGAGTTGATTGTATATATAAAAAAATTAATAAAAGACGCGCCAGAGGAGGAGAAAATTAATTGACCAGAGCGGGATTCCTGAATCGGGCAGAATTCGTGAGCTCTCCACACTCCGTTGGAGCACCAAAATTCACGAGTCATTAACCCCGTAATAATTTTGGCACCGCGAGAGAGAGAGAAATATACTCGCGTACATAAACCGAGGCAAACTACAACTCCGCCGGGAACACTTTGCAACTACACACAAACTTCGCACCTGTCCGTAGAAAGAAATTCAATTCCTCTAAACGAAGCCCCGCTGCAATTAATCCCAGTAATTGAAAAAGCACAATAACATTAAGCTCTCAAAGCTCCCGAACGAACGGCAGACTCGTGGATCTAATTTTCGCCGATATAATGAAAACTCGTGGGGGGAGGAGGGCACATAATGAAAAATACCTTTTCCCCGCTCGCAAAAGGTCGAAGAAAACAAGCAGCGAGAGGGAACGAAGCAATCTCCTTTGTTCGAGCGGCAGCCGCGCGTATACGGGGGAATATGTTTAAAAGGGCAGAGCCACTCTCCGCGCGCTTCTCTCGCGCAAAAGCGCGCACGATGAACCCGTCTGTGGATGCGCGCAAGCTCTCTCTCTGGCGCGCGTATAACAATCGTAATCCGGCATTCCCCTCTGGCAGCTGAGCTTCGGGTGTCCGCGAAGCTCGCCGGCCGCCGCGGTGTGCGCGCACATGTAAAAAGACGGGAAAAAGCGTCGTCCGCGGACGTTCACCCACGACTCTCACATGTGCGCGCGCGCGCGCGCGGCTGCGAGGAAAAACCGGGGGGAAAAAAGCGAGCTCTCTCTCTCGCGCGTACGTTTTACTACGCACCCCTCCCCGTGAGAGCTTAAGCGCACTTTCATTAAGCCGCGGGAAATGTGCTACCGCACTAGCATGTGCTCTCCCACGCTCGATAAAAATCACCGCGACGCGCAGCTGTTGCTGCTACTGCTGCTGCCACCGCTCTCTCGAGCTGTGACCAACGCGAGAGAGAGAGAGAGAGAGATCTCTAGGAGCTATGCGCGGTATTTACATCTCTCTATGCGTCTTTCTCTCTTCGTCTCTCGTTTTGTCTTGTTATCCGCGGGGCCGCCGCGGAGTGCCGTCTGCGCCGAGAGCGAGTCGCTTAATAGCAGCCATCGCGCGCGACGACAAAAAGCTGAGCGAGCTCGCCCACCTATCTCTAATTGCGTTCGAGTCCAGCTTGGTCGTGCGGATCGTTTTGCGAAAAGTAAATATGTTTTTCTGGAGGGACGTTAGGTCGGTTTTTGTTAATTGAGAATGTAAATTCCGAATTATCGCGAGCTATATACTTTTTCTCTGGCTAATTACTTTAAAAATCTGCTGTGTTTTCAAAATTTAAACCGATGGAAATAGATAAGGGAGCCATTAAGGATTATCGGATGGAATGTTTACTAAATAAAGTTTTTCTATAAAATTTAAAATAAAATAAAGCTAAGCATTATATGTATACTCCAAGCTTCATTAGTTCTCGGCTACAACGATCACCGTTCTTCCAATCGGAAAACTCCCGATGAACGTTCGAAATTCGTGGGAGCAAGCATCGCGAGCGATAATTTTATCGGAAAACCGCATCTTGCACACCGCTCCCCCGACCCCCTCCCAACGAATGCAAACTGCTCTGGACACGTGCCAGGAGGACCCATCCATTGAAATGTTATACGGGCACTTCGACTCGAATCCTATATAGCTCCATTTGCTCGGAAATTAGTCTAGAGCCTCTTGATGCTCCCTGTGTGTTTTAAATTTTAACCACTTGACGCTCTTGATATTGGCCCTCGAGTCGCAATAGGAAAAAAAACTGATTAAACAATATCGAGCTGCGGTACATGGATTGTAAATTTAGACTTTTGTTTATCGATGCATTTAGATGCGGAAGTGGAAAGTAGTAGCAAATATTAATCGATTGATATTATATATTAAAAAAACTTCCGGTTATAAAAAAGCGCGTAAACGCGAGTTGCAAGAATCGAATTTATGCGAAAAATTTACAAAGTCAATATTTTGCCTTATTCGAATGCAGAAAACAAAAGCTATTATTCGAAACGAGGGAAAAAGTTTTGAGAACGTGATATAATACCGTCAACGCGAAATTTGCCCAAACTTTTAACTCATTCTCCGGGTTTCACCCTAGAAACAATACCGACTCTTATTGAAATAAAAAAAAAAAAAAAAAAAAAAAAAAACCCAGAAAACGATGCTCGATGAATGCACAATGGCGGCATAACTCGCGCCTAACCGCTACACGCGTACCCGAAGCTCATAAAATCCTAAGACTTAACGAACGCGTGGCCCAATACACAAATCGCGTAGATTACAAAAGCAACTTCCCAGGCCCGCGCAGAGAGCGAGAGAGGGACGCGCGTTAGCGGGAATAAAAGAGCGCCGCGGCTAAAAGCCAGCGGGCACCTCGTAAAAAAAGGCGAGAGAGAGAGAGAGAGAGAGAGAGAGAATTAGACTTTTAATTTCCCGGCCCCCATATCAAGGAACGAATAATCGAGCTTTTCGCCCGTTGTCTATTTTTCAGCACCACATAAAGCTACGCCACGACAGGCACAGGAGGCAGCACGGCGAGAGCTACGCGCCGGGCAGCTATGTGCTAGAGACCGAGGAGCCGGAGACGGGCAGCTGGGGCCCCTGGTCGCATCCCAGCCAGTGCTCGAGGACCTGCGGCGGCGGCGTCGCTCGCCAGACCCGCGACTGCCTCGACAGAGAGTAAGTTTATCATGCGCGCAGGAGGAGGAGGAGGAGGACTTCCCGCGCGGCAGCCGGCGAGTGCTTTGGAAAATATATGGGGCTTCTTCGCTACGGCTACTGTTCCAATTATTCTGCCGCGAGAGATTATTAACTGCGTTTTCTGACTGGCCGCTTCGAGGTTATGAGTCGACGGTGTGATGTTTATTTTTCTTGGGCTGCTTTTGAAGCTACGTTTTCGTGGAGGGCTATACGATCGAAAAACTTATTTTTTTGATAAATAAAACTTTTACGAGCAATCGCGGATTCGACGGCATTTCCTGTTTTGTGCCTTTATTTTTATAATGCTTGTGTATTTCCGCGGATTTTTACCATAAAGTCACTAATAAAAAATATTGCAAAATCGCCTTTTGTCGTACCTTTGGAAACGTCAAATGCTTCATTAATAAGAAGCTAACTTTTTCATTGCCGGTAACAAGCTCTCTCGGCTTGTCGAGCAGAAAGAAATCAATTCAGTTTATCGACTACAATAAAATTCTCACTCTTTTTTTTCACATTCAAAAGCTCAACAAAGTTAATGACTTACAATATTGGCTCGGAATTGATTGGTACATCCATTCTGAAAATATGCAAATGTTCACGCCGCCCCGCGCGCGCGCGCGTATATTCAAAGCACTGATATAGAGGAAAATATCGAAAGGATATTTGGGCGGGCGTTATCAGCCGGCGAAAAATAAAAAGTCGGAAAATTTTACGAGCCGCACTTTCGGCTAAATCGTTATTCGATATTTGAACGCATAATACTCCGCATTTTTCGCGTTTTTACGGGTCTTTGCGCCCGTTCATTTGCTGATACACAAACAATGCTATACGCCATATATATATATATATATATATAGGACAAACGCCTTTGGCCCGAAAAATATAGTCGGCGCGCGGCGCGGAGCAGCGAATGGAAATTTTTTAAAAAACTTTCGCATCGAAATTAAAAACGCTCGTTTCTGGATATCGAACGAAAACACGTCGCGCGCCGCCGCGAATGAAAGACCGAAAATCCATCTCTCCCTTTTCTCCTCCCCGGAGGGGCTTCGGGGAAAAAGATTCCGATTTACACTGACTTTAATTTTTCTTTTTTCCGCGGAAAAGCAGAAATTAAACGGGAGAGAGAGAGAGCCATATTCTTTCGTATCCGGTCAGCGCCTATTTTTCCTACCGGTTGGCGAGCGTATTTTTTCGTCCGACTCTCTCTCCCCTTATTCCGCCTTCTGCCGGGAAAAACATTTGCGCGTTCTACTTTCCCCGGACACATTCGCACACACGTACAGACCGAGTGCAAAAGAGAGAGAGAGAGAGAGAGCAGGAGAGAGAAGAAAAGCGTTAACCGCCTCGGTGACGACGCGCGACGCCGCGAGTGCATTTAACGATTTAACGGGCTGTAAAACCCGATTAGAAACACTCTCGGCTTTAACCCTGCATGCTTTGCGCGACGTACTTATACTATATAGAGGAGCGGGTTCGCGAAAAAGCCCAATGCGAACGAGTCATGTCCTATTGTAATCAAAGTTGAAGCGAATTAGTCGTGACCGGGCCTTATTGCTCTCTCTCTCTCTGTCTCCCTCTCGCGGAATCCTGCATGAATAATTCACGGGCCTGCAAGGAATTTTATGTATTTTTAAAGGCTTTTGGAATGCCCAGCGCTTTACGAAAGCGGCTCTTAAATCGTCGGGGTTTATGACAATTACATCAACTGCATGCTTATTTCGATTCAATTAAATTGCGAATATTCACTATGAAGAGCTTAAAATAATCTGTCGAGAGCATTTGCGAATTTTAATGCTTTCTTCGCTTGGCTTCGAATCGATATTTGACTTGATAAATTTTTCTTTTTCAGTGAATACAATGTCGAAAGATGCACCGGAGCGAAGAAGAGATTCTTCTCTTGCAACATCCAGGTATGGTCCACCTTTTATCGAAATGCAGTTATTAAAGTTATATTATTTTTACTCATGTCACAGTTTCCATTGTTAAAATTCCAATTCGATGCAGAGAGACTTTAATTGTATAATAACGCTTATTAACGTCGCAAAATGAAGGTTCCAGCACATTTCTCGCCAATAATTTCGTTTCCCGGAAAATAATAAATAAGATAATTTAAACCGCTCCCAAACACAATAATAAACATTAATCAGTGCAAATAATCCTTCCGCCGTAAAAAGGGAAAAACGCCCGGGCGACGAACGAGGGCACATAAAAATTAAAAAGAATCCGAGAATATAATCGGTAAATTATTTCCCTTCCGCGCGCTTTAATCATAAAAGAGCCATCAATATTTATTTCTTTCTGCAAGCTCGCCCCCGTGCGCTCGCCCCCCCTCCCCCCTCTGGAAAAAAGTCTCTCATTCCGCAGGGCGATTTTTATAGCAAGGCGCTGGCGCGCGCGCGCGCTCGGGGCGCACGTCCTTATCCGCAGAAGCCGAGGCATAAAAAGGCCGCGAGCGCCAACTTTTTTACAATACTCGGCGCGCGCGCGCGCGCTGCACAGAAAAACGAATTAAATCGCGGCGAGAGAGCGAGCGAAGAAAGTTCTCACTTCCTCGGGCTTTCTTTATCCGCGCGGCAGGCAGCCCCTCTCTCTCTCTCGCGGAGCGACAAAGTTATCCGGGAGCGAGTGACCCCGTGAGCTTTCCCGAGCAGCCGAAGCTCCCTCTCCCTCTCTCTCGCTGCTCCTTTACTCGGGCGTCGTCGCGAGCCTTGTTTCTGACGTAAACGAGCGCTTAAGAACGCCTTCAAAAGCGGAGCTGCCCGCCCGTAAATAGGCGAAATAAAAACCCAAAGGCGAGGCGAAATATATACACGCGTACTTAGGCGTATATACACAAACGAGGGGGCTCTCGAGCGGTGCGCGCGCGCGGGTTATATTTTCAATGGCGGGGCGCCGAGGCGGAGGCTAACGCGGCACCGACCGCGAGACGACTGATTTATATAGGACGGCCTTATACGAGCGAGGAGAGCTTCAGATGTGACTCTCGCCGTCGAATTCATTAGGGTCAAGATTATCGTCGATCGGCGACGCTTTGCTCCGGTACTCGAGTCGGGAAAACTAATCGACGACTCTGGGCCGCGAGTTTATTATGCGGGATCGACGTTATTGTTTCCTGATGGGTTGTTCTTGCCGGCGTCGTAAAAAGCTCTTTTTCTTCTTCTTACTTTTGAACTCGAGGCTTACACATTTTGGTGGAACTTTTGGGCGTAAAGCGCGGCTTTATAGCTGAAAGCCGGAAGAAATGGACTTTATCGCAAAAAGGAGTACTTTGCTATAATTACGATTTAGCTGCCTTCCTAACCGTATTAGACTCATTAATTTTTCTTAGATTGAATTTTAACGGTGATAATTTTCTGCAATTAAAACGTTGCTAGATTTAAAGCCTCAATTAAAAATGTCTTTTAACGAGTCCTAAGGGGTGAAATATATTAGGCATTGACATAATTCTTGCAAAAACAATAAAACAGGAAAATATTAATACATATGTTTTTTTTATCAAAAATAGATTGAAATTGAAAAGAGCCTTCTTCCATAATTCATTTCCAAAAATTGACAAGCCGGCAAAACTTTATCTCCATTTCACTCGTCAAAATCCAAAATAACAACGATATATAGTACGTGACCTAGAAACGAGCCGGTGTGGGTGTTCTTGAGAAGGCGTCAATCCCGTGAGCAATAAAACATTCGTCGCAGGCATAAAAATCAGCGTCTCGCTCTCGGGAACCAGATGCTTCGGAACAAAAAAAAAAAAAAAAAAAGAAAAAATGTTCTTATACACGTTCAACCACTGTAGGAGTAGGAGCCTTTCCTCGAGACATTCGTAATTTTTATTGCCACATTGCGGGATCTTTATTTTCTCGCGCTCGTTCACCTCCTCGGATGTCTCGAGCAGTAGAGATCTGAGATTTACTTGAAACATGCCGCCGTTAAAGATATAGACAAACTGCTGAAAGTCTTTGAGCGTCACGTGTTGAAAGTTGGTTAAACGATTTTTTAGATTTCTTCAGATTCGTTTTTTAGTTGAAAAACACATTTCTAAATATTTTTACCTCAAAGGCACCGGAAAAAGGAAAACGGAAAGTAGCTTTGTACAACTATAACCGCTATAACAAATGCGCGAGGAAAACTTACGACTTTAGTACATTAATAAATGAAGATACCTATAACTTTATGAGCTTTGAAACTAAGCTGCTCTCTTAACCACATAATCCACTAGTTCATGGAAGGCTCCTCTTTATGAATTATTTAAAAATTCTTAAATTTAAGCAAACTATTCAATTATTCAATTGTTCGAATAAATATTCACTTCCCGTAACTCGCAGCAGTTCTCGTACTTAATCAGTGCAAACATTTATAAAAACCCAAGTTAATTCGCAAAAGGAAGAGAGCGAGTGCTTTTCAATATTAAGACATTCCTCCTTCCCTCAACTTGGCACTCAAACTTCCGAAAAAGATTCTCGCCGAAACACAAGTCCGAGAGTTACGAGAGAGAGAGCGCGCGGTCTTTAAAAATGAAAGCCCCTAAAAGCAGCGATCGCTCTCGAAAAAAAAAAAAAATTAGACAGCGAAGAGATCTCTCAATTCCGGTGTATTGACTCGCCCGCGGAGAACGGGTTAGGGACGATCATTCGAAAATTTACTCCGAGGGGGGCACCGCCTTTGAAGAACACGTAGTCCGCGCACGCACACACACACAGAGCCCGGAGAGCCGAAGAGCCCATAAAGCTCTCGCTCGCGCCCGCGTCCTATATGTAGGTACGTGTGCACGCGCGTCGGTGGTTTTAATGATGGGGCGAACCACCGGCGGCAACGCAGTCGACGCCTAGCCGAGTTATGTGCCGCAGAGAGAGAGAGAGAGAGAGAGGGAGAGGGAGAAAGGGAGAAAGAGCAGTTCGAAAAAGCGATGGAGTAAGCGCGCAGTCGCTTGATTTAGCGGAGGTCACGCTCGCCCTTCGATCCTTCCGCTTTAATTCAATTCTCTGGAGAGGAAGAGGGATGATGCGCGCGAGGGAGTGAGAGAGAGAGAGAGAGAAGGAAGAGAAGGAGACGGAATGCTGAAATTTCCGTCCCTCGGCCATTTCGTCCCTCTCTCTCTTTCTCTCGCTCTCGTCCTTATGCTCGCTTTTCGAATTCCTCGTGTGACAATGGGCGCGAAGCTCGTCGGGCTTCGGTTCCTGTCCCTCTCTCTCTCTCTCTCTCTCTCGCCCATTCTCTTTCTCGGTTCTTCTCTCTTTCCGAGGAAATAAAAGTGAGTAAGTGCTGCGTTTGAAGATGATTTAATGTACGTCGCGAGAGCGGCGGGGGGAGGGAAAAAAAAAGATTACGGCGAGATTCCGCACGAGCGCGCGAACGCCGCGGCCGAGCTGCTGCACAATGCCATTGTGTTTTGCGGTACGAATGAATGGCGATGCGACGCTCTTTAATAGCGGATCGTGAAAAAATTATCGGGGGAAAAAAGGTTCCCGCGGCTCTCTCTCTGCCTTTGCCAGCCTCCCTCCGCGCTGCTCGCCGGGGCTTTGAGGAGCGGCTTTTGTAGCTTTCGAAAATGCTTCATTATCATCTCCGCCGCGGCTTTGAGGAATAAAAATTTTAACAAGGGCGTCCTGCCGCTTCTGAAGCCGCAGCTCTTTTCCAGTGCGAATTTTTAATTACTTTGGTCGAAAGAAATATTTATAAATTCAGCTGGGTCGCCGATGTACTTTTTGGTCGAAAACGATTACAATCGAGCTTTTAGAACGAAAAAGATTTATTTACAATTAACGTACTAAACCGCATTTTTATTCCTCTGTCGCAGCATTACGTTTTCATTGGTAAAATAATTATTGACAGAGAGCGGCAAAGTTAGAAAGAAATCAATTTAAGTTCAATTGGCAAGGCCGAAATTCCCCACCGCACCACAAATCAGAGCGCAGCCATTTCCGGGCAAAATAAATTTATAGACCACGCGGCGACCCGTATTCGGGGGAGCGCATCCTTAAACGAGCGCTTTCGCTTTTTCGTCGCGCGCCGCTCGAGCTCTCTCGCGCAATAAAGCAACGATAAACAGGGGATAGTCTCGACCGCCTCGTCGTTTCCCTCCGCCCCCCCTCTTTGCAAAGGCCAAACAAACCAGCGGCGCGGCGGGGAAGGGCGGATGAAGAGTGACGATGGGCCGTTTCGCAAAATGAGTAATTTGTTCGGCGTAACGAGTTTAACCACCAAGCAATTTGCAGAGCCGGCGGGCCACGCCAACTGCCGTCCTCTGTCAACGCGGCGCGGCTAGATTTATAGCCGAAAACTTAGTGCGCCCGAGCCGTGAACTCGCCGCGAGCGGCCGGTGTTATCGACCGGCGCGAAAATCCCGGGAACGAGGGGGAGGGGAGAGCGCACGCTTTATCGCGCGGATCATTTTCTCGAAAAACTGATTTTTTTCCCGTCCGGAACACTCCGCGAATTTAGCAACTCTCTCCTCGCTGCCAGTTTTTATTTCGAGCTCTGCGCTTTCATCTGAATATCCGGACGATCGAAGTCTCGCGAAGTATTTAATTCGATTATTTTTCGCTAAATTAGAGAAAATATTTGCAGTTGCTTGCTCGATTGTTTAAAAAAAAGAACTGAGGCTTTTAAATAAAAGGTTTGTTGTGCTATGAAAAGAATTTTGCATTCGAAATAAGGGAGCTTGAAATAAAACGAATGGAGGGACCGAAAATAGCGGAAAAATGGATATAATATATCTCGGCCAATGAACTAGAAGAACTTATTTATCTGTCAAAAACACTGACTTCAGAAAAATGTGCTGTTTTATGACGCGGGATTTCCGTAAGAAAAGTAACGTTCATGATAACCTTTTGGATCATTATTGCTGAAAGATTAATAAAACTCACATTTATTTTATTGATGCCGGTGTTTACTTTATCGATTCAATTACAATATTTTTAACGTTACTATTTGAAAAATTTAGGTTTCAGTTATTAATAAACAGCAGATAAAATGCTTCCTCTTAACCTAAGTTTTTGCTGAAAAGTCGAGATATGAACTATTAAATCTGTTCCTGATAATGTTTGACAAAATGAACAACTGCACCTCTCATTAATTCTTTAAACACTTTAGTTATCAGAAACTTTCAACGGGCATTCATTTCTCACGCCGCAAGTTCTCTCCGCAGGAAATAATTTGGCTGGTTCGTCGACCGTCTTCATCAATTTCAGACAAAAAGATGAACTAAATTTATAATTCGCCTTACTGCAGTCTATTCGTCATTAAATTATAATAATCCTACATTAACTTATACATAGAACACGTAACGGGAGGTGTTCCGCCAAAATTATTCTCCTAAAAGGCACTCTTTGCGCTGCGCAGCACTTACCTGCGGGGATGCTCCGAGAGCACCCCGACGCGACGGCGACTCGCTCCACGATTCGCCGCGGCCCGTTGAAGCGCGAAAGGCCTCTCGCTTAGGTGATGTGTGTCTCCGACAGCCCCTGGTCAGGCCTGGCAGCTCAGCTTATGAATACGCGACGATCGTATTCCGGCAGAGGGCGGCGGTATCCGGGGTGTACGCACGAATAAGCAGCAATGAACGACGAGGCACGGGTGATAATTAAAACGATTGAGAGTTCATTCTTTCCAATAATAAAAAGAAATATAACGGGACTTACTCGCGGTACTCGGTAGTATCAGTCGTTGCCGGTGCCGTTGCACGCGCTCGCGAGAACGAGAAGTTCGAACGAGAACGGTGCAGGAGTGTGCTCATGTCGCACTCACGCGGAGACCCGAGCCTCCACTAAGAAGACTGTAGCTCGATGGTGCACTCGTGGGTGCACCGATACCGAAAAATATTATAAAATTACCGATACAGAAAAATGCCGAACACCGGAACCGCGTCGATAAGCGAGACGGAAGATGAGTGCACAAGGGAGCCGAACCGCTGTCCGGCCGCCTCGCAATGACCCACGCTCGCACACGTGGGCCTCGCGGAAATACGAAGAGGCCCTTGCGACAGGCCGCGTGCTCGAAAGCGCGGCAAAGATGGCGCCGGTGGTTGCCTCTCGGTCCTTCCTCGCGTCTCCGAGTCCGTCGGGTCGCCCGGCTTCTTCCTCCTTGACACGTTCTCTTCCCTCTTTCTTCTCTCTTCTTTCTCGCTATCGTGACTCACACGCGTCCGTTTCGCTCGACGGTCAAAATTGATCTTCCTGCAGCTCGATCCTTCCCGCCCTCCCGCGCTATCGATAACATCGTCCGCGTTACCTCCTGGCATCCGCGGCAATTAGCCTAATGAGTCGCGGGATTCGAAGCGGAAATCTGCACGCGTTACAAACGATACTATTTTTCTATTAGCTTTTAATTGGCAAAAAGTGATTTTTTCCATTTTTACAAAGCATGTAAAAAGAAATTACTTAAAAAAGCACGTTATTCAATCATTCGTTAGCAGACGTCTTCTTCGAACACTTCAAATTGAACATTTACTTGTTAAACCAAACGATATATCTGTCACGCGAGAGATTTTCCATGCTATACGTCCGGCACCTGCACGAATATGATTTCACTCTTCTCTCGGCGCGCCGTACGTCACCGATTCAAACTGCTCCCATGGCCTTTTCGACCCATTGCTTCCCGTTATATACGCGCTCCCGCCGCCGGACCATAACTTTAACCGGGCCGCATCTCTTATCCCTCGACCCCGCCGTATCGCGTACGCGAGATATATAATTTTTTTTTCCCCGCGCCTCCGAGAGCAGTTTTTGCCTCCTCTCTCCGGAGAGTCTACCGGGATTCGGCGGTACAGCGGTATCTCTTTAAATAAACATCGGGCAAAGTGGCAGAAATTCGACGAGTCCGGCGAGATGCCCCGTTTAAGCTCGCTCTTATATAATTCATCGCGACGCCGAAATACTCCGCGCCGAAGCTCTCCTCCGTAGCTCTCGGCTGCTTACCTTGCGCTCAATAATTCAGCGACGCGTTTAGCTTGGGCTTTCTATATTCGCCCGAGAGCGGCGCGTAACTTTTCGCCCATCAAGCGAGAGAGAGAGAGAGAGAGAGAGAGGAACTCCGGAGAGAGGAGCGGGCCGAACGTGGGGCGCATCAAAACTCGTTCGATTACGCCCCGAAGTCGAAGGATGTTTGATGAGGGCTGAGGCGTGTTACTGCTTTGTAACGATGTTCCTGCGCCAGGAGATTGAATTGATGTTGATCGCTATTTATTACCTCTGGAAATTGTTTCAAGGTATATTCAATTGTTCAAGTGAGTTTCGTTTTTTGAAACTCTGAGGGAATTCTTTATTTTACATGTATAATTTGATTTATGCAATGCATTTTGGGGTTACTTCGTATTGTAATGAATATTTAATATAACATTTTATTTTATTGAAAAGCGACTTTTACAGGCGAGTAAAATTTAATGAAAATATAATACGGTAATAAAATAATGTTAACATCGATATAAAGGTGCAACGATTATTTCAGGAATTTATAAAATAATGAAAGCCTTTTAAAAATACATTTCATACATTTATGTAACTGATCCCTTGAATAGCATTTATTTCAAAGCCGACTAGTATTACGTTATGATTGATCGGGATGCGTTATCCGAAATTGAGCAAATAATTATCGTTCAGCTTATTTCCGTCATAAACTCACGTATCAATAATAAAACAATGCTAACTGGTACATCATTTACCTCTATCAATAGCACATTACGCTGAAACGGTAATACTTTTCGTTAATTCAGAAACAACATCGATTTCGATAATTATCAGTCTATATACAAAAGCTAAACTTCGCAAAAAAGAGTTGCTTCAAAAATTCAATTTAACGACCCAAAACTCAAATCAAGTAATTGGCACTTAAAAATTTTTATTCCGCCGCCTTTTCCGCGAGAAGCGGATCCTTCGAAATATTTCCACATTCCTCGCAAACAAATTCAGCAGTAAATTATAATTTATCCCCGCAACCGCATAAAAAACAATATTGATGATAAAAAGAAGAAGCGGCGGACGAGAGACCGCGAGCCATATTTTACGACGTATGTATTTCTTTCCCTTCATAAAAGGCTTCGAAATAAAAAAGAAAAAGTCGGAGGGAGAGAGAGAGAGAGAGCAGCTCGTGTCCCCCCTCGTAAAGTCGCAGGACCGTGACCGCCGCGTGACAGAGCGCTGACATAAACACTACCTGATCCATTTAGAAGCTACAAGTCCGCCGCGGCTCTGGCCCGTCCTCCTCCGCCCTCATCCTTCATAACTCGAACGGTTCCTCGTATATACCCTCCCCGACGAGTTATTCCTCGCATCGCTGACAACGGAATAGTCTCCTCGTTTAGCGAGAGTCGCGGAGGGCCTTCGGTTTCCCTCCTCGTTTTTTTCTTTTTTCTCTCTCTCTCTCTCCTTTTTTTCGCACACACCCGGCCACACATGCCGCGCTACATGAATCCTCCCGTTTCATGAGGCGAGAAATCAGACATCATAAATCCCGAGTTCCATATAGACGGGAAAGTTGCCGGTCTCTGCGGGATCGCCGCGACCAAATCATCCGCCTCCTCCTCCTCCTCCTCCTTTTTTTCGTGCGCTTGCGGCCGCGAAGCCTCGAGGGTCGATTTATCGATATTACCAGGGTATTACTCTGTCTAAGCGAAAGAACGTATTCGCTCCCGGATAAATGTGTGCGCCCAAGTAAGTTTTTTGCTGTGTGCGTGCGCGTGCGTGTGGAGTACTGATAGGTCGGGTCGAGGGTCCTCCAATTCTCGACGGTCTGTACGGTTGCGCAGCGTCAAAGCGCGAAGGCGTGACGACGAGCTACAAATCTGCAGAGTTGACCTTTTTGAGTCGGCGGTGCGCGGACTCGACGGCTTAATTATTTATTCGATCCAGTTTGCTTTTCTGTGTCGATGTCTTTTTTTTTCGTTTTTTGGCTCTGGGCTTTTTTTCGTTCTCATTATTTTCTATTGGACCTGCTCCTGATTTTCAGGGGACAAATTCAATTTTTGAAAACTTTTTTAGTCCGAAACAAAACAGTTATAATGAAATATCTGGACTGAATTTTAACACAGTTTTTATTTATTTAAAAATAATGTTTTTGACAATTTTTAATATTAAAAGAGAATTATAAAAGTTCAAATATTAATAAAATCTCTGAAATGTAAAGCAATTAATCTCTCTCTGCATTGTTATCAATAATGGAAAACTGTACCGGAAGAAAAATATTCAAACCGCATTTGAAAAATTAATCTTGTTCCCGTAGAATTTCTACAATATTTTCCCTTCCTTTTTTAAGCTCCAAGCTGAAATAACTAAAATAAACATGAATGTTGATTTTTATTATTTCGTTCTAGCCGTGCACAGGAGAACAAAAGGATTTTCGAGCCGAGCAATGTGCAGAATTTAACAACAAACCTTTTGAAGGAGTATATTACGAGTAAGTGCTCGATGCTATTACATATTCCGCTGCAAAATTATTTGAAATTTAAATAATTTATTCACCGCGCTGCCTGCAGAGTCTCTTTTTAAAAACCATTTAAAGATCATTGACAGCTCTCCGAATGAAATGTTCGTTTATTTCGAAACCGAGCGCTCATTTCCCTTCATCCGCTATATACTCTTCGAGTATTGTGCGCGCGCGAATTTTCTTTCAATCTCGGGGGCCCCAATTACAAATGCATCAGACGGCCGAAAATTTTTCTTTCCAGCTGGATACCGTACACGGGCGGACACAACAAGTGCGAGCTTAATTGCATGCCTCGGGGTGAAAGATTCTTTTACCGGCACAGAGAGACCGTGATTGATGGCACGCTCTGCAATATCGAGAAAAACGACGTCTGCGTCGAGGGCAAATGCATGGTGAGTACAAATGGCCGAATAAAGGGTATCCTTTTTGTCGTTTAAATGGCATCATTATAAAGGCATCTCTGACAACGCGTATATAGCAGTCATTTTTCACTAACTTCTGCCGAATCCGTGCCGTGTGTTTTTTCTCGCGGAAGCATCATTTTTAAATTGTTATTCCGCACTTCGTTTTCGATTTAAATTTCATTGGCGTTTATCAAAGTTAAATATTTAATTTTCAAGTTTTAATTAATTTTAAACGTTGTTACGCGAAGTTTCTTTCGAGTGTACAAAGCATAAAAAAGAATACCGAATTAATTAAATTTTCAAATAAAGTTTTTAAAGAGAATTGAACAACCGAAAATTAATAAAAAAAACAGAACAAATATAACAAATTGAACAAACTGAACGATTCGCGCGGTAAACGATCGCGCGCACCCGAAGATAAATAACGAAAGCTCGAACGTTTCTCAGCCGGTGGGATGCGACATGATGCTGGGCAGCTCGGCGAAAGAGGATGCCTGCCGCGAATGCGGAGGCGACGGCTCCGACTGCACCACCGTCAAGGGACGCTTCAACAACGATGACTTGCAAGTCGGTAAGTCGAAGGAGGAGGAGGAGGAGGAGGTGGCGGAGCAGCCTCGTATATATATTTTACGAGGATCAAATTTAATTTATGTATCGCCGTCTGATTAACGCCCCGACTTCTTTTCTCGTTCGCAGGCTATCTCGACATGATGCTCATACCCGAAGGAGCGACAAACATCGCCGTCAGGGAGATCCGACCCTCCAATAATTACCTCGGTAAGACTCGCCGCGCGCAGAGAGAGAGAGAGGGAGATAAGCCGCGAGATTAAAAAGCGTGCCCGATGCGCTGGAATTATTCCTCGGAAGTATTAGTTATCGTTTTCTTCTGGCGCGCCGCTCCGAGCCGCCATCGAAGACTCTCTCGTGCTTTGTCATATTAAGATTGCGGAGCGATAAGAGCGCCGAGAAAAATGCACGACGAGGATTGGCTGAATAATTATTACAATTTGCGGAGTGTTATTTCCTAGAAATAAGTGTCTTCGGGCTTGCCGCACCTATAATTAATGAATTTGAAAGTTTTAAATTGATCGAAGATAGCAAAGTTTTCTTATTATTTATTTGAAATAGTTAGGTATGAAAATATCATTGCAAAAGGTTTTAGTTAAATTTTTTAAAACTTAAAAGCGGTTAGAAGCTTCGAAGAATTGACTTTCGATGAGTTTGTCCTAATTACTTTTATTTAGATCAATTTCTAATGATTATTTCTGCATCACTTCTTTGTAATAGCTTTAAGCGAGTATTACACTTTATTCGATTGAAATGTCAATAAATAATTTGGAAATTCTACGCGATAAGTAATCTAGTTTTTCAATTACATCTCGAAATATATTCTATATTATAATTGAAAAATGTGCAGGAATTTTTTTTACTAATTTAATTGAAAAAGTTTTTAATTTATTTGTAATATTTGCTGCAGCTATTCGAAACCAGACCGGACATTATTACTTGAACGGCAACTGGAGGATAGATTTCCCTCGCAGTCTTCGATTTGCCGGAACAATTTTCCACTACAGTCGAGACCCGCAGGGATTCTCCGCTCCAGACACGATAACAGCTTTAGGTCCAACTACTGAAGCTATCTACGTTGTGGTAAGTAAAAACAAGCTTCAACCCCAAATTCGCTACAACTTAAAGCGGCGAACAAAGCTGAACGTGAACTAAATTAATAGGAAACTCGGCTACGAATGAAAAGTTTAACTTGCTTGCTTTACAGCTACTGTATCAAGATCACAATGTTGGGGTAGATTATCAGTACAGCATGCCAAAAAAATTCTCTCAACAATCGGATCCTGACAGCTATACATGGGTCGCTGAAGAGTTTTCAGCTTGCAGTGCTACTTGTGGTGGTGGTACGTCTACTTTTTCACATTTTCTGCTTTATTCATAGTTATAACACTAATGGAAAATTTACTTGCAACATCTGCTTAAGCTGCTTGTCGAAAAATTAAAGTATTTTATGCAACAGTGTATGCACTTTCCACGAAATATGCTATTTTAATTAATTCAAATTTCTCATTAAATTTACTTTTTTACAATTCACTCGAATTATTAATTCTATTATAAACCAATAAAAAACTAATCTCACTATCTACCATGCCAGCTTCGAAAATGATCAGCGAAAAAGTCTCGCGACAAAAGTTCAATACCGCGCCACTTGTTCGCAGGTTATCAATCGCGCCGAGTGAGCTGCGTGAAGCGTCGCACGAACGAGGAGGCGGACGAGAAGCTCTGCGACCCGATGCTGGAGCCGGCCGACACGCAAGCCTGCGGCGGCGATCCCTGCCCACCCCAGTGGGTCCCCACCGAGTGGTCCAACTGCACCAAGCACTGCGGCGAGGGCGGCCAGCAGACCCGCGAGATCAAGTGCGAGCAGATCGTGTCCGGCGGCGTACCCTCCATCGTCGACGAGGCCCAGTGCATCGAGTCCGTCGGGCCGAAGAACGCCACCAAGCAGGAGTGCAACAAGGACGTCGAGTGCCCGCAGTGGCATCTGGGACCCTGGAAACCGGTAAGCAGATTTTCCGAGCTCGGAATACGGAAAGTTTCTCGCGCAGCTGTTCGGGTACCGTACTTGACTTGAGCCTCTTTATACTTTCTTAGATGAGCAAAACTTTGTTTTATTAGGAGGAGAGATATTCTTGCTTTATTGTGACATTATTATATTATATAAAAGTATATTTGAAAAGTCGCAATTATTAAATAAAGCATTTAGTACCCGTAAAAAAAATTAATTTATTTCATTTTCTTCTGCAGTGCGATCAGTTGTGCGGCCCGGGCAAACAAACGAGAAGAGTAACGTGCTATAGGAAAAACGATAAAGGAAAAGTTGAAGTGTTGGACGATTCAGCTTGCGATGGAGAAGTTCCCGAGAAAGAGAAAACTTGCGAATTGAGGCCTTGCGAGGGAGTCGACTGGGTCGTGTCTCCTTGGAGCGGAGTAAGTTTTCAAACTTCTGCATTCATTTTACATAAAACGCTAAGCTCGCATTTTAGATTAATCAATATTCTGTAAAAGTAGGGAGATTAATTTCTGCTACTTAACGTGCATTTTGCAGCAGCAAAGTGTTAGTTTTTTACAACTCGATAAACGTTTAAGCTCAATATTTTATAAACTTTAAACTATTTCTTTCGTAAAGTGTTCCGATAAGTGCGGCCTTACTCAAGAAACAAGAACGGTGCAGTGCTCAACGCAGAATGGCACGTGTTATCCGGAAAATATGTGTGACAGCGAGAAAAAACCAAATACAACCAGAGATTGCGAAACGCCAAAAGATTGCGAGTATCAATGGATTAAGACGCAATGGAGCAAAGTAAGAGAAGATAGTAAAATGATCTTCAGATTGGCAGTATTATAGAAAATTAATAAAATTTATGCATTTTAGTGCTCTGCCGAATGCGGGACTGGAGTACAAACTCGTAAAGTATTTTGCGCATCGTTCGAGGATGAAGACACAATGAAAAAAGTACCGGACGACAAATGTGAATCGGAAGAAAAGTACAACACTACTCGACCATGCACTGCCAAGAACGAAAACTGCAAAGGAGAATGGTTTGCTGGTCCTTGGAGCGAAGTAAGCATTTAAATTATGACACTTTTTGTACATCTTGCATCTTTGCCTTGAAAAATGTTCTTTTTTTAGTGCTCTAAACCATGCGGCGGTGGGGAAAGTTCGCGCAAAGTAATTTGTCTGAAAGACAACGTTACTGTTTCTGCCGATCAATGTGATTATAAGACAATAATGGAGGAGACTCAAAATTGCAATCCTCAAGCATGTGAAGAAGGTAATTAGTCACAAAATAAATAATTAGATATTTATTTTAAATACAATAATAATAATAATTATAATCATTTTGTTAAAAAGATGAAGTAATACCAGTAGAGCCTGAAAAAGTAACAGCTTTGATGGAAGACGAAGAAGAAGAGTGCGAGGATGAAGAAGAAGAGGACTTCGTTACTGTTAGTTCCAGCTTTGAAACTGACGTAAGTTTTCCTTAATAAATCGTAAACTAGACTTTATTCTAATATTGTTTAAAATATGAATTTTTTATTACTTATCGGCTTTGATTAATGTAGGAAACTGAACAATCGTCCGATATGACTGAAGCTGTTCCATTGAGTTCACCATATGTATCCGACAGCACTATAGAAGATATGATGTTTAGTGATGCAGCTAGCCGAGGAGATGTTTCGATCTCAACAGATAGTGGCAGCGGTACCGGAAGTGACGATGATACCGATTCTTATCCTATAATTACAACATTGGAAGGTAGCGGAACTTCACCGGACGAATTTGAAAAGGGTACTACCTTGGATATGTTTGGATCAAGCGATACGGATTCGACAGAATCATCTGGTGCAAGCGAAGTTACTTCAGAAACCGGTGAAACAGCAACAGGAACCACTGAATCGGGTAAGAAAAATTATAAGAATAAATGTTTAAACTACATTTACAAGAAAATGTAAATTTATTGGCGATTGATTTAGGTGTTACTTCAACTGATGAAACAGCAACGTCCTCTGGAGTCAGTGAGGTATCGGCCGGTGCAACAACGGAATCAGCTTCTGAATCAACGGATCAAACAACGGAGCAGTCCAGTCAACAGACAACCGAAAGTTCTGAAGGAACAAGTTCAGATATTACTACAGACAATACAACTGAAAATTCTGATATTACAACTGAAAGTTCAGCTGCTACTACCGAGTCTAGTTCTGACTCAACAGAGTCTTCTTCAGATGCAACAAGCAGTTCAGATGCAACAAGCAGTTCAGATACAACAAGCAGTTCAGAAAGTACAGAAAGTACAGAAAGTACAGAACCAACTGATACAACTCCAACGTCCGATACTGAAAGCACTGAAGCTACGTCTGATAGCAGTACACCAACAGATTCCAGTACAAGTGCTACTGAAGCATCTGAAACAACTGGTAACGAATATAGCGTATTTTAATTCTAGTTTTTAAATATGTAAAGTACTATTTAATCTAACTAATGTACGATTCTATTTTTAGAGTCAGCAACAGAATCCGAGTCAACCTCAGAATCTTCTGCGGCATCTTCTAGCGGTTCTTCGGAAGAAACTTCCGAATCAAGTGTTAGTGATACTGATAGTTCAACTATTAGCAGCGGATCAACTGAGGCAATTTCGTCTGATGAAACTACATTAGGATCTGCAGCAACCGAAGTTACTGAATCTTCAGCAACCGGAGAGACATCAGAATCAAGTACATTAATGAGTGGAGAAACGCAATCAGTAGAATCTACAGAAACTGGTTCTACGGAATCTAGTGTTACTGCAGAATCCGAGACTGCGGGACCTACTACAGGATCAAGTGAAGCAACTGATACCGCTACAACAGATGGATCTACAATAGCAGAGACAACTGAATCTGGAATGACTACTGAATCTGGAATAACTACCGAATCTGGAATGACTACCGAATCGGGAGAAACCGAAGCCACAAGTGAATATTCCACTGTTAGCGGTACTGAAGAATCGACTGAAACTGGCGTCTCTTCTGCTACTGAAGAAACTGATTTAACAGACCAAACCCATGGTAAATTAAATTCTTTATAATACATATTAGAATAGAATTATGTCAATTGTGTAATAAAAAAAAATTTTTACTAACTTTATTTTTTTTTTCTAGTTTCGGACTTATTTACTACTAGTAGTCCTGTCGAAAAGGCAATTACGCAAGAACATAAACTCCGCAAATGCAAACCCAAGAAGAAGAAAGAGTGCAAAACTTCACCATTTGGATGCTGTTACGACGGAATTACAGAGGCTAAGGGACCGTTTGGCAAAGGCTGCCCAACTCCTCACACTTGCGCTGAAACAAAATACGGTTGTTGTCCAGATGGCGTTTCACCAGCCAAAGGACCTAAAAATGAAGACTGCCCCAGTCAACACTGTGAAGAATCTCTGTTTGGTTGCTGCGAAGATGGCGTTACGCCTGCGGAAGGCAATGATTATGAAGGATGCAAAAAACCATGCAACCAAACTGAGTGAGTTCTATCAAACACCGAAAATAAATACCCTACAATATTTAGAAAAACTTACTTCAATCTTCGATTACACTTTTGTAATTTAATTTTTTTCAAATGATCGCAATCGTAATACTTTTTTAGATTCGGATGCTGCCCGGACAAAGAAACACCTGCAAGTGGTAAGAACAATCTTGGATGTTGCAATAATACCGAATTCGGATGTTGCCCAGATGGAATCAAACCGGCTACTGGACCTAACGAAGAAGGTAATTTTATTTTTATTTTCTTTAATTTTTAAATTATAGTGTTTTAATAATACTTATATATATATTTTTACTAATAATTTTGTAACATTTTAGGATGTGATGAAGAAAATGCATCTGAAACTCCTGTGGAAAGCACAACAATTATGCCAGGCGACTGCGCCAATTCAACTTACGGATGCTGCCCAGATGGTCAAAAAGCTGCAAATGGTACGAACTTTGCAGGCTGTGACGTTATCAATACCAAAAATTGCACTGCATCTTACTTTGGCTGTTGTCCAGACAATGTCACGGCAGGTAAAGAAAAAACTATTATTATATTACTCTGCTAAAGTAGTAACAGCATATTATAATTTACATTTTCAGCAATCTAATAGAACACGTAATATAAAATCGTTAATCGCTTTTTTAAATATTAAAATCATAGCACTTGGTCCAAACAATACCGGATGCCACACAGCTTGTGAAAACTCAACGTACGGATGTTGCGAAGATAACCAAACGCCCGCCCACGGTCCTAACAGGGAAGGTTGCTGCTTATCAAGCCCATACAAATGCTGTCCCGACAACATTTTACCGGCTCGCGGACCAGACTTCTACGGTTGCGGATGTCAGTACTCCAGATTCAGATGCTGCCCAGACAATACGACTGCCGCTCGAGGCCCGAACAACGAGGGATGCGGCTGCCAATACACGACCCACGGATGCTGCCCGAACAGATTCACACCGGCCACTGGACCGAACTTTGCTGGCTGCCCTTGCTATACTTATCAATTCGGCTGCTGTCCTGATGGCGTTACCATTGCTAAAGGACCTCACGGTCAAGGTAAAATTCTGCTTCGATTCTCTAGTATCTTTATATATTGTAAAAGTTTTACTATGTAAAACATTAAATAAAATATAATTGAGCCCATTGTTTGCACAGTCAAGCGTAATTCGTCCGTTCATTGTACTCTTTTTCAGGATGCGGCTGCGAGAATACCGAATTCAAGTGCTGTTCAGACAAGAGGACTCCAGCCAAGGGGCCGAATTTCGCCGGCTGCGCTTGCGACGCTTCTAAGTACGGCTGTTGCCCTGACGGAATTGAGGAGGCGCAGGGCGAAAACTTCGAGGGATGCGTAAAAGTGCCCTCGAATCCCGGAGCCGCGTGCGGCCTGCCGCGAGACAGAGGTACTTGCCGCGACTTTACCGTCAAGTGGTTCTACGACACTGGCTACGGAGGCTGCTCTAAATTCTGGTACGGAGGCTGCGAGGGTAACGATAATCGATTCAAAACGCAAGAGGAGTGCAAGGCCATTTGCGTCGAGCCGCAAGGAAAAGGTACGGGTTTCGAGACCTGGCAAATTGATTCAATCGATTATTTAAAACTTTTAATTGACATTCCACTCTCGTATTTTAGATATTTGTCACTTACCTAAAGTTGCCGGTCCTTGCGAGGGATACTATCCAATGTGGTACTTCGATTCGGAAAGAAAGCAATGCGGTCAGTTTATATATTCCGGTTGTCTTGGAAATGCCAACAAATTCAAAACTCACGAGGAATGCGAAAATCGTTGCGGAACACCTGTGGATGCTGGTAAGAATTAATGCGCAAATTTTCAAACAAATGCATCGGAATCTTCTCCGTTACATTCCGCGTGTATTTCGTAAACTTTTAGATCCTTGCACTCTCGACCAGGAGCCCGGACCGTGCGAAGGAAACTTCTCGCGATGGTACTTTAACAAAGAGACTCAGGTTTGCGAGACCTTCAGGTATGGTGGTTGCAAAGGTAACAGCAACAACTATCCTACAGAATTGGCTTGTCGTCAGCAGTGCCTACAACCAGGGCGTAGCAAAGGTAAGTCGACACCTTATTTTTGTATTTTAAGTAAAATATTTAAAGAGATCTCTAATTTATTACTTTACGATGACAATCTTTATTGTGTTCAGTTTTTTGAGGTGATTGTTTATTTAATAAAAAGAGTTAAAATAATTTTACTAAAAAAAACAGAGTTACAACTAATGAATAACTTAAAAAGCATGACGATTCGAGTTTGAAAAACTATCCACTAATTACAATCTGCGGACGAACAAAACTAAAAATCCACTTTTAACAGTTAATAAATTTAGTCACTCTCTTTGGCAGTAACTCGTTGTCGAAAATTTTTGAAATTCGAGATTAACGGTTCGAGCCTGGGGTCGCGGGTAAATAACGACGACGATTAATCTTTGGTCGCTCGTTAACCGTAACGTTTTACAGTAATGCAGGACGTGTGCGCCCTGGAAAAAGAGCCGGGACCCTGTCCCGGCTCTTTGCTGCGCTGGCACTTCGACGCCGACGTTCAGGCGTGTCGAAAATTCATTTTCGGCGGTTGCAAAGGCAACGGCAATAAGTTCCGTACTAAGGCCGCCTGCGAGCAGCGCTGCCTGGCCAGAGGTACACAGAGAGACCGAGAAAAGACTCCCTTAGCGCCTCTTTAGTCATGTCGATAGACGCATTCGTCAGTTCTGGAATGTTTTAGTTTTCACTCGCTGTGCGTAATTGCTGCAAGCGGTGCTGGACTTGTTTAATTTGAAGTTCGCATTTTATTGATTTCTTGTCGATCTAAATGCTGTAAATGTAGAACTTCACTTTAAATTTATTACAATGGGTTTTAGATTCATGCCATACATTTTTATTCAATCGAACATTAATTTACGGTATTATGGGAAACGACACTACTTCAAAGTCATAAAAAAATGACCTAACGGCACAATTTCAAATAAGAAAAACATTCAATTTAACAATCCTCAGGTTGGCGCTTATTAATCATTAATGGTGTGTGGATAGTTAACATTAACAAAAAAACAATAATAGTCTTAGATTTAAGTTAAATGATAAGACTCATAAGGTTGTGGAGTGATGGTGCACTAACATTGCATGGTTAAATTTAACTCACGCTGGACAGATTCGTGCTCGCTGCCTCGTACGGAGGGTAACTGCACGGAAAAGCATTCGCGTTGGTACTTTGATCAGGAAGAGAATCGTTGCATGCCATTTTATTACACTGGATGTGGCGGCAATAAAAATAACTTTGAATCTAGAGATGCATGTGAGTCGGATTGCCCGCCCAAGATTGGTAAGCATAACTTCAGAGTAACCAACTTTTTACATCGCGCATGAATTAACTTTGCGGCGTATCATCTTTAGTACTGAAATAATGGAAATTTTTAATTGTAAGAACAGATGTGCGGTGTTGCTATTATGATTTTTACGAAATTTTTAAAATAAATTACGCTTTTTATCTAATTGTAGATGCTGTATCGCTAATAGCAAAGCATAGTTTTATTTAAAATTTGATGAACATTGAAAATATTAATATTTTTTATGTAATTTAAAATTTTTTCAAATTTTAATAATATACAGAATAAATTGATTATAATACTTTCAGTATTAATCTCATTTCATTTTTTGTACTTTCGGAAATAAGTGACTAACCCAAAATACGTTTAAAATTAAGCTTAAAATTAATTAAAAATATTTACGAGTAGAGCAAGACATCTGCCTGCTCCCGGCAGTCCTTGGAGAATGTCACAACTACACCCAACGTTGGTATTATGATTCCTACGAACAACGATGCAGGCAGTTCTACTACGGTGGTTGCGGTGGTAATGGCAATAATTTCCATACAGAGTCTGATTGCCAGAATAGATGCGAAAGTTCACCTAGTACACCTGCCACACCCGAAATTGCGTTCAGAACAGGTATAAGATCTGCTTACAAACGTAAAATGTTCACATTGAATGAAATTTCGCAAATGAAAGGTACGTCGTAGAATCGACCCTGATTTCAAAAAATAACTTCTAGAATTCTGCTACTTACCCGAGGAACGCGGTCCTTGCACAAACTACGAAAACAAATGGTACTACGACAGCCGAGAAGGAATTTGCAAACAGTTCGTCTACGGCGGCTGCGGCAGCAACGGGAACAACTTCCGCTCTCGCGAGGAATGCGAGTATCGATGCGGCGAAGTCCAAGGTGAACCCCCCATCAAATCAATTAATTCATCCCCTTACGTCCGCAGCCTATTTAAAACCGAAAAAAAATCATCGACAGATCCTTGCACGATGCCGATGCTGGTCGGTCCGTGCAACGGCTCCGTGCCGCAGTTCTACTACGACCGACGCACGGACTCCTGCTACGAGTTCGACTACAGCGGCTGCCAAGGCAACAAGAACCGCTTCAACGAGCAGCGCGCCTGCGAGCATCGTTGCCGCAAACGGCAACCGCCTCCGCCCCCGACCCAAGCCACCCCGCCGCCGGATACTCGCACCGCCGCCTGCCTCGAGCCCGCCGAAGCCGGCCCCTGCGACGGCGAGGTCCCCGCCTACTTCTACGACAGCGCGGCCGGCCAGTGCCAGGCGTTCATCTACGGCGGCTGCGAGGGCAACGCCAACCGATACGAAACCGAGGAGCAGTGCGAGAGGCTTTGCGGAAAGTTCCGCAATCAAGGTGAAAAAAAAAAACGCTGCGGCTTTTATTTAAATAGCGCTGTTTGCTTTCGTTATTTCAGATTAATCATTTCGCGGAGTATTAAAAAGTGATTTTTTTTTTTTACTCTTTTCGCTGTTCGCTTCGAGAGCAATTGCTTTTTACGGAGAGCGAAGATAAACAGACTTTAATTACGCGGACGATCGATCGACGTCATTAATTATTTTCCATAATTACTCGCAGATATTTGCCATCTTCCGCTCGACCAAGGCCCTTGCAGAGGAGCTTTCCCGAAATTCTACTACGATCAAACATCTCGCAGATGCCAGGAATTCACTTACGGCGGTTGCGATGGAAATGCTAATAGATTCAGTTCACGTAACGAGTGCGAATCTGTTTGCATACATCACGAGGAGCCGGCGCAGTCTGGCAACAAAACGGGAGTCTCTGATTTGAGTAAGTAATTTGTTTGCTTCATTTTCTAATCGAATGGACGAAGTTACAATTATTTAAAAAAAAAAAATTGAATATTGAAATTTTAATTGAATAAATTGAGAATCCGACAAGCTGGTCGTAGAAATTTCTGTAATAAATATACTGTAATCCTGTCGTTTAGCCATCTGCAAAGAACCTGTTGATATTGGCTCTTGCTCGGTTGGAAATTACAAGAGATTTTATTACGATGACGAGTATCAAACGTGCAGAGCATTTATTTACACCGGTTGCGGTGGAAATCGCAACAACTTCAAGACTATTGAATCTTGTCTTAAAATTTGTCGTCGTAAGTCCATCAACAAAATGAGTAGAAAAAATGTTTTAACAAATGACACTGGCAATTCTTATTGTATACTCCATTTTTACCGTACGGTAATAATTGAAAAAAAGCAATAAGCAATTGGCCAGTAATCATTTATATTCATTTACTTAATTCTTTATTTTGCTTTAATGGTAAACAGTAGAAAACTATTCATTTGTACATAATTATTTCACATTTATCTCTATGTTATTTTATCATTTGTAAATAATTTACCATTATTTTAGGTTACCACAGAAATGCACCGCTGTATATATGTTTTGCTATTATTCAACTTGTATTATATCATTAATGTTTTCCATCTTTTTTGTGGAGATTGAATTCATTGCTTTTTCCATTTAACACAGCTGCAATGTCAATTTCAATTTTTAGAAATCAATACAATACCAGATGACGGACAGGACACCCAGGATCCGTGCGCCGAGGCTAATGAACATTGCAGCCAGCTCCATTGCCCTTACGGCCAGGAAGATTACGTCGATTCTCAAAATTGCAAGCGGTGCCGTTGCGCCGAGCCGTGCCAATCGATTAGGTGTCCCGAAGGCACAAAGTGCGCCGTCACAGTTGTTGGTACCCGCGATGGCCCTGAATACAGAGGTGTTTGCAATAGAAGTAAGTAGAACTAATTGCTACAACTTTGAATTGCAGAAGGTAATTAAATCATAATTAACATTTATAATTAAATTGTAATTCTTGTCGCAGTAACCAAACCTGGCAGATGCCCTGTAGTCTCAACAAATAGCACTCGCTGTGATCAAGAATGTCACACAGACGGGGATTGCGCCGAAGATTTGAAATGTTGCGACAGTGGCTGCGGTACTTCATGCCTCAATCCAGCAACTGAAGAGCCAGCTTCCACCCCGCCGCCTTATGAGGATCATAACCAGAGACCAGTAGGGTTAGTATCTATTATTAATTTTAACGATAGTAGAAACAAATTTTTAATTAAAATTAAAATTTTTAGCCGACCGGATGTCGGATCGAGTTACCCAGACGAAAGACCTGCTGGATCTGTACCGGCAAAGATTCAGAAGCCAGCATCGCCGAATGTTACTGCCGAGGAAGGTGGATACGTAACGATGACTTGCATCACTATAGGCTTCCCGAAACCAACTATTATTTGGAAGAAAGATTCTAAGAACGTATGTTCATTTAATTTTATTTCCTACTACATGTACTATCATGTGCAATAGTTTCATAAGTCTCGTACAAATTTTAACAAATTACATTTTTTCCAGATTGGTCACACTGACGCAAGAAAACGGCTTCTTGAAGATGGATCATTACAGATTATAAATCTGTATCCATACGACAAAGGAATATATGTTTGCATTGCAGATAATGGAATAAGCGATCCAGATAGAATAGAATACCAGTTAGATGTAACGGGTAAGTACACATTTTTTACACGTTAGGTATTTGTTCGTAGATACAAAAATAACTTCTGTTTGCCTTATTCTTCTGGGTTATTGGTTTTTGTGGTCTAAAGTAGTTCTTTAAATTACTAATTGTTTGTTACTATTAAGTATTTGCAAGTCTTTAACCAGATTCAATTTAATTATACTACAACGAAATTTGTAATCACATGAAGTTAAGGAGTTTGCAAAACAAGGGAAATGGTTGAACTAATCAAATCTAATGACTAATTTTAATAATGCAAAAATTGATGATCTAACACAATAACACTAAATGTAAAAATCTGTGGGCACGCTTTCTTACGAAATGTAGAACCTCACGACTGCTCCGCAAATATAATTGACGAGCCGAACAGACCAATTACGGTCGCTCTCAATTCTCCTACCATATTGCACTGCTATGCAATTGGCTGGCCAAGACCAACAGTCACCTGGTGGCGTAACGACAGCATGGTTCCTCTATCTTCCGAGCAGTATGAACAAGAATCCGACAATACATTACGCGTTCGCTCGGTGACGCTAAGCACTCTTGGCGTCTACACTTGTCATGCTTACAACGGCGTGGGTAAAGCGGCCGAGTGGTCTACTATCCTTCAAGCAATTGGTCCAGTGGCAAATGTCAGACCGGATCAACAGCAATACACTAAATATCTCGTGCAAGCACCGCAGAGACCTGAAAAACCGACTTATCCTTACAGACCAAACAGAACACAGACGTACGAAAACCAGACTTACGCTCCAATTTCCACCACAAGACGGTACCATGTACCTGGAGTTATTCCACTAAATGCTACTACACCAAGGCCTGACATTCAATATGCAAGTAAGTTTGAGGGATGAGATAACAAATTTTGTCGATGATACTCGCAGAAAATTTGTCGGAAACTTTATTTCATTTAAAAACGTGATTAATTGAAATTGATAATTTCATAAAATATTAAGGTAATGTATTCGAATGCATTACTATGCACGGCACTATCATTGTGATTAATATGGTTTTGGGATACTAATTCTATTAATTCATGGTAATATGGACGTTAAAATTTAACATATCTTTAGATTGATTTAAATTAACCTCTTCGGGTTGTAGTGCATGCTTCTGTTATTTAATAAAATTTAACTAGTTAATTAATGAGATTATAACATTTTTGCAGCAAAAGCTTCGTTTTAATTCGCCTGAATTAATCGTTAAAATTTATTTTCACTTTAAACAGCACCAGTCCGCGTTAATATCTCAGCGCCACAAGTACAATTCCCAGAAGGTGGCCAAATCAGACTAAGCTGCAGTGCAACAGGATATCCAGAACCACGCGTCACGTGGCTCAAGGACGGAGTTCCTCTTCAAGACGACGAGCGTACTAGAATTACCGGTAAATTTCATAAATTACTTGCGTTTTGATAAAATTACGAGAAAAATCAATTCTTCGTCTTATTTCAGCAACGAACGAATTGATAATTTCGCCATCAAACACCAACGACACGGGCAACTATCGCTGCGAAGGAGTTAATCAATACTCCAACAGTTCTGAAACCATAGAAATTCGCGTAGCAGGTATTTACTTGAAAAATTTACAATTTTTAACATTTTCAGCGAATCCACCACTAACAAACATTGTAATACTGCAGGTATTTACATTGATCCGTACTGCCAGGACAATACACGATTAGCCAACTGCAGCCTTATCGTCCAAGCAAGATACTGCCAGCATCAATATTACGCGAAGTTCTGCTGTCGATCGTGTACGGAAGCCGGTCAATTGGCTCCCAGACGTACAACATACGACTCCGATAATCAAAGAGTGAAGAGGTCCCTTTTATCTTTCCTGTAAAATATCCGAATGCTAAAGACACGTAAATCGTTTTTCCTGAATGTAAAGACTGCACATACTCAAAGAATCAAAATACAGTTCATTCCGGTGCCCAAAGTAACGTTAAACATAAAAATAAAACAGCAGAAAACATGACGGAAAATCGAATTTAGTACACTGCCAAAGCCTTGGGTCGTCTATATATAGATATAGCAATAAGTTATGCAATGCAAGTTTTAAGAGAATTTTAAAATATCTTTAGGATTAATACAGTGTATTTGTCTGATGTAAGTAATAGTGCTCCTATGTATAGACCGATCTAATGCTGATTCCTAGTCCAACGGGCCTGTTTCGTAAAAAGAATATGCCCTACGAGGCTATAAAATAGGCCTCAGTTACAGAACTCACAATAACTTCATAATCTTGGAAAATCATTAATCGTTACAGAAGTTTAAACGACTAGAAAGTAGAGATTTTTGAGTTTCGAAAAAGTTAGCGAGGTGATTTTTCATTTCTAAAAGTCTGTAGCTTGACCATCAATATTTTTAGAAATGAAAAACCCTTCAAATTCTTTTCACGGAATTGATAAAGAGAAGATCTGAAATAAAAGTTTTCTTAAACGTTGCAGTAGATAGTGTAGTACAACCACTGTACCTTTGCCATACATCTCAGATAATAGATATGATAAGCTAAGCATAGGGTAATTTTAATGAATATAAAATAACGTACTGACATATACATTGACGTTTTAAAGCAAGAAAGTAGAATAATAATACGAGTTGTTTATAAGGAAATGTTTTTTCCAAATGAACTGTTTACAATTTATATTAAAAATAATTTGAGTTTTACAAAAGCACTTGAGTAAAACAAAACTTTTAATACTGATGATTGATTTTATAATAATTAGTGGTTGAGCCACTGCTCTCTACAATTTAAAGTTTTATAAGCTGTTAAACTGTTAAGACACATGAGTATGTAATAAATTTCTAAAATTTAAATATTTTCAAATCGATAATGAGTTGATTTTTGATACTGATCATTACGAGGAATGCTACTTCAAGTCATGTTCAGTATCAGCACCAATCACTTGATTTTATATAAATCTTTTACATTCTTTGAGATGCATGATAAGGTAATGGCATTTATTTGCGTTAAGCTTACAGCCGTGTTATATTGTAAAGTATTAAAAAAGTAAATATGTAATATCCACGCGTATACATTTTGCTATATCGTCAGGATTAATATTATTATGTTTATTATATATTGTATTGTAACTAAGCGAAGATTTAACGAATACTCGTTTATATCGCTACTGGACACAGGATAAAGCGTTCTAATGATCGAAAAATCATCAACTACTTGTTTGGATTTGCTTATTACGCCATTTCTGTACAGTTTCATTATTAAAGTATGTTATTCCTCTTAAAACAAAAGATTGTCTTAAGTAAAAAAACAATATCGCATTTACGATTTTGTTCCTGAAGCATCAGTAGTACAGTCATAATTTTATTTTCTAATTTTTTTGTTTCAACATTACCTATAGACTATAAAAAATGTCAGTGTAAATTGAAAAAATGTAGGGGCATCAAGTATCTGCTATTTATTCTAATAATATATAGTGAAAAATAATTACAATTTTAATTATAATAATTACCAAGCTTGAAGTTTTTTCTTGGAAACTAAAAAATTATTACGTTAAAAAATATTTTTTTATTTACACTGAGTTTTGAGGCATTTAAATTAAGCAGTCATAATTTTGTAACTAAACATAAATCAGTGTTTGATTTTAGCAATTTAGCTGCGTTATTCACTTTGAGTCACGAATCATGTGCCTTATTAGATACGATAAGAAAATTCAGTAAAAAGATTACCGAATGTTGTGAAAATATTCATTTTCATATAGCTCTTTAAATGAACGAATTTACATCAAAAGCAGTTTTTATGCGTTATTCGAATTTAATTTTTTAAACATTTCACTCAAAATCATTCGGCATTCTTTAACATTTTCTTGTCACGTATATTACACAATTGTCAAGAGGAACAGTGACCATATTAATTATAATAAACATAGCCGTAGAGTTAATAAACAATTTGTATAAACCGATCTTCCAAAACTAATGACATCTATCTGTTAGCGGAACTATTTTATACTTTCTTTTACTTTTGTACGAATCTGCCTGGAGTAGAAATAGTTGTAAACATCGAATTTTCAATCCAAATATTCTAAGTTTTAATCATTCCTGTGTTTTAAAAGAGAACATATCGTCGAATAAAGTATCAATGCATTAACGAGAGACAATTCAAATTTATCCCTTATAATAATCATACATTGATAACAGGTTTTTATAAATCCGTAATATCGAATTCGACGGACTATTTTATTTCTTACTTCGGGAACGTACCTCGCGTATATCGATATTCGTAGATTGTTGTAAGAAATCTGTACCAACAGTTTTTCAGCTTTACAAACAAAATGTGCGTCGATCGACGAACGATTGATGCTGTGCTCAACAAATAATCATATACCTTCGATGTGAAACAACGTAACATTTTTGGGACATCGGCGATAATGCGGATTTTTAAAGACAAGAGCAAAGTAGCCTGGGAGCGAAGGCGCAATGAGACTCAAGGTGCAAATTTCAAAGGAACATATATGAATCATATCTGAAAAATATTATCATTAGACGTATAAATTGTCACTTCAGTGCTATCGTAAATCTTTTAGCAAAAATCTTTATTGTAATTGTTAGTATTTTAGGGTAAGGATTAATATATGATTCTACGATGAAATGTAGGCAGATACGAATGAATGCCATTGTACGAATATATTGTATGGACAATAATATCATTTAAGGTCCTTAAATACAGAATTAAATATAATAGAAACAAGTGGCCTCGTACTTTTTTCAATCCCCTATCTCTGAAATTTCTTTTGCCTTTTCAAGTACGAGATGGTAGAGGCTCTCGAGTGCATCGAGAAGCGTTTGTGCTGCTCCTCGATCATGAACGTTCGCTGCATTCTCTCGGTGGCGATGTGCTCGATTTTCGAGAACAGATCACTGTGGACGGCGATGCACTTGCGAAAATCTTTTCTGTCCAGTCGATACACCTCGCAAACTTCAACGGCGACGACGCTGGCCACTCGACGCTGATCCTGCACCAGTAGAGCTACTTCGCCAAAGTACGCGCCGTCTTCCAGAAAGCAGACCTTTAAATTGTCGAATTATTTTTAAAAGCTGATTTAAAGAATTGTAATTTATTTTTTTTTTTTTTAATGAGTGAACTACTTCTTTTCCGGTGGGTGTCAGTATGGCAACGGTGCCGCTTGATAAAAAGAACATGCAGTCGCCTTGAGTACCAGCTTTTATGACCATATCTTTTGCTAAATATAATTCTGGTTTTAAATGAGTGACAATCATTGTCAAGATCTTTTTTGGTAAACCTTGAAAAATCTCCACATTCTCAACGAGACGCTTACAAGAATGCAAGATTACTTCTTGACTCAATGTATCTAAAATAATGTTTAAAGCAGGAATGTAATTATCACGAAAATCTATAATGGATCAAAAAAATCTATAATGGAAATATTTTCCGAACCAGACAAATGTGCCAAAATTTTCTTTTCACGAAAGTAACTATTCCTAAAGCGATAATGATAATAAGCTAAAAGTCTTTTTCTCATAAACGAAGGAAGTTGCTTTTCCCTCACATAGGCAAACAATTGATTGATTATTTGTTCGTATTTTGATTCCGAAGCTTTTCTGTCAGCTACTATTTGCAATAACATTACTGGAAAAACGTTATTTTTAAAGCTATGGGAAATATAAAAATTCATTTAAAATACTAAAACTGTTTTCTCGTACTTATAATGTAACTCTCGAAAATTCTGCCAAGAATCATGAGTATATTGCAAACCATAATGTGGCCCTCACTCATTGGCTTAATACCACCGTAACCACTGGCAGTAAAATTTTCAATTACAATAAACAAAGCACGCTGATATCTGTGCGCTGTTCCGCGGATGGTAAAATTTGCCAACCACGTATCTTCACTATCCTGAAAGAAAATTTGAAGATAATTTTTTCGAAAAGCATAATGAAGTTCTTTTATTCAGTTGGAACAACAAGCATAAGCAATAATAATTTAGTTCCACTAACTTGTACTCCTACGTGCTGAACGTACATCATAATCAAAGGCGTAACATTACAAAAGCAAGTAAACCAGTGAACTACGTAAGTGTATA
The DNA here is from genome assembly GCA_900474385.1 of Ormyrus pomaceus. Taxonomy (NCBI): domain Eukaryota; kingdom Metazoa; phylum Arthropoda; class Insecta; order Hymenoptera; family Ormyridae; genus Ormyrus; species Ormyrus pomaceus. The sequence continues at coordinate 103,796 of UCOM01000040.1, read as the reverse complement.
AAACCAATGTTAGAACCATTTCACACCATATATCTTCATTGTCAAAATACTGAAAAAGTTCAAATAAATGCATGGTAAAAAAGTTCTATACTCTGATGCTTCGTATTTGCAGTTACCAAAAAGATTTGTCGAATGTAACACGTAAAAGTAAAATAGCGTGAGAGTTTAAACAAGGGTATAAGATTAATGAGCGTTACGCTCATAAAGTCCTCGGGTCCTGGAACTTTTCTCCAAGGAGATGTAATTCTATCATACGGTAAAGACGTCATAATGTCAATCAGCATGTAGCCTTGTAGATATTTTCTAAGAAAAAAATCGTTTGACTCTCATAGTTTATATCGATTTTATATCGATTTTTTCATTTCATCGCGGAATTAAGCCGTATTTTAAGTTTTTATTTTAGTTTTACCTTAAAATAGCCATTTGATCTAGAATTACTTCATCTTTATTTCGATCATAAAATCCCGTAATGCAATGGCCAACAATATCAATCCAACAAAAACAGTAAATTACTGGATTTACATTGTCATAACGAATGTCTTCATAATCCAATATTACGAAACACATTAAAAGTGGTATTGTTATAAATGCAAAAAAGTACACTATCGCCATTACAACTTCCCAAAATAGTCTGCAATTTAAAATTTGCGCATACGAATTTTCGTATAAAAACGTTTTTAAAAAATGAAAGAAAAATCACCTAATTTTGCTAAAAGGATGAATAATCCACCAACAGTTTAGTGATTCTTGACGACGCTTTTCCTTATTAGCAGCAGCCATACTAAAAAGGTATTGTCGGCATTTTGGATGTTTTAAGTCAATAGTGGTCCAATGTCGAATTGTGTTCTTGAGTGTAGATACGAAACCCTCGGCAGGTTCCGAAATAGTATAGCGTGACGCTGATAATTCACACCGATGCGTGTTAGTTTCCATTTTACTATATACTTTAAATAAGAATCGAAATTATTTCAAAATTAAGTTGTATTATTCAGTTTTCTTTAATAATTATAATTATAAAAGAAAATCACGTAAATAACAAATGACTGAAATAAAGTCGATAATATTCGTGGTTAAAAGAAGTGTGCTTTAATATATTTTTGAAAAACTTTTGAAAACCGAAAAGGTTAGAAAATCCAAAAAAAGTTTATAGATAGCGGAGGATTCTGAATCTTCGTTCAAATAAATTTCGTAAGGAATAAAAATTTACGGTTTTTATTTATAATATGCTTATTAAATTAAAGACTGCAACACTACTTACTCCTATGTAGTATATAACAGATTCAATGACAATTAAAATTCATAATTAACCGCGCAAACGGCAGTCAATCACGTGATAGATACGCGCAAGCGCAAAAACTTTCAGTGTAATTTTTAAAAATTAAATTACGATTACCTTTTATTTATTTTAAGTTTCCTGAATTTATTAATTTTAAGTTTTCTAAACAGATTGTAATTTATTTGACGATAAAAAGACAACATAAAATTAAATGCAAATGACGAATTATTATGTCATGATGGCAACGCCATGCCATGTTTTTGGCGGTAGCATCAATTCAGGTAGCTGCCGCACGAGGGCACTGAGAAAGTTTATATACGTATACGAAGCAAATTTGTGTTCACTGTTTCCATTCTCTACGAGTATACCTGTATCTACACGCTACACATAAACGACCGTTACTACAAAGAAAGATGTCTAACTGTCCATTTTAAACTCTGACATTTAAAAGCCTGTTTGGACTTGAACCACGCGCATCAACATTGTATTTACTTACCAGTTTTCGTGCCTTTTTAATAAAAAAATATTGTAGACAATTATGGCGAGTGAAGTTGCCAGTACGGTAATAGAAGAAGATGAAGATTTAGAATGCCAGGGGCAAGCAAAACTTATAAAAACTTTGGAGGTATGTACCTGCAGAAGAATAATGTAAAATATTAATTAAATTTCTTATGAACCATTTTTTATTTATATTTTGAACACTTAATTTTTAATCTCAATTCTTTATTTGTTATTATTGAATTTTTAAAGAAAAAAACTTATGAACTGTCATTGAGAACTAGAACTAATGCATATTTAATTATTAATAAATTTTTTAATAAATTGCTATCACATTGAAGCTGATTATCGTGATTCTAATAATTAATTCGTATTTGATGTTGCGTTACATTGTAAAAAGTATATAAGTTTTATAATTCATTTTTATACACTTTTAGGGCAATGGCATCACAGCAGCTGATATTAAAAAATTAGAAGAAGCAGGATATTATACAGTTGAATCGGTTGCTTATACTCCTAAAAAGGTCTTAATTACAATTAAGGGAATAAGTGAAGGAAAAGCTGAAAAAATTCTTCAGGAAGCATCCAAATTAGTGACTATGGGATTTAAAACTGCAGCTGAAGTACACATGATTAGAGCAAATATCGTATATATTACTACTGGTTCTGCAGAGTTAGATCGCCTTTTGGGAGGTGGTATAGAAACAGGATCAATTACAGAAATTTTTGGAGAATTTAGAACTGGTAAATCACAACTTTGCCATACTTTGGCAGTTAATTGTCAATTACCTGTGGACATGGGAGGAGCTGAAGCAAAATGTATTTATATTGACTCCGAAGGTACTTTTAGACCTGAAAGATTAATAGCTGTTGCTGAAAGATACAATATTAGTGGTGATAGTGTACTTGACAACGTTGCAACTGCACGTGCTTATAATTCTGATCATCAAACACAACTTCTGATAAAAGCTAGTGCTATGATGTCTGAATCTCGATATGGTTTGTTAATTGTGGACAGTGCTACTGCATTATATAGAACTGATTTTGCAGGAAGAGGAGAACTAGCAGCTCGGCAAATGCATTTGGCTAGATTTCTTAGACTTCTACTTCGATTAGCTGATGAATTTGGATGTGCTGTTGTTATTACTAATCAAGTTGTAGCCCAGGTTGATGGGGCTGCCAGTATGTTTGGCGGGGACCAAAAAAAACCAATTGGAGGAAATATTATAGCTCATGCTAGTACAACTAGACTATATTTTCGAAAAGGCAGAGGTGAAACCAGAATTTGTAAAATCTATGATTCTCCATGTTTACCAGAAAGTGAAGCTACATTTGCAATAAATGCTGATGGAATTGGAGATGTAAAAGAATAATAATAAATAATTATAGTAATTTAGATGTTCTACAATAAATATAAAAATATAATTATTTATTAATGTTTAAGTTTTAAAATATTTAATTTTGATAACTTTTGTAAATATGCATTTTCTATAAAAAATTAGATTAACTTTATTCCTTTTAACTTAATTTAAATTTGTATCAAAGATTATGTATGTACATATAAATAAATCACTAAAAAATTATAACATTTTTTTATTTTAATTACATTTGTACAATTTTCTTATGTTAATTACATTTGTCTGCAAAAATGAATTCTTTAATATTTTTTCTGTGTATAAAATTTAATTAAAATTCTTACAATTTAGATTATGGAATTCATTTTCTGTATTTTGAATAATTCTAACAAAAAAAGAATAGTATGTCGGCGAACTTCAAACAAATAATTAAAAAGGATGAGGATGTGGTGTTTATTAATCAAATATTTTTTGATTTAAATTCTAAAAGAGATGGAAACCGCAGAGTACAGAAATACATAAAAGGACCACGTCTCCGTTAGTGGCGCAAATGTTTTTCGCAATTTAGAGTTGGAGTTTCGTTTCGCAAACGGAACGGTGCACCTGAAATCTAGAGCGTCGTGTTCGTGCCATTGTATGAGAGCTGCGATTGGTTAATTTTGTTTATTTGACCAAGATTTCACCAATCAAGACTTAGAATCAGTGGCATAGCGCACAGAGAGTTTTGTAGACAGGCTCTTACCCACCACTGATCCCGACTTTCATTCATTCGCCGATCGTCGTAAAGTCTGTAAGTAAGCAATAGTTAAGTTATAAGTTTCTTTTCTCTCTTAATACGGTTCTACACTTTGATGTCTTAAACTAATTAGAAATATTTTTAATATGTTTTGCACAAGAAATTGTCCTCGCATCTGACATCTTGCGGTATAAAATACATTTTTCACTTCTTTGTTACCAATTGTTTTTACGTTAAAATTGTTGGAACTTGAAAGTTGGAAGAGGATGTTCAAATTTTGCAAGTCAAATTTATTTTTATCCAGTATTTCTAGTAAGCGTTTAACTCGTCATTCAGGTTTTTCTAGTCTTATTTTAAGTAAAATTATTAAAAAGACTATTCAAAAAAACAGTTTATCTCATTTCAACAGGTACTCAATAATTTTCCACATTTTAATAAGATATGACGTAGCTTTTTAGAATTATAAATAAAATATTAATTAATAAAAAATTTTTGTATTAATCTAATATAATTATTTTAAATAAATGCGCTCTAAAATATTTTACAATAATGTAATTATTACTTTATAGGTTAGAGAATTCTTAAATTATTTTTTAAAAATTAACAGATATTCTTGTATATGTTTAATATTTATTTAGTTATTTAGCAATGCATATTTTATAACTGAGTCTTTTGATATTGTCATTATCAATAATTATTTTATTACAGATATTTCCATTCTTCAATTAACATGAGTGACGATATTTCTCAGTATACATTGCTTAATACACAACCAATAGTTCGATTAGAATGCGATGCAGCGTTTAATGCTCTTACGCAAAAAGAAAAATTATATGCACATTATCTCAGTCAAGCAGCATGGAATGGAGGACTTATAGTATTTATTCAAACTTCACCAGAATCACCATTAATTTTTGCTCTTCTCCATAAAATTTTTGTTGCTGAACCTATAGAAGACTTAAAAAAAGCTGCTTTAGAAGCAGGTGTTACAGAAGATGAATTTACAGTAAGTTTTTAATAAAATATTATATATAATAGTACATTGTGCAACAAGGGAAGAAAATGAGCTATTTCTAGCAAGTGCTGAAAATATCTCACCCAAGTCTGACATAGCTTTTCTCGCCGTGTTACACACCGTAATTTCAAATCGTACAAAATAGTTTAAAACAGAGAAAAAAAAATTAAAAAAAAAATTTTTTATTTTAAAAATTTAAAAAAGTGACTGTTTTGTCCGGTAAGCCACGCTGTAAGCAACGAAAAAAGACATTTATTTAGCGGGGAATAAAGACTTTATTCCCTGCTGTGACAAAACATTTTCTCAAACGTTTGAAATGCTCGATTTTCTACGCTGCTTTCTAGTGTGAAATGAGAGCTATTTCATGCCTGAGTTGGGAAAAATACTATAACTTCAATTGAATAATTAATTAAAATTTATAAAGCATTTTTATTTATTTTATCTTTATTATTTTTACTTTTTAGGCATTTTTAGTATATACTTGTGGTATACTTTCTAATGCTGGTAATTATAAATCTTTTGGAGACAGCAAAATTATTCCGAATTTACCCAAAGACAAATTTGAATTAATAGTTAAAGGATCAAAAGCATTCAAAGAAGATTCTTCAAGTTTGCAATCTCTTTGGGATAAGATAAAAGATCCAGCATATAAATTAGAAGGAAAAGTGAAATCTTTGGGTTTAGGAAGCAAAGGCATTACCACATATTTTTCAGCAAATTGTACAGAAGATGATGCACAACTTGTTAATGAATTTATGCAACATAAGCGCTTAGAATCTTACAATGCCAGATGTTTTAAAATAGATGTTAAAGGTGATAATTACAAGTGTAAATATGAGATAAGATTAGCTTCTACTGAAACTAGTGAAGATCCTAAAATTACACTTTCTGAAGAAATTTTCAAGGATGCACAATTTAAAATTACTAGAGGAGATTATAATTTACTCCTTCTGTCCGTTGTTGAAAATCTTAAAAAGGCTAAAGAGCAAGCTGCGAATGAAACCGAAGTAAATATGCTTAGTAAATACATAGAACACTTTGTAAGTGGTTCTTTAGAAGAACATAAAAATGGTTCTAGGTACTGGATCAAAGATAAAGGTCCTGCGATTGAGACTTATATTGGTTTTATTGAGACTTACAGAGATCCAGCTGGTCAAAGAGGTGAATTTGAAGGTTTTGTTGCAATGGTAAATCGAGATATGTCTAAAAAGTTCTTAACTCTTGTTAATAACGCAGAAAACTTATTGCCATTGTTGCCATGGGGTAAAGATTTTGAAAAAGATAAATTTTTGCGACCTGATTTTACTTCACTTGATGTATTAACTTTTTCGGGCTCTGGAATTCCTGCTGGAATTAATATTCCAAATTATGATGAAATTAGGCAATCAGAGGGATTCAAAAATGTATCACTTGGCAATGTTATTCCAGCTAGTATGAAACAAGATGTAATACCATTTGTATCGGAAGAGGATCAAGCACTGTTAAATAAACATAGAGTCACTAGTTTTGAAGTTCAAGTAGGTCTCCATGAACTACTTGGTCATGGTAGTGGAAAATTATTGAGGAAATTGGATGATGGGGCCTTCAATTTTGATACAGATAAAGTTAAAAATCCTCTTACAGGAGAATCAGTTACAAAATATTATTTGGATGGAGAAACATATGATTCAGTTTTTGGATCTATGGGATCATCTTATGAAGAATGTAGAGCTGAAGCTGTTGGTCTCTATTTAAGTTTAGAGAAAGATGTGATTAAAATATTTGGCTTCGATGGACCAGATGCAGATGACATTATTTATGTCAATTGGTTGTCTTTATTATGGAACGGTTGTGCTAAAGCTTTAGAAATGTATCAGCCTTCTACAAAGAAATGGCTACAGTCTCACTCTCAAGCTCGTTATGTACTCCTTAGAGTTTGTTTAGAAGCCGGTGAAGATTTTATTACTGTTGTTGAAACTGAACCTGGTAAAAACTTAAGATTGACATTAGATAAAAGTAAAATACATACTGTTGGTAAAAAAGCTATTGGAGAATTTTTAAAGAAGTTGCAATATTATAAAAGCACAGCAGACATAAAAGCTGCTCAAGAAATGTATGATAAATACAGTGAGGTGCCTGAAAGTGGTCCACACCCATGGGCTAAATGGAGAGATATTATTTTAGCTCACAAGCAACCAAGAAAAATATTCGTGCAATCAAATACCAGTGTCGATGGTGAGTTTATGAAGCCGACATTGGCTTTATTTTTATATTTTAAAACGTTTATATCATTTAAACATTTTTTATTGTTTTAGCATCAGGAAATGTTATTTTGAAAAATTATGAGGCTAATTTTGAAGGACTTATACAATCGTGGGTCGACAGATTCCCATCTCCAAATGTGTCCGAAAATTTGATCAAACTGTGGGAGAAAGATCAAAAATACTTTGCTCCTCTGGAACTACAGAATTAACTTCAGTTAATAACGGTATTACAAAATTTTCCTCTCTTAAAAAAGAGATGACCGGATGTTGTAAAGCATTTAAAGATTGATTTGGAAAAATTGCGTGTATAACGTCAAAAAAAAAAAAAAAAATAGTACGCGCAATGTACTGAAAATAAGCATTTAAATGTATTTTTCACAGAGCATAATAGCATAAATTGCGATGAAGATTTTGATAATTCAGTTTTATTATGTTTTGTAATTATTACGTAAGAAATATTTTAAATATATTATGTAAAATATATGTATAACAAATGGAAATTTAAATAAAACAAGTCAACAAAATTTTAAGTTTTTCATTAAAACCAAAAGCTTCATCTATTGCTTAAAATAATATTTTTCTTTTACATTTCTTATAAATTAATGATTTAAATTTAATTAACAAAATTGAATTTTTGTTTCTACATTAATTATATATTATATAAATCTGCATTACCAACCAACATACTATTTCAAAAAGTTTAAGTAGGGGTCGCATCAACTTGTAGCGCTGTCATTGATCGTATTTATGAATTTATCTGCAGAGCAGCCGAGCTCTCGGATCTTTTACTCGCCAGCGCCACTCGCCCCGCCAGACGCTGGCATAACGTGAAGAGAAACGGGAGGTGTTTAGGTGGTTCCTTGGAAATTTGGCGGGAAAGTATCTCGTCGCGGACACTAAAATGGTGACAAAGAAAGAATTGTTGGAAAAATTCCAAATTACTGGATGTGAAAATCTTAGCGATGAGGTTTTAGATAAGTGTAAGTGTAATTTAAATTTGCTATATTATTTTAACTTTTACATTATTAAATTTTTAACCTTTTCTCTGCATTCCGATCTCTATATTAATTTCTAAATAATCTATTTCTATTCTAATAATTAAAATATTACTTTTTGATAATATTGACAATCTCTTTTATAAAATGTTTAAAAAATATTTTTAAAATTTTATTTATTGTATTTGTTTTAAGATCTTTCTCTAACGATACTAGTCTAGTTGAAATTTCATTTTTTAAAGATAAATTTATTGTAGGATATTTTATAGTTGTGTAGTTTAAAATTAATTTTATTTAAATTTAATACAGGCATTGAATTATGTCACTGGTATGACAAAGACGAAGAAGAATTTTTAGATATGTGGATTGCATTTGGTGTTGCTCATTTAGATGGAAATCTTGAACCAACTTTAAAAGGATTAGAAGAATTGAAACGTACCACTCAACGCAGCACAAATAAAGAGCCTGAAAACCAAAATAGAAAATATTTAGATGTTTCCCAAACTAGTAAATGGCAGTATCCTTTTAAATTTTCTCTCTAGGAGACATACCCTTGTAAATTTTAGACAAATGATTACCTTTTTTTCTTAACTAATTTATAGAGATGATGAAAGTGAAATGATGGGAATATTGGAAATCTATGCTCCAGAAAAAGTATCGTTATTGGTAAGAAATTTTGTGACTTATAAAATTATTAAATATTTAAAATAAGAAGTTAGAAAGTTTGATATTTCTAGTAATAATTGTTTTAATTATTAGTATTGTCTCTTAATATTTAAAAATAAAATTTTACAATTAGAGTACAATACAGAAATATGGAAAAATTTCCAAAATACTATGTATAAAAAAATATTTTCATTTTTTATTTTTTATATAGAAACTCAATTTTTAAAGAAAACAATGGTTAAAATATATTTCTACTTTAGCTTGGGATTAAGTTGTGTTAATAATTAATCTACTTATTTAAAATTAGGAGGAAAATTTAGATATAAAAAAATAAATTAAAAAATCTGCAAAAGGTAATAAAGTAAGTTTACTCAAATCGTCTTATAATCTTAAATTTTTTTCGCATTTTCATATGAACAAAATTAATGTTTTTATCAAACTAAAAATTACTACGCAATAAATTTAAAATTTCTTAATGAAAATAGAAAAAATTCTGTAAAAAATAAAGAAAAAAAATGAATAAAATTAAAATTATAATCATTCATCATGTGAAAACGGATGTTACAAGAGCTAGCGTCCTGGCGCCAAAAGCTTGAAAAAACGAGAGAGAAACAAAGTCTGGTACGGGAAAGAATCAGCGCCGTCGTCGACTTCTCAAGGTTCCTTCAAGAAACGATCCCTTTTTTACTGCTCTTCCTCCGAGCCGCGCTACTTTTTCGCGTTGGCGGGCATCGCGCCTCTCGCGGTAGCGATATTATAAATTTCTGCTGAAAGACATCGGACTCTCTTCCCGGCAGTTTCTCTACTTCTTCCATTCTTTCCTCCTCGTTCACTCTTTTCTGAGAGGATGATTTACGTAGCGCTGGCAACACTGTCCGTACATTCTTTGTGGTCGACGCCGTACTCTCCCATTCGTTTGCCCACGTGGTATGGTAGCAATGACGTAATGAGTCTACCTGTGGATCCAATTCTTTTTTTCTCTCGTATTCCTAAAAACATCCTCCGAACGGTCAAAAGAGAAAACGAGAAAGTGGAATAGAATAATCCGTGGTAGTTTCTTCAAACTATTCCGATTTTTTTCTCTGATACTCTTGAATGTGTAAGGCTGAGATAAAATTTTGCATAATCTTGCTGGGGTCAGTTTTTATTTATTCAAGAAAAATTATTTAATTTACCCATTTTTTAAACATGCAATTTGAATTTTTTCCTACGTTTTTTATATTTTAAAATTCTTTTTAAATGACCAATAATCATTTAATTACGCGAATTTAAAAAATATTTTCGAAAGTTAAAATTAAAAAAAATTATAGATTGATCGAATTTTTACTTTTTATCCAAATGTCGCCTATAATAACATTTTAAAGTGTCTATAATACCCAATTTTATTATACTTATACCTAAACCTTTCACCAAACCACAATTTATTGTTGTCTGTTCCGGTACGTTAGTGTTTCTAAAAGCATTTTGAAAGTTTGTTTACTCTTCTGCAAAGAGAAAGAAAATTGAAAGACAAACTTCCTACCTCCCTTTCTTAACTCTCTTCTCTTTTTTCCTAAGTTCCATTGTTTTGCTAATTAATGAGAATCGATCTTCGTGCGCTTTTAGCCGAGACCCTTATACGATTTATTTGATACGAGAGAGCGGAAATGGGTCTCTATGCATGGAGAGAGAGTGAGAGCTTTTGTTTGGCGTTCGTATCAAAGCCAGTTCTTTTATTCTTACGTCCTGTACATGTACATTGCGCACATAACGGAAAAAAAAAATGGAAATCGTTCATTGTGAAAGTTCGGTTTCGTTGCGGTATGTCGGAGAAAAGCTGCGGAGCTCTTTATTTCGAATCATTTTTGGGGTATTGTTCGGTGCCAGGTGTGAAAAATCAATTATAAATTATCAAAGCGTTAAGTAACTGTAATTCAAAATTATACAAACATCTAACGTCGCCAAAACTGTTTACCTTTCTTGTAAACAAATATTATTTGCAAAGCAATTATTGAGAAAACCGTTAAAGGCCCCATTTTGTCAATTTAAAAATCAAAGTTCGCCGAACATTTATGTATTACACATTCTTAAATACAGCAGTATCGCCAATGCACTTATCAGCGAAGCAATGCGGCTTTTGTACGGCCCTGTGCCCGTGGCAATGTTACAGGCCGATAGCGGCCAACGGTTGGCCAAGTTGCGCGCGTCGCAATGCCCACGAGGTCGTTTCTTCGAGGCCAGTCAAGTTGACGGTCGCAACTCACTCGTTCCTCTTTACATGATGCTTCTCCAGTCCTGTTCTCGTTAGAATTACTCTCTTTCGCTCTCTGTGTCACGCCTTTATCGGTGCTTTTTTTTCTACGTGCGTTTCTTCGACCGCTTCTTTCAAACTTTTCATTTTATCTGAATTTTTATCGTTTTCGTTTGCTTTGGTTATAAACGGTTTCGATTTTGACGCAGAGTGTCAACAAATTTTCACTGGTATTTCGGAATTAACTAATTGCAAGAAGATAGAACATTCGAAGTGTAAATATCGTTAAACGGTCGATTAGATTACAACAAAATCCGTTTCTTTAGCTTTTTTGAGGAATTTTTCTTTAATTAATCTTAGAAGAGAATCTACGCGTCCTAACAGTTTTTCCCCTCTGCTTCTACTTGTTTTAAGAGTTTCCTTAATTTTCTTTCTCCCTTTGTTAAGTTGATTGCTTTCTCCTGGTTTCCTCTACTTTTTCCGACGTTTTTTTTCCTCTCGAGTCTAAAATAAACTTAAAAAAAAATACAAACTATTGAAATATCTAAAATTATTATTTATTTCATATGTAAATTATTCTAACTGACGTAAACGAAAATGTAGCCCATTATTTATCGTAAATAATTGATTTTATGTATTGTAATTTATAAGACCATTGTAGGATACGGCTTTGCAAAAAACCGAAATTCTGCGAATTGAATTTAAATGTACAAACATCGCATTTCCATAAAACTTAAAAATAATTTAAGCTTCTTTTCGAAAACTCTGCAAATCCGCCGCGAAGCCTCTCTCGTATTATTAACTCCGAAGCCTAGAGCAAATTGCTGAATTTCGAGTGTGCATCGGTTTGCAAAAATGAGCCCGATAAGCACATTATTAAAATTACCCCGCCTCGCCTCGACTTCAATGCCCGGCACGAACATTCCGTGATTCGTGAAGGCTCGCCGACCTCAATTTCGCGCACAAAAGAAACTACCCCCTCGAAAGGTCTATTTAGCACATGGAGAGCCCGAAGGGATCCGGCTTTGGTCGCGCGGACGAAGTAGCCAGGTCCTGTAGGGATGTATATGCTCTATATATGTATACGCTCACGCACACGCGAAACACCGAGAGAAAGAGAAGAAGGCCCTCGTAATTCCCGCCACAAAAATCGTCCAGGTATAGATTGCCGCCATTATCCCTACTCTCCCTTCTCTCTTTCTCTCTCTCTCTCTCTCTCTCTCCTTCTTTATTCTCTGCTTTTTGCCATTTCCGTCTTTGTCTTTGGGAGAGATCGCTGCCGTAGCTGGTTACAGTGGCGTGTGGTGTCTTTTCTACAAAGAGCAAACTATGGCAGGAGAGAGAGAGAAGGGAACGAACAATTCTTACCTCGATGCCGAAAGAGCTCAGAGACTTGTGTGTCGAAAGCTCCAATTTCCTCTGAATTTCAAATACTTGAGACAAACGGACGTTGAAGTAAAAGGGGGAAAAAAAAAATTAGGAGGACGGGGAACATCTCAAAAGTGAGAGGATCGAGAACTGCTTTAAAGAAAAATGCAATTAATCTTGAGAGAGGTATAGACAGAAGTAAGAAGTGGGCTTGGAAATAAAATAACGGATTTTAATGCAATTTCGTTCATTTTTATGATTAAATAATAAACCGCGAAGCAATAAAGCGTTGAAAGTTTTATTTCAATGGAGATAAAATTGTATATTTAATTTAGCATTTTATGCGCTAGAGGATAATTGTGAAAAGTTCTTCAACGAGTTGTTAAACGAAGATTCCTTTTAACACTGAAAGTTTTACGCGTCTAATCAGTAAAAATAATTTCAGATTAAAACGCTTTTCGGGAGATTACAAAATTTCGATAAATATACACGGTGTTCGCTCGAACGACGCCAGCAATATTTTCACCGAGAAAGCTTTTGTTTACGCGATATTTTTCAGCGAGCAAAAGTTTTATTAAAGCATAATTTTTACAGCCTCAAGTCAGTGAATCGTAAAAAATAAAATATTCGAAGACCTGGCCATTACGCCCCTGCTTCTCCAGCGTCTCTTCCGTCGGAGCGAAGAAGAAGTCGGGTGGTGGGGAGAATCGTCGAGTCGAGGAGTTCGTTCGTTGCTCCCCACTCTAAATCCAGCAGTTATACGCGAGCCGCGAGCGAGACGGAGAGTGGCGATCGAGGCGAGTAGCGAGAGAGAGAAAGAGAGAGAGAGAGCTCGACCAGATTTCTTTCAAAGGGATAATTTCAGTTTTCAAGGACGCGCGCTCCTCTCCGACGCCATCGCGTGCGTGTACACGTTTGCTTTCTCTCTTGTCTCGGAACAAAGCGCGCGCGAACGCGAGTACTCGGCCTACGAGACACGAGCTTTCGTGGCAGGAGCGAAAAAACACCGAGACAGTTCAGTTTTTCTCGCCGCCCAGCGTCCGAGGCAGTATCGCGCGCGCTTTTGTCGCTCTCTCTCTCTCGTTGCAGCGTATACGCGGATAGTTTCTCGAGCCGATGATCCACGCGCGCCTCCGAGGAAGGGAAAGTAGTAGTATTCTACGTTATTCGTGCTCGCGTCTCTCTGTGTGTGTGTGCGTGCGTGCGTGCGATTGTAGTGGCGAGATTCGGTTCGAGAGCGGAGCGCCGTCGTAGTCGCGCCAGTCGAGTGTCGAGAGTGAGGGCGATCGCGTTCTTCATGGCGTCGCTCGCTTTCTCCTTCGCGATCCGTTCGCCCGTTTTCAACGGCAAACCGTGTCGCAAGAGCGCCTCTCCTTTCCACTTTTGCGCACTGTAAACCGACGCGTATGTTCGAAAATCGTGCACGCGGCGCGACAGTGATCCAACCAGCCTGCGCTCCTGGGCCCCGTCTTTCCTCACGTGTTTATTCTTCTCTCGGGATTTACGCTGCCTCTCGGCATCAGCGCTCGGCGCGCGAACTTTCCGTCAGTGACTTTTGGCCAGTGAAGGAAGAACGGGGAACGGAAGACGTGTAAGCGGGGGGAGTCTCGTAAGAGTACGCGAAGTGCGTAGAAAAAAGGAACAAGTAGAGAGAGAAAGAGAGAGAGAATGCTACTGCCGTGCGTGTGTGTATGCGTGCGAGGAGAAAATGCGCGAAAGAATGAGTGAAAGTATGCGAGCGCGCGCGATCGAGAGAGGCGCTGCTCGTCGAGTTTTGACTGATTTTTTTTTCTCTCTACACGCTAGATTCGCGAGAGCGTCCCGACGTTTTGCGGGAGAGCGAGCACAGCTCCGCTTGTTGCTTCTCTCGATTCGAGCGGCGGCAACCTGTTGCTGCTCTGGCGGCGGCATCGCGCAGCCGCCGCCGCCGCCGCCGCCACTTCCTCCTCTCTCTCTCTTTCCCTCGTTCGAGGAGAGTGGGCTTTGCTTTGTCGACAACACATGCGCTGATTCAGAGTGTGAAGCATCGGGAAAAAATTGGACGCTGACTACCGGTCACGCGCGGTTCCTGTTGTACGATTTTCTCCGCCGCGTGAGATTCGCCCGTTTTTCGGTGCGAGCTTCGGCCGAGAACTCGTTTTCTTGTTTCGGTAGGCTCGAAGCGGTTTTTGTGACGTCTTTGGCGGTCGAATTTAATCACTGGAATAGATAGCAGAGTGTCGGTCAATTGTTGGGTACATCTTTTATTTAATAACACACATATTGCCAGAATTACAAAGTTTTTATGTAAGTTTACCAAAATAGTTTTTAAAATCATGCCTATATATATCATTTTCATTGTAAAAATATTAATTAAAAATATTTGAAAATTTTACTTCCAATTTAGGTTTGAAATTTTGAAAAAGAAAAATTGCTTAGTTCTATTCAAAAATTTCATTCAAATATTTGGAAAGTAAGTAGCTGCATTACTTTATCGTTATATAGAAATTCCATTGAAGATTGAAGCGTTGCATCCTCCATTTTAAATTCCAGAGCGATTGAAGCAAAGCTTTAAATTTAATCCGATGTTTTTTTAATATTTGCAAATGCATCAGAAACAACTACGTACTAAAGATATTATCAAGCGATCAAACGTATTTTGAAACTCCATTCAGCCGCAGTCACTCTCTCCCGAATGTTTCCGCACATCTAAAAAAACAAATTCACTCGAAGCGAGAGAGCGATAACATTCATTTGCAAGTCCAGGTCGTTCACAGATTCAAACTCTCCGGCATAAAGCGAAAAAGCTATCCGCCGAGTCTTGCATGTATATATACGTAGTTAGCTGAAAGGCTTAAAAAAAGCGCGGGAGTTGAGCCTGAATTAACGAAGTTACGGGCCGGTGGACTTACGTCTCGCATTCCCATCTCCGGTTCCCCGAATCCGTTGGCGTCCCGGCGTATTCTCTCGCTCACTCCCCCTCGTGATATAGCCTAAAAACCAGCCTTAACTCTCCTTTGTTTAGCTACCCAAAAATCCCTCCCTTCATGGAGGTTACTACGTGGCTACTACTTTAGTCCGGCGCTTCTCCCACACGCTGTACGCCGGTTTCGCAGTTAATACTACTTTTTCGTGGGCCATTGTTGCAGGCTCGCGGACCGTTGCGTTGTCGATTTTGTTGTCAATAAACGGACGTGTAAATATTTTTTACTTTTTAAGGCACTTCTGCTCAATTTGGCAGTTACTAAAATTGTAATTCATGTTAATCGATTTGAAAATTAATGAAGAATAATTAACTTTTTTTTTACCTTTGACCGAATTCACGATAGCAGTTCCGAAAAGGTAGAGAATAAAACGGGGAAAAGTTTGCAAGGTCGGTTTTTTTGTCTTCTGCATTCAGAGCCAGTCGCACGAACGAAGGATATAATAAATATCGGTAGCAAGGTCGCGAAGAAGTCCACAATCGATTTTTAACAGGAAACGTGAAATCGATTTATTCAAGTGATACTGCATGACGCTTCAAGGGAATTTTTATTTCATTCAGGTGATCAAAACTATTATTCTTAAACTGTTGTGTCACTCCGAACACTTTCGCTTCACTAAAAAAAAATGTCCATGTGCATGATTTAATTTTCACATTACATTTTATTCTTTAAAGGTTGCTTCTCCTTTTATTATTTATTCCGCATTGCATGCTTGGAAATAATTTAATTAAAGTATTAAAATGAGTGCATGAAATATGCTATCATTATTGTACAGCATAGGAATGTTAGGTTTCTGAGAATATTTTGAATTTCAAGTAAAGATTACTGATAAAAAAAAATACCGACTTTTTAAAAGGAACATTAGCGCATTATCATGCAAAATAAGGTAATTCTGGTTAATTAATGCAGCATCTTACAAATTATAATTTTGAAATGATTGATAAGATTATTTCATGCTCCAAGTTGCAAGAAAATCGTTCGAATTTAAAGTACTGAAATTACACGATTGATAACAATAGTTTTTCTTCCTGCGTAATAACTATTTCCTGTCGGGTTTGGATTTACCTAAAACTAAGTTAATTAAGGTTTTATTACTGCAATCGTTCTCGTGCCAACTCCGTGCCTTTTCACCATTCATCGCACTACCTTCACACTTCTCAGCTGAGCAAACTTTCTCGGCGTACCCAAAAAGAAATCGATCGACATGAAACGCACAATCCTTCAATTTCTCCAAATATCGTTGATATTCGTGTGCACCTAATTGCCCCCATCGTCGCACATGGCACACACACACACTCCAGCTGGCGGCGCGCTCGAATTCGAGCCCTTCGACTGACTAAGCACGTAGCCAGCACGCGGCGTATGGGTCACACAGCCTCCCGCATGCGGGTCGACGATGATTTCGAGCGCCGCGGCGTCGTCGCGAGTGCGCGCTTAATTCGCGAGCAGCGATCGAAATATATATATTTTTCCTCGCTCTCCTTTTCACGATAAATAATACACGCGCCGGAGAGCGGCGGCTCCTCTCTGGGCTCGTCTAGCCTTGCTCAATTAAGTGCAATTGACGAACGACTGGCTGCCCAATGTCGCGTAACCTCTTGTTCTCTCTATCCTCCTTTTTCTACATCTTTTTTGATTCGAGTGTGTGTGCGTGCCTTCTCTCTCTTTCTCTCTCTCTCTCTCTCTCTCTCTCTCTCTCTCTCTCTCTCTCTCTCTCTGCTTCTTCTTTCCAATTAGATTTTTGCCGCTTACGCTTTAATAGGGCTTTGAACTGGGAAAATAACTCGCGAATAATAAGTGTTCAGCATTATCCGCAGTGAAAATTCAGCTTTTTTTTAATGAAGTACATTTATATACTGTTCCATGAAAATGTGCTATTATTAGAACTCGTTAAGGAATAAATTCCCTTACAAATCTCGTGATTGAATTTTTCATCCGCAATTGATTGTTCGCGATTTGCCCCCGTCGCGTAAAATTAGAAGCGTGGGAAATGTGTGAACCACCGACATCCAGCGTTAATATTTATTTTCATACAGAAAACGTGCAGTCATCCCGTAAGAAAGTGCTAAGTTTAGCGCTTCAACTTTTACTAGAGCCGAGAGAGAGAGAGAGAGAGAGAGAGAGAGAGAGAGAGCCGCGTCACGTGCGACGACGACGTCGGGGTAAGAAGCAAAATGAGAGCTCTGTATGCAGCAGGGAAAGATGAAAGAGAGGGAGAAAGGAACAGAACACGACAGACGGAAAATAAAAGACAGAGCGCGGATTAGACTCACGCTTTGCGCGCGCGGGGCGAGCACAAGAGAAGCAGCAGACGGGCCGCTGCGGAGAGAGAGAAAGAGAGAGAGAGAGAGAACACGACCGGTATAGGTTCAACGTCATTTCCCACGGTCTTCTCGACGACTGGCATGCCGGTAGTCCTACTAGTGTTGCTCGGCAGTGTTGGTGCGCCCGTATACGTGTGAGAGCGGGAGAAAAGGAGAGCAGAGAAAGAGAGGGAGACGAAAATCGATGGGGGATGAATGGTGGAAGCCAGAGGGTCTCTCTCTCTCTCTTCTCTCTGCACGTGTTTGCCAAAATCGTGCGTCACGAGCGGGAGACTGCAAAAGATCGAAAGGTGGGCCCCTGGGGGAGAATAAATAGGCAGAGGTGAGAGAATGAGAGAAAGAGTAGTGGGGTGAAGGGACGGGAAGAGCCGAAGAAGAGGTTCCTTGTGAATGCTTCCACAATAGTCAACATTCAGCCTGCTTTGTGAACGCGCGTTCGGTTAAAGCGGTCGCCTCGGTTTTCTGATTTCCAAGAGCATTTCGAGTCCGCGTGCTTTTACGGCTAATATTTAATCGCGAGTACAGCTCTCCGCCTGGCTCGATAAATTCTGTGGAATCGAAAATTTTCGTCGCTTTCTTATTTTCGTAACGAACGGCGATCGAAAAAAGAAAAACAATTTACTCGTTAAATATCTCAATAATTGGGTAAAAAGTAATAAAAAAAAGCCATTTTTAACGATATTTCATTCCACGTCACAAATTCTCGCTCGAAACTTTCACCGGAGCACAATGTTGAAAAACCGCGTCGCCGATAATAAGCCTCATTGTCGGGAGCCGCAGCAGCAGAGCCGTTTCAAAGAAGCGAAGGCGCCTCGTTATCCGGAACTGCGAGTTCGCGATTGGAGAATTAGACGCAGAATCTCGCAGCTGTGCAGTTCGACGGCTGTTGCACCGCGGAGAGCTCCCGTTCCTCCGCGCGCTCCGGCTGTTTTTTTTTTTTCCCGTTTCGCAAAGCCGCGTTACGAAAGCGCGCGGCGCGCAGTTAGCAGAGAGGCAGGCTGGATGGTGAATTCGCGTGGTCGTCTCCGAGATCGCGATATCGCGATGTACAGAGCGCGGAGAGACTGGAGGCGCTTGCGCGCAAAACGCGGACGGCGCGTATCTTCGGAACGAGAGAGAGAGAGAGAGAGCCGGAGCAGTGACGAGCGCGACTCGAAGGACAGAAGTGCGGCACGCGACGCGAGAAAGAGTGTGGAGAAATAAAAGAGTGCTGATTTTGCGTGAAAACAAAAGAGCTCGTAAAACGGTGTTTGGCTTCGCTTTTGGACCGGCAGTCTGGTCAGTTCTCTCGTTCGAGCGAAATTCCGAAACCGCGAAGAAAAATGTCCCTCTCGCCCGAGCCGATTGAAAATTGACGTAACGAAATCGCGGGCGCGCGCGCAGATCGCTAAAAAAAACAATACGCTCCTCTCCTCGAAACGATCAATGAGCGATATGAAGCTGCAACAAGTGGGAGCGCGAGCGGAGTGATAAATGTGAATGCGAAGAAAGGCATTAAAAAGAGTAGGAGGGAGACACATGGAGCTCTTTGAAATTGATTGAAAGCGTGCGTAATATGCGGCGAGAACGAGAGAGAGAGAGAGAGAGAGAGAGAGAGAGAAAGAGCGGGAGGAGAGCCCAGGTTAAAGCGCCAGTTAACCCTCATTCGAGAGCAGCCTCATGGCTTCCGATACGTAGACGATCTTCGGCTCTCCAGCTCGTTTGATCTCTCTCGTCGCGAGTCGGCGGCGTATTGACGAAGATTGCCGATGACGAGTCTCCATCTTCGTGTCGGCCGACTCGAGAAGACTCGGGAGAGGCGGCAGAGGAGAGGTTTTTTTATCGCGACGAGAGAGGAGCGGAGCGAGTCGTCGTCGTCGTCGTCGTCGTTGTCGTCGGGAGGGCGCCGCGTGTCTTTGGATACGGAGGAGCGCGCGAGACCGATCCGGCAGTGATATCACGTGCTCGGGGCTCGGAATAATTATTAGTGCGCCGGCGCGCGGTCATCGACTGTGCTCGTCCGACGGGAGAGGAGGCTGATGCGTGCGCGATTATCTTTTTCGTCGTTTTCTCCTGCTTTTTGCGAATTGGCGAACCCGTCGTAAAGCAATGAAAGTCTCCTTCGTCCTTGCATCATCGGCGGACGCGGGGCTCTCTCGCGGATCGGCAGAAAATCTGTATTAGCGATTCGCTCGCTTTCTCGGATGGACTTTTCACTTTAAATTTTTGGACGTTTATTGACAATTTTTTTTTAATATGCGTCGATCGTTATTGTGCGAATAAATTTATTTTTATTTTTTATTCGTAAGTATTAATTTTTATTTGGAATTATTTTCAGTTATTATGCTTTAAGACGAAATTGCTCTTTACGAATAGATAACAGCAGTTATGAAAGCGCAAATTTCGCCCGATAAACTTTGTTGTATTTCATTTTAACTGTCATATTAAGCAGAAAACGTTCTGTCAATTATTTCCCAATCAACTGCTTTCAAATGGAAATCGTTAAAGGGGAAAATTACAAAATCTAAATCTAAGAAATGCCACTAAAGACGGAAGACCTTGAGAATCTGTAAAACTGTCGCGATAAGCGAAAAATGGAGCGGCGGAACCATTAAAACTTGAAAGAAGAGGCGACCAAGAAGGCGGCGGAGCAAGGAGCGGAAGTCGCAGGACAACGGCCAGCCGATTGTGCTCAATGAGTGATGGTCTAGTGCACTGTTTATCGACCTGTGACTAGATCCACACTCATTAAGTACGTTCGGCCACGATCGATGCCTCTCCTCCAAGGACAGCGTGGGAAATACCTCCTCCTCTGGAAAAAGAGTGCACTTTTTCGAGAAGCAAAAGAAGAACGTCTCTCTCTCGCAGCCGACGGAAGAAGGCGATTCCATAGACGAGTATGGGTTTGGTGCACGTGGAACTTAAACCGTGACTAGATACATACTCGTCTACGGCAGCCCACTCTAGAGCTTATGAGAGTTCGCCGAGACCGACGTATCTTATCTTTAGTTAAGTTGAACTTTATTCGATAATTCGATTGATTATTTTCGAGTATTTTAAATAGTTTTAAGTTTGAAAGAGATTGGCGAGGGAAAGAGCGAAGCCGCTGTTGAATTATTCATTGTTATAAAATGTGATTGGAAAATCTTGTATCAATAAGAAAGGTAGATGAATTGTAAGCATTGAAATATGGAAATTTTTTCATTTAAAAAAGAATTGTTTTTTTTTTTTTTTTAAATACGTATGTTGTACTCTATTGATAAATTCTTAAACATTTCATTAAATATTTTTACAAGCAAATAAAACATTTATTTAGTTGCAAAATATTAGTAAATATTATCTTTACTGTTAGTCAGCATTCTCAACAATTGTGAAACTTGTTTAGAAACGCAATTTTTCTTATTCGTCTCGAAAAATTGTTTATTAATATTTTGCCAAATGCCACTTTTATTATCGTGAAATTGAAAAAAGACCTTTGAAAACAGTAATAAAAGTAACAAACGAACAAAATCTAGCGCAAATTAAGCTCGCTCGATGAAGTTTACTCCCAGATTCACAGAGACCTTTTCCGATTTTCAAGCAGACAAAGAGGCCGGCGAGTTCAGATCCCGAAGATAGCAGCAGCAGCGTCGGCGGATGCAAAGCGCAGGCCATAGAATGCGAGCCGGCAACTCTCGAACCCGTCGCGACCACAACCACAGCCACGCAGTCGTGAGTAGAATAGAGAAACGGCTCGCTCGCCTTTCTTCTTCTATCCGCCTTCCCTTTTTCTCCCTCTTTTTCTCCTCTCCGCTCCTCTTCTCCTTTTTTTTTTGTTCTTGTTTTCTGCCAACGGAATCTTGGTCGCGATCGCGGACGCAAAAATCGCTTTTCTGATCACGCCTCTGCCTCGTAACCTAAGCTCAAATGCGCATTTTTGCGGATGTTTTATGAAAAAATTTTGAGAACTTACTTTTTCTTCACGCACAAGGATTTTAAATTTCAAACGAAAAATAATATTTAACCGAAGATATTATATTATATTTTTAAATTCTATGATTAATCTATTGCATTCATTAGCAATATTCTTCTCTCCCTTCAAAAGTATTTCCTCTAAAAATCCCGAACAGAATTGGATGAATTTTGTTTTTGAAAGAGGCATTTCTCGACAGTTCACAGGGAAGAGCAGGTAGCAAAGTGCTGATGACCGTCGGTCCGAAAGTTTCTACGTGGACAAACGCCAACAAGCAGAAATTCACAGTCCGACGCGCCGGTCCTCACGTACCTTCGAATGCTCGATACATGTTCGAATTATTGAAAACTACATCGGAAGTGCGCACTCGCACTTGCCGCAAGATCGGTTACTTGATTCACAGCTCGTGGCACGACGAAAATAAGGACGAAATAACCGTCACCTGGAACGTACGTACAAGGCAGCAGCAGAAGTACAGGACTTGGGGGCGCGTCTGCTTCGAATCTGAGACAAAGCAGAATAATTCCACGGCTATGCTTGAGGGCTGCAGGAAGCCACCTAAATTAAACCATGCGGATTCGAAACTATGGCCTCAGGTTGGCTGATTTTTACTCAATTGTTTAATCGTTTTATAAAGAAAACATTATAAGCAGCGGGAAATATCAAATGGTACTTCTAACGATTGCAGGTTGAACTGGATGTAAGTGAATTGCGGGAGTGTTGCTTATTCCCGGGGCAAATTTTGGCAGTTGAAGGGACAAATTTAAGTGAGAGTTTACTAAAGGTTCACGATGTTTTTACTGGGAGCTTTATATCCCCAGCCAAAGTTCCCAATTTGACTGCTGAACTCAAAGTTGTAGTTGCCGCAGGACCTTTCACACAGTCAAATGATTTAAATTATCAGCCCTTATGGGAATTTATGACCAAAATCGTAGAGGAAGAACCTCACATATTGATCCTCATAGGACCGTTTCTTGATCACACACATCCTCATGTTCAGGATGACTTATTAACCTGCTCATATCAAGAATTTTTCAACAAACTTATTGCAAAAATTAAACATTACATCGCAGGGTAGGTTTGGCTGATCATCAAGTTGTAATAAATAATATAAAATAAATTGTAATAGTAAGATTCGCGATAAATTATAAACTTCTTTCTATTACTTATTTTCAGAAAATGCACGCAGGTCGTGTTAGTATCATCAAGTCGGGATGTACATCATCATGCGGTATATCCAACTCCAGAATACTTCTTGCCAAAATTAATTCAAAGCCCAGACGTTCACGTATTACCCGATCCTTGTACTTTAGACATTGAAGGTTTAAGATTAGGGATCACATCCATTGATTGCTTAATGCATCTTGGACGAGAAGAAGTTACATTGTAAGTATTACTTAATTAAAATCATAACTAAAAATTAATTTAAAAAGATGTAATTTAGAAAAATTTTTTCCATGGAAATTTTAGAAAACCATCTGGGACGGATAAATTAAGTCGTTGGGGCAATTACATTTTAAATCAAGCCTGCTTTTACCCATTGTACCCACCTGCAAAAGAAGTTAATATCGATTCTGAACTTTGGGAAAAATATGCATTTTTACAAGAAAAACCGCATATGTTATTATTACCCTCAGATATGAGATATTTTTGTAAAAGCATTAACGAATGCGTAATTTTAAATCCCGAAAGACTGAGTAAACGTACATTTGCTAAGATGAATTTTCAACCTTCAACTGATGGAACTTGGACGCAGAACAACGTATCGTGTGAAATCATTAAAATGTAGACCAAAAAAATATTTAAATATATTTATATTAATTTTAAGTGTAAACTTAATGTATATGTTTTTATACACTGAAACTATTTGTTATCATCTTACACCTAATAGTTTTGTAAAAAAAGACACAGCGTTGAAAAAAAATATTGTTTTTCTTATTAATAAATTATATTCATAAAATAAATTGTTTCTTTATTATTCATAAGAAATTACACTTTGCAACAACTTTCAATAATCAAAGAATTAAGACGTTTCCAGACATTTGAAAAGCCCTTACAAATCAAATGAGAGCCATACGAAAAAAATATCTAAATTTGCGTTTGATTACAAAGAAATATTTACTTTTATGAATACAAATTGATAAGAATGAACGTTAAAAGTAATCAAAGATAAACTTTCGAGGGAACTTTAATGTGATCTAGAAATTTTTATAGAATACTTTTAGAAAATAAAACTTGTTAAAGTTTTGTAAAAATAAATTATATTATTTATGCATTAATTTACATGAGTAATAAATAAATAGTATAAGTATAAAATATAGTACAATAACGGACTTTGAGTACAATTTACTAAAGTAAATTCTATACCAGCAGATGCCACATGCCAGCACGTGCAGCTTTTTACCGACGAACTGTCGGAACTATAAAAATCGATCTTCCTTCTCATTTTGAGCGCGCAGTCGCGTGGTGACGCTACATTCGCCGCCTGACAAATTCAACCCTGCGCACGATCTTCTCTCAAAGTTTGCTCACCCGAGTGTTTTCTGCTTTCGATTATTCGCTTCCCTCAAATATTTTTCTCTCGCGGCCATTGTCTGAAATATTTTGCTCTATCCAGTGTCTATACCAAAAGAACTACTTATTCACATACTCGTGGGGGACCGAAACCCGTCAAATCAACGGCCAGGCGAATGCTGAGGTGAGTCCATTTTGAGACAATCGCTCGTTGATCCCTTTGCGAAGTACCTGCACGCTATGAACAGAGAAGAACTTTGCGCAGCACGAGCGCAGTTCGCGAATACCGTCATCGCCATCTTTGCGATGTACGTCCACATTATCTGTGTACATTCACGTCCCTCGGATATATTTTTTACAATGTTTACGATGAATTCATTTTTTCTAAATTGAAGCTTTGTTTTCTCGTGCTGAAATCGAAACCCGCAAGGGTTTCATGGTCTCTTGGAGTCTGTTGCGTATTATTGAAGGTTAGGTACGCTTTATTTTTATTGTTTTTTATTTTGGAGCTGGGCTTACTTTGGAGTAGCCCAACGCCAACACACAACGATATAGACGTCAGGAGGGTTTCATAATGATTCCTCGGCCTTGATATTCTAGTTGGGATTTCGTTTACGTTATGAAATAAGCAGCACTTAAGTTTTAGCCAAGAGTTAAGTTTTTAAGTTTAGTTTTTTATTTTTACACTATAGGTATTTCCTAGCACCTGTTTTTTTTATCTACTTGTATACAATTTGACACTATTTACATTTGAACTACTTTATTTCAATCAACAATAACTATTGTTATTTTCAGTTTTTAGATATAAAGTAAATCTACTAAAAAGATTTCAGAAATATATTTTATTTCTAAAATATTTTTTAGTTTTAAAAGTATCCTATGCAGTTAAGAAAAATTTGTTCACACTAACCGCATTGTTATATCCATTACAATATCATTGTTTTCTGCTAAAAGTAGGTATAAGTGGACATATCAACTTTAAAAATGCTTTATTGAAATTGAATTTTATAAGATTTCAAATAAAAAAGTCTTCTTATTACTGATTTAATAAAAAATTTTATAACTTTAAATATAGTTTAAGATTGTTATTACTTTACAACATACAAATTCCAAATCTTAAAATTTATAATACATATAATAAACTACAAAATAAACAATTTTAATTACAAGGTATGTATGTACATTATGAGTTAAATGTGTTTCATTTGCTAAATAATAATTGTTTAATTCAAAGTAAACTTTAGAATTTTTGTGCAATGTATTTTTTTAAAAAGAAGCATTCAATTTGAAGTATTTTCTAAAATTTAAAATGTGTGATATTTTCATCAAACAATAGACATGTTAATGTTGTTTTTTAAGTTTCTTAAGAATTACCCAAATACTTATCTAACTTGTTTACATGTTTATCATAATACATATTTTATTTTGTATAAAAAGCTTATGTAATGTACTAGTTCTTCATAAGAATCATCATCTTAAAAAAAAGAATGTATAAATTAATTCTGCAAACTGTAATTACCTTATTTAGTGTGTAAGTTGAATTATTTTTACTCTATTACAATCTAAAAAGAAGACAAAAAATTTAAGTTTTAATAATTTTACTTTAAATAAAGCAGTAAGGTAACTTCCTCAATTTATTTTATCGCAATTCTCAATTAATACAAATGAAATTTTGTGTTCAAATTGTATTAAATTAATTTCAAATGCATGTGAGTAGAGATTTAGAAAACGCGAAAAGCCGAAAGCTGATGCTTTGACGGTTTTTGTCGCCCAAGTAAGCGCGTGCATAACGCGTAAATTGACGTCACATTAGTAATCTCGACCGTCTCGATTCGAACAACAATTTAACTTCGAGATTAAAGACTGCTGAAATAAGATTATGAAACATCATGCATTAAAAATTGATTCAATAGAAAAATATAGAAGCATAAAAATATTTTCAAGTTTAAAATTCTTTACTTTGATTAAGAAAGTAATTACCGATAAATAAGTCACTTGCAATAAATTTTACTCTATTATTCAAGTTTAAATTTAAAACTTTTAGGATTGTTCAATTTGTAATTTGATAATGTATAATAATTTTTCATACCTATTTATAAGCAGAAAACAAGTGAGTATATACTTATTTTTTATTATTTTAAAAGCAACATAGAAAACTGTTAAAATAAATTTTTATGTAATAAAAAATTGTTATTAAGTTTAAATTAATTCATTTTGTCATATTAGATAAAATAAAAATAAACAAAATAATTTGTTTTAAGAATTGATGTTAAAACTATTTGGTAAGTGACATTTGCATCGGTGATTGACTCTTAATTATAGTATCAATCAATACGTAGAAGATCGAATTAAAAAAAGACTAGGTTTTTAGATTTAAATTGTACAACAACATTTTTTTAAAGAAATTCTTATAATTACTGCTTTATTTAAAACAAAATTATTGATTCTTAAAATTTTTTTGTTTTCCAGGGTTTAACGCAGAATCTTCTTAATTCCTGATATTGTTGTTCTTGAATGATGAAAGCAATTTTCATCTTTCGGTAGGGTCAAGTATTCCAAGTACAGAAGAGACGCTAGAGTTTGGAATGTAAGTGTGTATTATACGTTTGATTTCTTTCTGCGATTACTACTATAATATAAATAAATACAACAGTAAAAGATATCTACCAGACTGGACAAAATTCTCCATCACCTGTTGCAGTGGCTGTGGAGCCATCATATATTAAACCTTCTATAGTAAAAATTAGTAATTTAAATGCGATCTAGCTTTAGTGATAATATGGGGCCAACTGTAAAGGATTCTCCTCCAAGCAGTCCTGGATCCGAAAGTATGAGCAGTTCAGTCTCAGGAAGGAGAAAAAGGAGGGGAAATGAGGCAAATGCAACAACCTCACAAAATTTTTCACATTCTTCTCAGTATGCCTCCATGGAAACCAAATATCAACCCAAGGAAGAAAAAGAATCAAAAATTTTTGACAATGGAGTCAGTGCACCTCATATGCTTGGCAATCAATTAAATCCATCATCTTCAATGGCACAAAAAATGTCTGAAACTCTTTCTCACGAAATGAAAGCACATTCAATATTTACAGAAGCTAGTTCAGGAATGAATTTAGTAGGGCCTCCTCTTCATAGTCGAGTAATTGCCTCTGCTAAAGCTAATCAAAATACTGGTACTTCACAGTCGTTTTCTTCAATGCTTTCTGCAAATAATACTTCTGGTTCAGCTAATAATAGTCGAGTATTGGGTACTGGAACAATCCCTCAAACATTGGATCAATTGCTGGAGAGGCAGTGGGAACAAGGAAGTCAATTTCTTATGGATCAAGCACAGCATTTTGATATTGCTTCTTTATTGTCCTGTTTACACCAATTGAGAGCAGAAAATTTACGACTAGAAGAAAATGTAAATAGTTTATTGCAAAGAAGGGATCATTTACTTGCTGTAAATGCTAGGCTAGCAATTCCATTGACATCGACATCAAATAATAGTAAGCAAACCAGCAAACAGCCTTCATACTAATGTAAATTCTCTAGATTTTACTTTTCTAAAGCGGAACTTAAAAAAAGTTCTACCATTAAAGTAACAATTTTTTGTATGCACATAAATACTAATTAAAAATTAAATGCTACTATAGGTAGTCATACACCTGTTGAAAATGGCTTACCCACAAATTCAGCTGTCGATCCAGCGTCTCATTCACAATTTGGACACCGGACATCATCAGTGAACGCTCCACAGCAAAGTTCAACAATACGGCATGGATCAGGAAGCAGTAATTACCAAGGACAATCAAATAATATAATGCCACAAAATAATGCAAATAATTCAAATTTAATTAGAAATTCGTCAGTGGACATGATGCGGAGTATCCAAAGATAAATAATTTGCATCACATTATAACGTATGTGATTTATTATGCTGTTAATAATGCATTACTATTGAAATAATTTCTTTTATATTGTCCAAGTATAAGATGATCAATAGAAATTTATTAGTTTTTGATAATTATTATTATTATTGATTGATAAATAGTCGTGATTTAAAGTCAAAATCTACATTTTTATAAAATAAATTCAAAAATGCTTTAAGATTAGACCTACATGAAAAGACTTTTATTCTTAAAACTAAAAACATTTTTAAATTTACAACGTTTAGACTAGCATCTAAATAATATATAACTATAAGTGACAGTAGTATAAATAATACGAAATAACTGACAATGTAGGTCTTTTCTTAAAATAACAAAAAATATGTGTTCATCTTGATGTGAATTAAAGAGATAAAATTTTGATACACATTTCAATTTTTAGAGTAGGTTTTAATGCATTATATTTGTTACATGTACAGATTTTACAAGCTTTCATTGTGAAAAAATAAGATTCATTAAAGTATTGTAGGATAGTAATAAATTAAAATATTTATAAGTTAAGATATTTAGATGCTTCTTAAGTTTTTTGGTCTGCATGAATTGCTTCAACTTAAACTTTGTTCATATAAGGCGTAATTTTGATTAAATTATGAAGAAAAAATTTTCATTAATATTATAATAAAGGCTTAGTGACCACTGCCACTGCCATCTCAACAATCAATGGAACTTAATTATTAGTTTAAATATATCACAAAGAGAATATTACTGTAAGCAACAAGCTAATGTTGTTGATAAAATTTTGATACATTACTGATAAATATAAACTAATAATAATTTAATTGAATTAAAGAGATACTGTGAATATTTTATTAAAATAAGTAAATGAGTATATCTCAAAGCAAAACTACAGATTCCTATTTTATCATGTTCAAGTAGTTTATAAATTTAAATGTAATTTATTCAAAATTTGAATAATATGGCACATAAAACAATTTCAGAAAATTTTAATATTTTAATTTTGTAGAAAATTGAAATAAGAAGTCAATTCAAATTTAATTGTAGACAAAAAATAAAGTTAGTATATGGATTCTCTTTTTTTTTTATATGAATGCACGAGTTTTGCATTTGTAAATGCATAAACCACAAATAATTCTTCGTTTGTAAGAAAAAGTAAATAATATGATAGATAAATAAAAATATCAAGCAATTTTTAATGCTATTAGTTTTATTATCTTTTCATGAAGAAAATAAAAAAAAATAGATCATAAAATTTTACTTGAAAATGTTAAAATAATTGTCTTCCTCAGTTCATCGGTTTATTGTTTATTCATCTTTTCTTATTAATTGGAGATATGCGGAAACCAACGGCTTTAAACGTTACGTTTCTTCTATCTAGTTATATCGTAGTTGTATGCATTTTCTCAATTAACCTTTTTCAATTTGTAGTAATAATGACATTTTTTACTCTAGAACTGATGCGAAAGCGTAATATATTATTTAAATGCATAAAACACATTGCATTTTCCTAAGTTTTTCAGTTTTTCTTTAACATTTTTGAAAATGTCTCTTTGTAATGTCCTGTTATAAATAAAAACAAAAAACATGTCAAAATGTTAAAAAATGGTGACATTAGATTACAATATTGGATTCTGCAGTTACCAGTCTTTGACATTTTTTAAAACTGTTTGTTACATTTTATCGAAAAAGAAATATTATTTTAGCCTTAAACGAACTTTATAAAAATATTTTTTTTATAAACTATTAATGTTTAATTATGAATCCTTTAGTTTTAATATTTATTTTCCATATTATTTTACTGAAATTATTTTATCTCATGTGAATAATCAAAATTAATTTAGTATGTTCGAATTTTATTTTAAATGATATAAAAATTCAAAATTTATCCAAGACTTAAATGAATCGTAAATTGTTAGATTGTTAAAAATGTTGTTAAAAACTTTACCGAAGTACTGTTTAAATCAAGAATAAAAAGAGACTTTAATAGTTCGAAATAGTAAAGAGTTTTTTTATGAAATTATACATTCATCCAATTTGCAAACAAAAAATTATTATTAACTTTTGAGAAACGTAAAAAAATATCGTTATGATGGACTGCACACGAAACCGCTAAAAATAAAAGCCATCAATTTACCAAAAAGGTAAACTGATTTTTGGGAGAGTCACTCATTATGCTGCTCCAAGGTTCCCTTTGTTACGCGTGCATCGTATACGGTCGGATCTCGTTTTTATACACCGGCAACGATTCGTCGAAATGGCTAATCATCATCATCTACTCTGCCGCTGTCGGCTTGGTGACGAAGCGCTCTCGGCCGAGTCATAGCCAGCTAGTTTTTCGCACAGATTTTGAATGTTCAAAGTGAGCCTGTATCGGCGTTGTTCGCGATTTTTGTTTATTTCATGATTTACATAGGTTCTGCATAAAATTTAATTTTTAGATTTTCTTCCAGATATTAAAAAATAGGATTTTATTCTTGGCTAGTAATATAATCATTATAGTTCACTAAAGCGTAGAAAAATTTAACTCTAATTTTAATCTCTCTTTCATGAACAAAGGGGAGAAATTTATTTTCTCAGGTTCAAAATAATCATTTTTATCTAGAAATAATTAATTATATATTATTAAATAAGGTCAGTTTTTACAGATTAAGAAAAATAAATACTTGAATATTTATTTAATCTTTGAATATTGAAAATATAAAGCTCGGATATAAAGCCCGTAAAAATATATACGTTTACTGTTTCAAGTTTGATACAATATACAAAATCGTTGTGTAAGGCTACTTGGATATTATCTCTCATGACCTTCACCCTAAATTATGAGTCTACATTTAAATATCCTAATGTAAAATTTTTAAAATATTTCAGTTTGAAGTAATGAAATCTTAGTGGACACAAAGTATACTTATCTTTAAAATTCGTAATAGAGCGATTTGATATTAATTATTTAAACATTAAAAAGATACTAGAAAAAAGTCTTTAACAAATATTTATTTACTAGTACTGTTTAAAAAATTTGGATTGATTAAAATTATCTGTAATAGTTTAGATTACCTGCATTATTATTCTCGTATTTATCGCTAAACTTTTCGATAAACCGTTTGAGTAACGAAAAATTCTTTTTATCATTAGAACCTTTAAAAAATGTCAGTTTAATTCTAATCTGAAATAATTTCGCATAGAAAATATTTGAGTGTTATTTGTTTAAATAAACGGATATTCTCGAGGTGATATAACTTAATAGCTTGTGATTTTACGTTTTTAGTCTGATTTTGGTATAAGAAATTTAACGAAGCCTAATATCAGATTAAAGTAGCTAGAAAATGCGATTAACTTAGAAGATTTAGTAAAATGATACTTCATGCAGCTCTATTTTACTAAAACAAACCTAAAAATTTATATAATGAAAAGACTAATGAAGTTAAATTAAGAATTTTTTTAGAAATTTATCGTCATAAATATGCGTGAAAAAAATTATTGTCAGTTACAATTATAAAATTTGATTAAATTAGATTACAATTAAAATTAAATACGTATATAAAAGTCTTAGTAACGTCACGCAAAGCAGAAAGATTTACTCGTAAGAAACCTTACTAGTTTTAAAAGAAGAGAGAAAATAAAAATCTCAATTCTGTGTTTATTCAGTAAAAAAAACGTTTGTTTCTTTATTGAAAACTCTGACTTCCTTAATGTAAGCAAATAAACTAAGTAAGTAAAGAAGCAGGATAAAACAAGACTATAAAAACAACAAGGATAATAAACATAGCAAGAAAACTATTTCTTAAAAACTTCTGTTTATTAAGTTGCGAAATTAAATAACCAATTTATCGTATACTAATAAACACTACCGCATTTAAAACCGATTCATGGGGTAAAACGCCACGGCCTAATATACTAAATGTGAACTGATTATTATATTCTTTAACATATCTTTCAAGCGAAATGCACTTCTTCCAATGATACTCTAACGTTTCGATACCCTTGGAATATGTATAATAATACGATTTGTCGAACTCTGCAAATAGACCTCCATTTCCGATATGACTTCATTGGTCCGAAATTTGTTTTCCCTGGTGGGCCCATCTTTTCAAATTAGGAAACAAATAATAGCTCGAGGCCTGATCTGAAGAATACGGTGATTGTGGGAAGCAATCCATAATCTAAAGAGTCTAATTTCACCATCGCTCTTACAGATGAGTGCGTTGATGCGTTGTCATGATGAAACACGATTGTCTTCTTCAAATTCGGCCACTCTTTCTTTATCTTCACGTACAATTTGCCAAATAATAACGTACTCGTTATTATTTTTTCTTTCTCTAAATACTCGAGGCGCATCCCAAAAACTACAATCGCAGTATCGCCCGCTTTCAACAATTCTGCATACTGTGTATTGAACTCCGGTATCTAATAACAGATTCACGTTTCACCAGTTTTTTTCATCACAAATCCACAACAAAAATTCCGTTGGATTATGCATCGAAATAACACAAATAAAAGCCCGAGTTATCAATGCACTGCTGCTTCTTGCAGTCGATTTTTAGAGAACACTGCACCCATCGCATCAATAGTTTGGTGTCATATCAAAATATTTATGTAAAATATGGCGCGCGCGTTCTGCTGATATCTTTACACTCCACTTTAATTTTCGAATGATCTAAAACAGTACGATGCACTTTTTTGATATTCTCTTCAGTTGCCTTATTTAGATGAACTGAACGTTCGGCATCATCGGTGAATATATAATAATCACCGACTTTTAAATTCAGTATACTATATTGTATATTGCATCGATGAAGAAGATGTTACGTAACGTTTATTAAGCCATTCCTTGACTTGGGAAGTATTTTTTCGCATTAAATAGCAATGCTTAGTGAAAACATGAAATTCTTTGGAATCTATTTTGCCTTAAACAGTAAAACTATCACCATTCTAATAGCTGTAACTCGGAAATCAAGCGACGAAATGTCATGAAACGTTGTCTGGAGACTATTACTTAAGGTTGGTGCTACTGCATAATCATTACAGTAGAGTAGATGGTAAAAGATATCTTTATTAGCATTGTCTGGATAAAAATAAGCAAAAATAGTGACATCTTCTCTACGCAAGGCCCCGGACCTTTCACCCTAAGTAGCAAAAGTCGAAACGATCAAAAGGAGAAAAGTCCGAAACGGGCCAGTCAGCAGAGTCTACCCCATCCTGCGTGCGTCCGCGCGCCGGCGGGCTCTTTTGAGCTTATATAGGTATTCCTAAAGCTGCGATCCGCGTTAGCCGTTTCTGCCGCTGCCGTCCGTGTGTGCGGCGCGGCGCGCACACACAGCGAGAGCGAGGGGGGAAAAAAAAAACTGCTGGCAGTCAAGTTCAAGGCCGCCTCGACACACAGACGCGCGCTCGCTCTCCCGCTGCCCCTCTTTGGGGCTCGTATCCGCCGCTCTCCCGCCTCGCCGGCTGCTCTCTTTTGCGCACACGCAGCAGCAGCAAAAGGAGGAGGAGATAGGTACACACGCGCCTCGCCGCGCCTCGTCCGTCCGCCTCCGCGGCTCTAACGCGCAGCGCTCAGCCACCCACGTATACGTACGCGCCTCGATAGCCCGAGCTCTTGTCCGAGGTCTTGTACGTGTATATAACGCGTAAACGTATTCTCGATCGAGCGCATACCGCGGACGTGATCCGAGAACTCGGGGTTTTGTAGCTGCCCTCCGTGCAGGGAAACCGTCGGCTCGAAATGAGACTATTTTTTTTTTTTTTTTAGTTTCTTCTAATGGGATTTGCTCTTTTGTAGCAGCCAATTTTGTAATTGCGAAGCCATTTACATCTAATTGGATTAGCCTTATAATTGTTGAGTCCGGTGTACTTGCAACTTATATATACATGCACACAGTATGCTTTAAAAAAAGAGTTACTAAATATACCGATGTTCATTAAATTCTCTGCTCGTTTTGCTTCGTGTGCTTTCATTAAAGTTTTCTAACGAGCACTTTAATGTAAGGTAAATGGGGAATATTAATACGCTATTGGATTTGCTTTACTGATGAGTAAAAGGAGATTAGCAGCTAAATGTAAAACTAGGAAGAAATTTTTCCAACAAATTTACCCTCACATATTTACATTAGTATTAACGTTACGTATTATTGAATTTATTTCTAACTAATTTTTTATTTATTTTAATTTATTTCTTATATTTAAGAAAATAAAATGATTTGTTACCTCGTCTGCATATAATACAGTTATTCTGAAATTACGTAAACAAGTTATTTGACGTTATTATATGATATCAATTTAAAAGCTTTCGTGTTATATATAGACGATTGGATACATTTCAAATTTAAGTATCGCCAGTATCTTATCAATAATAAGGATTAATAGACTGAAAAATTAGCTCTTGCGTTTTTAAATAAATGTATAAATTTAAAAACCAGATCGAAGTTTTCATCTCGTATACTTTAAAACATATTATGATTTATCTGCAAATTCAATATCGTACGATTTTTAAGTGATTTATATGACTTTCTAAATTAAATATGATGGCTGAATAAAGTTCATGTCTTTGAAATTTTCAAATTAAGTCAGTCAGCTGTGCAATTACATTCACGTGTTACTTTTTTTTAGATAGCTGGCTTCTACTTTTTTTGGATATAAATATGAATGAATTGTAATCGATTTTTTGACGATTTTTTGAATACATAGTTTTACTTTAAATATTCAACTGTTTTATAGAACAGATGTATCATAAATTTTTTAAGAGTTTTAAAAAAAAATGTTTAAAAATTCCACCAAATTTTACTAAATAAATTTGGAAAAAGTGAAAATTTCTAATATTGAATATTATATTCAGTCATAAAACATTCAATTTAGAGAACAAACGTTTATCTTGATCCACTCGCCCAACATATTCAACCTGTTTAAATTTTATGTAATGCAAATCTAAACTGCAGCACATCGCGCTAAAACAACGTTTATTTCCGTCCCACTGCCCCTCCCCTTCGCGAAAATTCTTTCCCCGCTTTCGTCCAAACTTCACCGGCGCGTATCTAAAAGGCGAAATTCGGCCTTTATTTTTCCGCCTATCGGCAAGTGCGATCGAGCCGCTTCGAGCTGCGCGCAGCGATAAATCGGCAGAATTCCTCGGCGGCATGCGCGGGTACGCGAATCTCTCCGAAGCGCGCGGCCCGAGGACCCAGATGAAATGTCATTGCTTCAAGGTAAATTGCAGAAAAGTTAATGACCGATATTCCCGTCGCGTCGACGGCGGCGGCGGCGGCGTCACTTGCACGTCGCGCTGCACGCGCGAGCGGGGAATCGCGATCGTCACCCACCGATAGCGTGTTTGCCCGCCCTCTCGAATTCGCGCCCGAGTCTCGGAAATTGCCAGATTTCTCTTTTTTTTTCCTTTATCGATATTCTCCCGCGAGGAGTGCGCACGGAGGTGTGTTCTAATTATTGTTTTAATTATTTTTGAAGATTCATGTATTATTTCACTCCAGCTGTTTTTTTTTTTATCTTAAAAACGGTCTCATTTTTGTTTAATTTCCGAATCGTGTTTTTCGTTATTATACAATATTTCTTTTGGGTTTATGGAATATAGGAAAATTCGATAAATACTTTTGATAATCATTGCTTTTTAATCATCAGGCGATTTAAATAAAGAAGCCCAACTGTGACTTTTATCTCAATCTGAAGTGGTGACCGTTTAAAATTAACTCATGCAATTGAAAACCGAGCTTTCAGCTTACACGCAGCGATTAGCCATTTAATACAACGGCGTCCGCAGCTAAACTCCCTCGCAACAAACGCCGCATAACCGCAAAATGACGGCAGGGAAAATCGGCGCCCATATAACGGTTGCATAAAACGAGCGCGGCACATTATTGTACATTGCCTCGACGTCGTTGCCGCTGCGCGACGCCGTTCAGCCACTTGCAAAACGACACGAATTGTCGTCGACGTCGTCTCGGCTCAATAAACGTAAGCCTATAGGCCGGAGAAGCGCGCGTGCGCCTGACCGATGAATTAATTATACATGGTAATTAGCTGGCAATTACGCGGCGCGGCGGCGCTGGGAAATTCAAGATCGACGCGCAGTCCGGTCGATTAGCTCGGAATCACGGATTTTTAACACCTTCCCCCCACCCCACTCCGGCAGCAACGCTTCGAAACAAAGCCGTCGACTGCGGGCGAGAAAAATTGATGAGCGACGCCTCGGGACAATTGGCCGGCGCTTCCCATGCTTTTAATTGATAATAGGGAAGCTCCGTCGCGCGGTGCTTTATGCGGATATACAATACGCGTGCGAGTTCGCGCCGCGCGCGAAACAATCGAACGCCGCGCGCCGGAATAATCGGGGGGGGCCGACGAGTGTGTGCGAAGCTTCGCTTCTGCGGACGCAATGTTATATCGCGCGGCCGCGATCTCTCGCCACGGGACTTGACATTCGACTGACTTTATTTCGGATTTTTCGGACTATTGCGGAGGAAGCGCGGCCGGTATATCGAAACAAAGAGGCACACACGCTGGAAATGGCAAATTAATGCGTTACGCGCGCCGTGAAACCGGGCATTTTACATTTTTATTGAATATTTATC
This sequence comes from Ormyrus pomaceus, assembly GCA_900474385.1. Classification (NCBI taxonomy): domain Eukaryota; kingdom Metazoa; phylum Arthropoda; class Insecta; order Hymenoptera; family Ormyridae; genus Ormyrus; species Ormyrus pomaceus. The sequence goes on along the minus strand of UCOM01000040.1, from coordinate 67,213 downwards.
TCGCGCTTTTCGGTTATCGGGATACGGTGGGAACAAAAAAAATTCTTCGGTACGCTTGTCATCGCGGGGTTTTACTTTTTGTTTTTTTAAAGGGTCTCGAATGAACTTATGTAGGCAAATTATGTGTGTATGTCGATGAATTGCGTTTGACAATTGTAAATTTGTCCAATCATGTCCACTGGGATTGCTGAAGCTTTTGAGCATAATAAGAATTAATGTTTATTTCATTAATCATTTCATTACGCAAATTGAATCAAAAATAAAACTGTTCAAAGAATTAAAAATAATAATATAGAACAGTGTCCCAATTTTAGGAGACGAATTGGGAACAAATTTAATATTGATTGAAGTTTATCCAAGACACTTTATTTGAACATTTTTAAGATTAACTATAATTTAATTGTTTTACCATATAATTATATTATTCTATTAAATCTTAATCGAAGCTAATCTCTCAGCTGGCTCTGAGAGCAATCCTTTTCAACGCGCCAAAATTAATCAAAGCAAGCAACGCGCAAATCTCGTGACCTAGACTTTGAATCTTTGCTGGAAAAGGGTCGCGTTGAATAACGAATACTGTAACGCATCGGACCGGGAAGCATATAATATGAGCTTAAGTTTCAAACCTCGTCGTCGCCGTCATCGTCGCCGTCCCGTCCAGCCGCCGCCTATCTCTAGTTTCGCACACTCCTTAATAACGCGTGTAACGTTGTAGCAAAATCTCGAGTATAACGCTGATCAGGAACTGGAGGAAAAAATGATCCGCCGTCGTTTTAGTCTTTTTTTTTATCGTGAAATATCGAGTTCGTGTTATATACTTTATCAATTGTCCTGTGTCTTTGTTATACGATTTTTTTTCATCTTTTACAAAATGTATTAAAAATGTGCTGAGGTTGCTTTAAGTTTTAATATTTTATTAATTAATGTTTTTCTTTTTTGAAAAAATACGTTAATATTGAAATGACTATTAAAAAAACATAAAACGAATTCCAAATTTATGATAATTCATGCTCTAAATTTTCTTATTTTATGTTAATCTGTAACATATGGAATTTTCAGTATAGTTGTTCAGTTCAGTTAGTTTTTAAAAATTGAAATCCTAATGTTTACCGAATTTCGAAAAAAAAGCGAAAGTGACGTTTACGTAGTCTTTGGAGTAAACAATCTGCAATTTCCATTTTTAAATCTTCCATTATGTTAAATTAAACACTCGAATTCGCGTGCAAACTTTGTTGATTAAACAATTGTGAAGGCAATTAATTATCGGTATAATAAGTGCACCGTAAGAAAAAGGTAAATTGATGGAAATTATAAAAGTAAAAAGTAAACAAAAAATTCCACTCGGGTGGGGGTATCTCGATGCGGAATCCAAAAGATAGAAAAACCTTTATTTATAGATTTGGAGATTGAATTTATTTGAGTTTACGAGGAAAAAAGGAAGAAAAAGCCGAAATTATTTTTAACAGTGTATTTACACCTCTCCCTCCCTCCTCGCTCTCAAGCTCTCTTCCTCGCAGTCCGAAAGCTAGCCTCGTACACTTACATACGGCCTAAGCTCGCGGCTGTGTACGTATCTACCCTCTCCCTCCCTCACGCTGGTCGCTGCGTCTGTCGGCGCCGTCGGTGTAGTTCCCTCCCTACGTCGGCTGGTCGCTCGGCGGCGGCTCGCTCTGATCCTGAAAGCCAGCCGCGGAGAGTAAGTGAGCGAGAGAGAGAGGCGGCTCGGCGCGAGCGAGCGAGCGAGAGAGGAAGAAGGCGAGGAAGGCGCGCGCGCACGCTGACGTTAAGACACAGACACAGTCGCGCACGGCCCGCGGAGCCGTCAACATCGGACTGTGTGCGCACAGGGGAGAGCGGCGCCCGGTGCCGCAGGTGATGGACCTCCTGCCCGGTTATTCTGCATCAGTACAGTGCCGCTGCTGGAGCTGCTCCTGGAGGCGAGCCGACCGGCGAGCGAGTATGCACGTGCGCGAGTGACGAGACCCGCGACGCGCGTACGTACAACCCGCCTCCTTCGTTGTTAATCGCCGCTCTGGAGTCGTCGCCGACGCCGTCGACGCCGCTGCCGCTGCGAGGGAGACAGGAAAGAGAGACAGATACCGGCGCGCCGAACTTGTAATGTACGACACGGCCATGGACGCCTGGATGTATGACGTGGTACGTGTGTGTGCGAATTGGTGTTGTATACATCTCGCGAGCAAGGTCGCGAGCAGCGCCTCACTCGATCGAATGCCTCTCTTTTTATTGCTCCGGCGGACCTAGTTTTTCAACGTTTAGGGGGGCGGCGAAAACTCTTCCCGACTTCTTTTACATTTTTTATCGCGTATTTACAGTTTTATCGGAGAGCTTTTTAGAGATTTACATAGTTTGAGATTTCAGTTGAAATGTCAAAAACAGATTGAAAAAACGTACGTTTCCCTTTTAATTATTCGTTTTAAAAGTATATTATTAAATGTGTTTATTTATTTTTTTAAAGTGAAAGATTGAAAAAGTTCGTGTTGCCATCGATTTGTTATTGTAAATAATACGAAACACATTTTATACTTATACTTTTTTATCTGAAAACTATGTAAGGGCGTGAGCTTTTGCATCACACGTGAACAAATTTAAATTCTACTCTCCGCAACGAGAATTGATCAATTCCGTGAACACTGAATGCTTTTTCATTCAAGGCGGCTTCGTTCAATAAATACTAAATTTCAAGTACTACTTTGTAATTTCAAATGAGATTAATTGCATCAAATTCGAATCATCTTTTTGTGCGTTATATAACTTTGCAAGCTTTGATTAGAAATTACGTCCTGATCAGAAACTCGATCCGTAATGGAATACTCTTCTTTCCGCCTATAATGACGAGCTTTTGTTCTGCTTTTGAGGAGGCAGAACGAGAGAGGGAGAATTCATTGATCAGAATCTCAAAAAAATAAGCAGTGAAACGATACAAAAAATGCGACTTCGTACAAAAAAAATTCCGATCTAGAGTTACTGAATAGGAAATATCTAATTTTAGTTATCTTACTCACTTTGCTATTTAATATTAATATCCATACAGATATTACTTTACTAACTATTATTTTACTAAAATTGAAATTAAGTATTTCACAATCCTGGTGATCATTCTATAAGTTTTACATTATTTTTTTTTTTTCATCTCTTTCTTTGTAACAGAACATTAAAAATTATAGTATTTCGTAGTGCAGTATTACGTATCGTCTTGGAAGATAAGATGAACATTTTTTAAATTTAATTTGCGTAATACTGCGTGATAATTACGAATGTCATTTCACATGTGCTGCGATCGTCAAGTGTTATTAAAAAATGCATTTTGTGCACATTACATTTGAATATAATAACATTTCTAAATGTGTCAAAGAGAAATTAAATTAACAATAAACATCTGGGTCTGATCTGTTTCAGTAGTGAGAGATAAAAACATAATGCGTAAACACTTTAATTTATATTTATTAAAAATTGAATGTATTCTTTAAGAGTGAATAAGCGTTTCATACAAAATTGTTGCTTAATTTATTTAGAATTTAGATCATTTTTTTGGTTACGCAACAAGTTAATTTCGTCTTAAGTCTAATCTGTAGCGTTACGTTGATAATTCAGATAATTTTTTTATTTTTATCGTACTACCGAATTCCCTTAAACAATTTTTTTTTATTTTCTTTACAATTTTATGTTAAAAAAAATTTGGACTATTCCCTGTATAATTGACTTATTATCGGTAATTTAGCTGTACGACGGTACATCAAAAGAAATGAAATCATTTCGCGCTGAAACTTTGATAGCTCGACATGCCTGACCCTAATTGAAAAACTCGTGTTCTGCATATTCGCAACCCTCGTGCAAATCTCATCACCATTACTCTGATTTTAGGGCACAGATTTTAAGTTTCCTCATTAAATTAGGATAATGTCCAAGATAAATTCATAATAAGTAAATTCTTAGATTTGAAATTAAATTTACTTTCAAAGAGATTTTTCCATCATTATCGTAATTCCTCTAAAGGTTAAATTTTTTTTTCTAAAAAGACGATTTATTCAATTTTATATTTAAAGAGCATACATTACTTGCATTTTTAATGATTGCAATTACGATTATATAATTTTTAAGCTTGCTTACATGAAATTAAGTGTTATATTAAGTGTAGTTAACCGACCATAATAAAGGCGACAGCTGTAGGATTAGAAAGAGTTAGAGTGCAAGAAGGGGACTGGTTAGCGCGACCCTGAAAAAATTGTTTATTTTGATGAGCATAAGCGCAGCTCGTGCGGATTCTAGATGGATCTTTGCTTCGCGGCTTCGTCCTCAAACTTTCGCCGTTGCCTATGCTTTTGAACTACCGGCTACAAATTGTTTTGTGAAGAACTTCTTCGAAAAATTTGAAAATACTAACTGCTTCTTTTTTTAAGCTTGATTATCATTATTTTCTGACAGTTTCTTAAGTAGCTCGATTTTTAAACAATTTATTTTTAGTAAGAATAAAGAATAAGATCAAATCATCATCATTTAGATAAATTTCTTAATTATCATTCCTAAATTAGTGGATAAATTTAAAAACGTTTTAAAAGCTATTAAGTTATTTTTTCGATATTTAAAAATAGTTTTCTCGATGCTAAAAAGATATGAGGAAAATTTTAAGTAATTTATTTTTACAACTACCAAAAACGTAATTAAATACAATAGAAATATTATTAGACATATAATCATAAAAAATAAGCTTACCTCATTGATTTTTTAAAAAAAACATCTGAATGAGTTTCCTAAAAGTTCTCGTGGAGCTGTAATTTATTTATGTGAATATTTCTCCAAGACAAGGAAAAATACTTATTATAATTTTATTCTGATTATAATTTTCATGGCAGCATTTGAATGGCTAGTAAAATTTGTGATCCAAGTCTTTGTTTTCATTTCGGATGATATCTATTTTCTTTATAAGATAAATATTTTTAAGTCGTAATTATCGAATTAGATAATACTTTTTCATAGTTTTAAATGATTCGATTATCATTTCCACAACTTGCATATTTCAATGAGTTTAATTCGGCTGTTAATAACTATTGAGTTATTTCGTTGAACATGAAATTTCTATAGTTGAAAATGCTTTTAAAAAATGTAAGGTATATATCCTTTTATTGCAAGTACTGCAATAGAAAAATCCATTTTGCTCGCAAAAGGGTTTTGTACCCTCCGCAGTGAAGGAATTTTGTTTCATAGTAAGTTCTGCGTATGCATAATACGCAAGGACCTTGATAATATGTGTATGCACAAGTGGTGCATCTATACGTGTAAATATCTTTTATGCTTTGGAGACGATGCAGAAGCTTGTATTCGAAAACTTCATCTCATGAATATTTTACCACTTTAGAATCTTTGAGAAGTTAAACTTATATTTATTTTTATTGATATAAATTCTTCCTTAATGAAATTTTGCAGAATCTTCTGATTTTCAATTCGGTTGGTATTTCTTTCGTGTTACTTGATTTTTTGAATTGTTGAAAATAATAATAGTGCAAGATTGCCTCAATATTTTTGAATTCTACATAAACTCTGCGACTGTCACGAAGCGTCATCACTGATAATGATAAGAAATATTCAAGGCTGATTGTTTGAAAACTATTTTCGCAATCACATTCGTGTCGATATGTAGAATGCAAGAAAGTAAGAACGTTTTTATATGCTATTTCGTGCATACTTTTATTATTGATCGAGAGTTTAAAAAAGTAATCAATAAGAATATAAAATAATTATATAAGTAATAATATGCGATTAAACTGAATTCAATTATTGTCGTGGGCAATGCATTGAAAAGAATTTATTATTCAAGAAATGAATGACAATTATTTTAATTCTCATTTCCTGAATAAGAAATGTATTAATTCGTTAGCACGACTTAAATTTGAAAAACAAATCGCCTTATTCGTTTCAGGCCCGCTTAAACATCCTTTCACACTATGGATGAGGCGCGAAGGCATAATGTTTCCTTAATCACTTGCGTTCGACGCAGTCATTGTGTTTCTTACCTTGAAATTTTAAACATTATAGATACAATTGACACTGTTTTATCTTTATTTAGTTTTAGCAGTTGTTGTTGACTACAAATATGTACGAAGTTTTTCCTTATAACATTTATTACCCCTTTACTGTAAAAAGTGCAGTATGTGCATCTCGTATGTACAGAGATATGTCACCGTTGTATCAATAAAATTTAATTATTATTTTCGAATAATAATTTTTGTCTGAAATAAAGTTTTTTATAATTTAACGCTTTTACAGTTTCAACTTCGTAAAAAATAATTGGCATAATTAATTCATATATAAAACTTACATGATTCTTTAAAGTTGATTGCCAAATCACTCGATTGTTTTGAAGATTACTCTAATTCATTGTTGTGCTTCCGCGATGCACGTAACTTAATAACCTTTTCGCGGAAGTAAGACATCGGAACCACTCTGGAGATAACTTGTCATACGACTTGTCGCGGCTTAGAAGACCAGCTATTTGGCTCAATTCCCGTCTAATTCTCTCTTGGGGGATCGCCGGTACACTTGATCATCTTCGGAACAGTCGATTGCAAGTGACGACAGCACTTACCCGGAACCTTTAATGTACACATGCATCTTTCGCTGTACTGATCGATCGCGTCAAATTTATTTTTGATAAAAGGAGAACCGATGACCCAAATTTTAAATAAAATTAATTTTTTTAAACAAGGGGGCGAAAGTCGATTTCTTGTTTTGCGCGCGCGGAATATCCAATTATTGTATAATGAAGTGAACGAGAAGTTTTTTTTTGGCATTTTCGTTTAAAAAAAAATATAACGCAAAGCATGCACCCAAAAATAATCTTTGCAGGACTGCTTCGTCCACATCCGTACAATAATCACTTGCTTCTTGCACGCGTTGCATAATCCACTAGTTTTTCTAAATTAATTTTTTAGCGCAACGTTATTTATATAAAAATTTAAAAAAAGCAATATTGAAATTAATCTTAATCGCATCGACTTTAAAGAAAGTTCTAGACTTGAATGATAATATAAACCCTTTAACGGTAATTATAAAGATAGAATAAGTAGGCGTTGAAAGTGTCATTCATACCTAGCGGGAACGTAACCGCGCTCTTAGCCTTCGCTCTCCTCTTGGCATAAAGTCAATGGCTCGTTTTTCATGCAGGATCCAATTATAAATCTATACAGCGTTTTTCCCCGCACGTCTATCTATACATATTATGTACAAAGTGAAAGAACTCTCCTCTGCGGTACTTTGGATCAGCGAAATAGATCACAACACTAGACTTCGCTCCTCTTCGAAAGCGAGACGAGAGGCTAATTTTTTAGTACTGCGGAGCTTGAATTTTTCTCATTATGTGAAAGAACGCGAAATCTCGCTGACGGGGCTTGAATCGAGTATCCCTCGGCAGCTGGGATAGACGAGCTGCGCGGGAAATTAATCGTTGGTAATTCTTTTGTGCTATCTCTCCTTCATTGGATCTGGGTATTTCCACTGCAACCTGTCGTCTGCGTATGAGTGAAAATTTACGTTTTATTTGTTTCGTACGCCACGGGACTCGTGTCGTGTCCCGTAGATTTTTACAGACTTTCAATGAAATTACAAAAAATGAGTACTTGCTGTTTATTGTTTAGAAATTGTCAATGTTTATAAAAGTAGATGCATAGGGTATGAATAAAAATATAACGAGAGACTTTCGATAAACTTTTACATTTTTCAATCGATAAAGGTCTAAATAAAAAACCTTTAAAACTCCCTGTTTTGCGTTACGTTTATGTAAAAAATTTCATTAAGAATTTGAATTTCATCTGTAAAAGACGTTTATCGTCTCCTTTCTTCGATTTACTTACTCTCTCGCAAACACTAATTACTTTAAGTAAGCTATTTTATCAAAAATAAATCTACTGATAGTAGAATCAGGTCACCAAGTTCCACATATAATACTTCTTTAGAAAAATAAATAAAATTGTCACTCAGCTTTATAAAAAGATGAAAAAAAGAAAAAATCTATATAATATAATGGCGTAAAGTGTAAGGATTCGTCGTGAAAACAAAGTGGACCTTTAAAAAGCATCGGGACGACCGCCGTCAACAATAAATTGCTCGCCTTTCTATCGTGCGTGTCATCACATTTCTCTTATCTGTCAATTGTCGCGCTGTTATGCTTGAGGGAGGGATACAGAGAGAAGTTCAAGTCCAAGGCGAAGGTGAAGGTGAATTCAGCGTTACAGACGCCAAACAGAGGGGGAGCCTTTTCCAAGTGTCTTACGTATCGTTCGCAAAATAACGGAGATATAAAAAGCTTTTGAATACATACTGGGGTTTTAAATCCGCAAATTCAATTTTTTTCCTTTGTATTGTGTCAAAAGCGATTACAGTAACAAATTAGTCGTCTCGGCGACGATATTTAAGACTGCTTTGTGACCCAGTTTAATTCTCAAAGATAAAATTATTGAATTTTATTTAATGCATTTTATCGTAGCCAAAAAAAGAAAATTGATTACTCTTCACACGATGAATAATTTGAGAAACACGTTTCAAACAATAATTTTATTCTTATGATATACTTTGAAGTATTAAAAAATACTTTAAAGTAATAGTGTTTTATCATTTTTTAACTTTAATTACAAACGATAATGTAAACAAATTGTATTAATTTATATCATTGGCTAATATATTTATTTATTTTGTCTTATGATAGAAAAACGTCATTTTATTTCTCTTCTCAACGTAACGCTACATATGAGGGCACTTTTTCAATTCAGTGAATTAAGCTTGGTATTATGCAATCTTGAAGAATTGAGTTTTAAAAACTATGGTGGAAATTGGTTTAAGACTTATTTATAAACGTATAAACTGCAATTTAAAAAACATTACATTTATTGTTTTCTTAATGATACTACATTTATTGTTGGTCTGTATGATATAAGCGAAAAAAAGTTACAGTAAATTATATTTTAATTGTTTTCGAACTGAAGAGTTAAACTTAATAATTAGTTAATTATAGTTAAAACAGCAGAAAGTTATGGAAATAGTAAATTAAATTATAGAAACATACATTTCATAATTCTCCAAAATCTTACATCATTGAAATAACGTTTTTAATCCTGGTTGATTTGAAAAATAGATGAAAAACATTTAATTAACTAAACTGTTTCAGTTTAGTTGAGAAATTCCCATATATTAAGATTTCAGTATCGAACTTTTCAAACATATAATTTTACTCAATAAAAAATTTATGCTTGTTTACTATTCTCATCAATTTGCAAGGAAAAGCAAGCAGCACACCGATAAGCAAAGACTTTCGCGAAACCGAACTGGGAAAATCCTCAATTACGTTCATAATTTGTTGCGTAATTTTTGTTACGAGCGACTTAGGCAGGGTATAAACGAATCATTGTCATTCAAAACTATTATCATTTTTTCACTTCAAATTTTCATTTTATGCGGCAATAGCTATCGATTCCTCTTTAATTATGTTGACTATTTTCGTCTGATCAACACGGGATCTTATCTACTTCCTTAAAGATGACGTCCCGTCTTACTTTCCAATAAAATAGTTATATTTAACCTTTTAACCGAATAAGTAATTTAATCCGAATAGGTTCACTTTTTTTTTTATTTATTTCAGGTTCACTTTTAATAGTTCAATGTGTTATTGGTTATTTAATATAGTTAAAATTAAATTTATTGTAAAATAAATTTTGGTCTATACATTATTTAAATAAAATTTGCTTCTTAGATTATTAAACAAACACGATACCAAGAAAACCTCGTTCTGTCAAGAAACATTGAACGCAATCAATTTTTTTTTTTTTAACTTTTCATCAAAACGTATTTATACCGTAAAAAGATTTATCAAACGTACTATTATTTTAATATTACGAACAATATTAATTTAACGTATATTAGGATTTTTATTGAGGATAAAAAAGCTTGAAACAATAATTTTATTCTGTTACAATGCATCGAGACTATGTTTCATGCGATACTGCGTTTATCGGCATTGTACATGAGCACTTATTGCCGAGTGTAAGTCACCAAGGCCAAGATTGGGCGGCGGTTTTTGGCCTCTTATCGTTCACTGCTTTTATGAAATGTCACTCGAGAGTTTCCGATGCGCATTAAAATGACAATGAATCAACTAATGGCATTGCTTGTCTATTGCAATTTTTTATTGCATCGCAGGGAAATAATTATTATTAATTACTGATCGTACTAGCTCCTAATTTTTAAAGAGTGTCTCTTGATTAATCTCACTTGTTCTGCATACCAGATGTAATTAAGAATAAACTATTATTCGGCAGTAAAAGTGTATAAAGAACTCTGCAATTACGAAATAAATACACATTCGCAATTCAAAATTATACAGCATCTCCCTTATACCATAGCAATAATAACGCATACGCATCTAATCTAAATCCCTTTGTCAATGTAAATTTCCATTTAACTCCGGAGCTCCGGAGTGCGCTAAAAAAAGGAACGCAAGCTTTCCGTTGCCATATGCAATCGTTCGTTCAACGCTAGAGCGAAATCTCCATTACGCGAGAGAGAGAGAGAGAGTCCATTGCAAATTCGTGGCGACGCGTACGTTGTCAATCAGATAACGGCCCGTACACATCGAAAATAACACGGTTGCAGTTCGACGCGAGGCGAACTTTGAGAGATAGGACGAAAGAGAACGAGAGAGAGAGAGAGAGAGAGAGAGAGAGCGAAAGATTGCGGAGAAGGCCCCGGCCAAGTTGGGGAAGATTCCGTCGTCGTCGTCGTCGTCGTCGGCGGCGGCGGCCGTTCGCCGTTTCGTCGCGCGAGAGAAAAACCGCTGACCTTGACCGTGATCCAAAGCGAGCTATCGATTTTTTCTTTGCCTCTTCTCTTTATTTTCTCTCCCGCGCGCAGGAACGGCCCGCGGCCTCGACGCCGCCGCCGCCGCCACCTCGTTTCTTGCCGCGTTCTATGTTGCGTCTGTGTCCGCAAGCCTTTTTCTCTCTCTCTCTCTCTCTCTCGCTCCAGCCTCCCTGCCTTTACTCTCGATTTTTTACTCTGCAGTTCGCTCCTTTTAGTCCGCGCGCTCACTTTTTTTTGCTCTCGCGGCTCTCTCTCTCTCTCTCTCTCTCTCTCTCGTTTACAATGACGCGTCTCTCTGCAGCCTCTCCGCCGAGCTCCTCGATATGCAGATGAAGAAGATTCATCGGGAAAGCATTTGCCGATGTTAAAAGTATTCAAACCGATTGATAAACGGCTGTTGAATTTTATTCAACAGCAGGTATTGGAATCGCTTTGGTTTCGAGTCGTTATTTTAAGTTTGAATAATCTATTTGCGGCCGGCATTGTACAACGCGTTCTATCTATAGAACAAAAAAAAATAGCAAAATTATGCCCTCCCGCGCGTGAACGCCGCCAGCTGATTTGTCGAATAGCCCCCAAAACGTCCGGAATTAGCTTTAATCTCCCGAGCGATTCTCTCTCTCTCGCGGCAGTTAAAGCCCCGCGCATACTCGCGTACGCGTACAAGTGCTCGCGAATTCTCTATAGAAGTTTTCAAGTGAATCGTGCGCGCACGTGTGTGCGGGAGCGGCTAGTTTCGCTGCATGCCGTCTTGCACGCCAATTACACGTCGAAACGTGGCCGAGACCTTCGTCGCAGCCGCGCGCAACCCTGACCCTGTAATTCACGTCGCGCTCGACATATCGATTTCATTCACTGTATCGAATACGTGTTTTCTTACTCCTCTCCCTTTTTTTTTCTTTCTTTTTTTTCTTCCCCGAGCATAATGGGCTCGGTGTGCGGCGTCGGAGGCGCGACTCGCGCGACTCGCTCGCGGAGCTTCGCCAGAGGCGAGAGTGCGGCTCGGAAACATTAATTGCCTCTCGATTATTAGATGCTAATTAAAGTGGCAAACATTGGGACTCGACGAATTTGAAAACTTATTGTAGGCGTACAAGTACTCGAGAGCACGAATGTTAATGACGAAAATGTACGGTCGTAGGTTCTTATTTATCCGGATTCTATTTTCGGAACAAAGCTATTATTTTAATGGATTTCAGAAAACTTTTGTTGTTGCATAATTACTGGAGCTTTGTATTATTTGCACAATTAATTCTGTGTTTTACCCATTGGTCATTTTAATAAAAACTCGCGATTGCTGTCTTATCCGCTTTAAAAATTACTTAAAATTTATAAAGAATATCTTTTCAGCTCAGTATTAAAAATTTAATATCAATCGGTAACACTTAAAGCCACCCAAAATAGCCTGTTTAAATACTAATTTTCTCGAACATCAATAAAACGCCGCAACGACCGCTAATGGATTCCTTCCAGCACACGGCGCACATACATTTAAAACGACGAAAACGACGTCGAGCGAAACGAGGCGCGGAATATCGCGTCCAATACGCATTCCGCTTCACGCAACCCGCGTTACAGTCCGCGCGGATCGATCAACGCCGGTTTCGGGGGTAGAGAGTTGGTCAGGGTCGTCCGCGGGGAAAAAAAAAATATCGAGCTCTCTCTCTCTCTCGGCGCGCGGCCCACGAACTCCAGCCGGTCGGTCGCCGGCCGGATCGCAAAAATTCTCCGTCGGTGCCTAGATTAACGTAATGTAGCGCGTACACGCATGAATTATTCATCCTCTGTTGTTTCTCTCGTGAAAAATGGCTCACTGAATACAAATTCGAATGCATTTTTTTTCCTTTCCTTTTATTTGTTTTTCTTATATGTGCTTCGCGTGTTATTACCAAAGTTTTCTCTCTCTTTGATTCTTTTAATAAGTTTTTGTGCATCTCGGAACGAATTGATCGCTTCAACTTCTTAAGTTTCTTTAAAACGGACTGATTGCACCATTTTCAGATAACAATTATTTAAAATCTTATTTTATGCATTTTCCTTATTTGAGCATATAAGAACTTGTCTGATCCAAGATAATAATTTATTCTTAAATCACTTAAACATGTTAATCACTTTCGTAAATTTAAGCTACTTATTTATGTAATTCTGTAAGCGGAGATTTAATTTATTTCTACATAAGCAATTGAAATAATATAATTACCTACATTAAAAAATATTTAAGATCTTCATATTCATTTATTGACAATTCTTTCTTTTATCATCACTATTAAAGAGCAGGAATGAAAAAAGATAAACAAAAATAATGCCGCTTCTAATTTCTTTAAAATGAAATTAAACCGAGTCCATTTTGTAAGTTTTCACTTTTTTCTATAAATAAGAATGTTAATGCGAGCAAAAGCTTGCATGAATAGAAGTCATTAAAATTCATGTGATCGAAATTATTTTATCTGCACGCAATACAGTTCTACTGCTCAAATTGTTGCATTATTTATCGGAACCTTGAACTTTAATAACTGCATGAACTTGTCAACGATTTATATTCGTTATAAAAAGCTTATCGCGGACTTTTATCTTACTTTTTATCTAAAAATTTGCGAATCTGTTATTTCAATTACGCCGAAGCAATAATATGTACTTATTCAGATTAAAGTATTTCGAAATATCGGCACTTAACCGTTTCCTAAAGTAAAAAAAAAAAAAATTCCCTCAATCTAACGAGCTTCCAGTGCAGTTTTTCGAGCGAAGATCGAGGTAAACTCGAAAGAAAACGTCTCGCATCCTCCTTATTTTCTTTTTCTTCTCGCTAAAAAGAAACGCAAACGGCGGCGGAAACGCAAACAAATGCCAGAAGATAATAATATAATAGAGCAAGATTTTTAAACGTCCAGGTTTTCGAATTACCTGCCGACTGGTTTTCGCCAAGACCCTACACACACGGCGAGCGCGCGCGCGCCGAGCAGACGCTGCTGCCGCTGCCGCTAGCTTTTTCTTACTTACGTAATCGACCTGTTTGAAAACGAGCGCGCGCGCTCCGCTGCGTTCGGTTTCGCTCTCGGGACCTTGAAATTTTTGATACCGCGGGCGCCGTCTGCTCAGGCGACTACTCGCGACGGCGATCTCTCTCTTGTAATTGTGCGGCAAAAGAGTCGTCCGACTCCTTCGCCTTTTCTTGCCGTCGCGTGTCGATTATCGAATTTTTTTTCTCTTTTTTTTTAACGCCGCGCGCCGATGATGTTTTCGTTTTTTTATTCGGTAATTCGCGAATTTTCGAAGCGGAGTGCGGGGTGGCGCGTTGCGAGGCGAAAAGTTGATGAATAATTCGAATAACAAAACAGCGTTACTCAGAGATTTATGCTTTTTTCTTCGCGAATGCATGTCAATATTGTTTCTAAATTTTCGGGATAATAAGTAACGATGATAATTTTTGAATTAATTATTTTTAATTTATATAAGAATTGTAATCTCTAAAAATTATTTTTAAAATATTAGGGCGGTTTTTTAATATCGTAAACAAAATTGAAAAATTTTTAAACTATGTAATGATGTATAATTAGTCTTCTTTTATCTTGTCGGCTTAAAGATTTTACTTTTATATACCGATGCTCAAGGTCGAAGCTTTATAAAAGTCGAGGCTCAAAATATTTTGGGAATTTCACGCTTAAAAAAAAAAAAACAGTTCTCTGAAGCAGTTGAAAAGAAAAAAAAAGCGCGCGAAAATCGAAAACTGTAGCGCTGAAGTTGATTTACAGAACCGAAGAATAGATTCTTCAATTGTCGGGCTTAATTTCCTGGCTGCGGCATAAAAAATCATGTGCACCAAGCGACAACTTAATGGGAAGATGCTTCCGTTGGTGTTGCCTTGGATTATTCTCATAAAACCTTATACAATCGTTTATATTTCGTTTATTGTTTAAACTGTTTAATCTCTATTTAATATTCACCGATGTACAAAATCGTATTTTAAAAATAGTTTAAAGCGATTGTTGCTCGATTAAAGTTGATGAAGAAATCGGCGAATGCGACAGAAAGTTAATGGGATCGATCTCCGTATAAAAATAGTTTGTAAAGCGGTGGTAGCTGCAAGCAACATAATTTAATTTCAAAAGTTTCCCAAGTCTTCAAAGCGTATTATAGTTAAACTTCGTCGCAGTTCTATAATTAACAAATTGTTAAATAAGTAAAACGAAAAATGTGCCGATTTTACATTATAAATAACGTTCATTGATTTCCTGTCGTTTTTTGTAGGTGTTCATTCATCAACTTACTTTTTGATACAGTTTGCTTCCACCAAATATAATCACTATCATTATTGTTCTTGGCGATAAAAAAAATCTTTTACATTTGCATGAATGATAAGATTTTTATTTATGAAAAATAGACAGGAAAGATAGACGGGTTGGTTGCAACAAAAACGTACAAAAATCAGTTTCATGTTTAATTGGAGGTTACGGACAAGAATACATCAGAAAATTAATGGGGAAAAAAATGGTAGTTTTTTAGAAACAAATGTTTCTTCCGCGTCCAACGACAATATTGTCTTTTAATAGTCGAGTTCTTCCTTCGAATTTTATTTAAACAAAATGTATATTTAAGTAGAATTTTCAAATCGTTAACAGGAAAATCATTCATTTTAGGGTCCCAATCCCGGCAACTGATGCAGTCAATCAACAAAAACGAAATCGATACCTTCCTTTACCCGTATCGATTTTCACCAATCCAGCGGCATATCAATTGGCGCAAGTCCGCGTTCGCTGCCTGCACGGCGCATCTGAAACATCGTCTATATCATACTCGTCGCGATGAATTCCCTCTTTCTCGCTGTCTCGGTCTCTCGGCCGCGAAGAATATCGGTGCGGGATGTCCGCGATGATTATTACGGTAACAGCGCGGCGCACAGGCCGAGAGCACGTGTGACGTTGCGCCGCCTCGTGCGATGTAGTTGGGTATATAGCAATAATCGCCGGAGCGCATAAGCTATGAACTCGCTCTCCGATCTGCTGCCGTATAACCAACCGCGATGCTGAACGAGCATTGGCGTCGCCTCGATTTCGCAATGCGCGAGAGCGCCTCTTCTCGAGAGGAAAAATATATTTTTGTCGCCTACTTCTGGGGCAGGATTATCTTTTCCTGGCGGAAACTGAAGAAGCGAGCCGGCTGAGACGAGCGTCAGCTGGGGAGTAGCTCAATAATTGCTTGTGCAACGTGGGTCGTTAGCGATTTTGTGAAAGCGAAAATAAGCGGTTTTAAAGTTTTATTCCAGTTTTGGATTGTTTTATACTTATTATAATTATAATACCTTTGCGAACGTCGGAGTATTATTTGTTTACGCGTAATAATGGGTAGTGTATTGTAATTTTAAATCAAAAGTATTAAAAAGTCAATTTTCATCATCTGTGCGATTGATGATAAAATTTGAAATTTAAAGAATTTTATTTGTAGCATACAGTTTTGTGTATGAAAGTTCAATGCCGAGTCAAGTGGTGTGCATTTTTCAAATTTACTTAATAAATTCAATGGTATTAGTAAAAGAGTACTAAAAGCTCTTTGAACAGTAGTTGTTAGTAAGCAAATTTATTCTTCTTTCATTAGTTTCCTTATATGTCGTTAGCATTATGCGGAAATGTTTGAATGCAAATTTAGTTTATAAAAAGTAAACGGTCAAATGCTTCTTATTACTTTTATGAAAGTAAAACGTGTTGAGAAAAAATTTATTTGACGACAAAACAAAATTAACCTTTATGAAGATTCAACAAAAATCGTGGAAGAATTAACGTTTGACAATGTTTGTAATGAGAATTATAATTCTGGCAGTGTCAAAAGCTGGATAAATGCAAGCTCTAACACAACTGTAATTACTTTTCTATACATACATGGGATTGTTACACAAAACTTTTAATCATTATTAGTTGTGTGTAACTTTCAAAGTTCTCTTATGAATAACACACCAAATTGTTTTATGAAATTATTGAAAGTGGCTGCAAATAATTTTCATTATAGTTTTAAACTACTCAGAATTTCGTACTATTATATTATTAAATGTTTAGATAACGAATTGCTGCAATGAAAGTAAACTCTCTTGTTATTCTCACTTAACTCGCTTATCTCTTTTTACCGTGACGATTAATAATTTACATTATAATGTAAAAAATAAGCTGCTAAGAGGCCCATGTGGTCATTTCTCAAAGTCTCTTTAAATTCAATCCAAGCCCGTGCAGTTCGCTCCAAAAACATAAAGGTTTCCCTACGAACTTAGCGTATTCGTCCCTTTTATAAAAAAAGCCTCGTTAATTCCAATTTTCGTCGCATTTCTGGGAAATCCGAGGCGTAGCCTTCTTCCAGACGACGACGACGGCGGCGGCGGCACAGTTGGTTCGTCTGACGTGACGGAATCGACGTCGTGTGTATACATTCAAGGCCGCTCTCCTTCTCTCCCTCCCTCGCACGGACACACGTATACACGGTTTTGCCGGCGCGGCGGCAGTGTGCGCCTTTCGTCATCGGCCGTTTCCGCCGATGCTCGGCATCTAAATTTGCGCTCACGCGCCACCGCGCGCTCTCTCGGCCTTCGCGAACGCGGCCACAAGCTCTTAGGAAAGTCAAGTTCAAGGCCAACCAGATAGCCGCCGCCGCCGCCGCCGCCTCGCAAAAGAGCCTCCCTCCCTCCCCCCCGCCCCACCTACGACGTCGGCTCGCGCGCGCGCGACTCCTCCAGTCGCGAGTGGGAGCCTGCGGCTCGAGTGTTCGAGCGGCCCCGATGCATGTGTATGCGTGCACGAGCGACGAGCCGAGCTGTGTGCGGCGGCCAGCTCGCGGGAGTGCTGGAGGGACGAGGTTTAAAGGGGCTGAGACACCTAAGGGCCGCGGGGGCTTATGCAACCCCTCTCCGCAGTAACCGAGGCTGTGTTTACTTTCGCTTGGAAAATCATGCGGTTGTTTTTCAGCCGATGGAACGGGGGATTTTTCGAAATGGTGATGGCCTTTCGTGCTAATTATGGTTGATTGCAGATACCGGGCTCCAAGCGCTATTATGCTGCGATTATAATTAATGCAATAAATCCGCGTAATTAGTTATGTAATTGCTACTTGAATTATATGGATTTTAGTCTCTATGTATATATAGAAGCGTTAATATAGGACTGCAGTTTGGAATAAATGGAACTATAAAATTTTTTGGATGATTGAACATTTTTCTGAAATTATTTGAAAATCGTTAAGATAATTGCTCCGAAAGTAACTAATAATTAATCTACTAGAATTTTTAGAAAGACAGAATCATCATTTTTTATTACAATAATATTAGTTCCCTCCATCCTAACTCTTTAAACATTAAATAACAAGTACATCTTATTAGTCCGCAGTAAAATAAAAAATTTCAAATTCCAATAATTTACACAAAACATAAAAAATAAAATAGAAATTCTCTTTCGCTATCGCGGAATTTTTTTATTTTCACCCTTGCCAATGCCTCGTTGCATCTTTAACTTTATTATCATGTCGTTTTAAACATCTTCTATAAAAAAACAAATGTTTTTTTTTTGTGTCACATATAATACTCACCTCTTTTGCCACCCTCGTCTACGGGAGTGCAAGCGGTCACGCGCGCAACGATGGAAAATTGCCGGTTTCTCCATTGTGCCGCAAAACAATTTTTTTTTTTTTTTCGAGCGAGCGACTTTACTTGGTTCGCGTTGGCGAAGCTCTCTTTGCATGACTCAATATTATACGCCTTCGCTTATCTGCTTTAAAAAGCTTTTGCCTTTGAGGCGAAAGAGCCTCGGGCGGGAATTTTTAATAAACATTGTCACCTTTGCTTTTATTTCACATCGTGTTATTGCTCGATAGCTGTATTTTTAAGCGGCGCGTTTCACTTTTTTCTTGTTACGCTCCATAAAGCTACGGTGTATATTAATAAAAAGCTTCGATTGATGCGGAGATTCTTCTATGAGCTACCGCGTAAAAATATATTCTAAAGCACCGGTTCTCTATCGTTGCAATATCAATAACTTATATCTAAAGTTGAATGACTGACACAAGATATGCTTTTTCTATCTATTTATAAGTAGCCACGAATGCTAACGAGCTCCGTTTAGTTTTATTTAGTTTCTGATTTCATACTCTTAAGTACGTAGTTGTTGAAGCTTTTGTGGCAGCATTACTTTAGTTACTTAATCGCGCGTTAGTTACTTGCAGGGCTTGAATTAGGCACTGCTTCGCGAAAACTAAAGATAAAACGTGCCGAGAGTTTTCGACCTCGATTGTAGGCACCGAGTTTAACAGGTCATACAGTTAAGTTTACCAATTACTTTACCGTGATTCAAATTGCCCCCTGAACCAAATAGCACCGTTCCACTCTGATATTATTGCAATTGATGTAATCGGGCCAAGTGTCGTTGCAGTACTAAGCGCACGATCATCAAATTTTTTTTTTTCGTTCAGACGCCTGCTCATTTTTGCGTAGCAACAAGTTGCGATGCTAAAATTCGTACAGATTGTTTATGCATTTTATTAAAATTAGGTAAAATGTCCGAGAGAAATGTTATGATAAAATTCTTTCACATTAAAAGGAAACAAATAAAATATTATATTAGCTGTAGAAAATATTATCTGTTGGAAAGTCTTTTAATCATTATCATAGAATAAAGTAAATACAAATAAAAAGTTACTTCTAGAATAAATGTAGTTCATTGCGCTTAATTTTATGACCTTCTTGGAATAATATTAACATCTTATTCTAAAGTGATAATACTAATATATTTCCAAAAATACATTTAATTTCTCGCATAAATATTTTCATTATTTTCTACACAATTTTTCTTCACGATATTAACATTTTTGAGTTTAATAAAAGGGTTCCAACTGTCTCAATGCTAATGGTAAGCCTTCATTCCACTGTTTTGATTGCCTTTATTATGCGATCCTTTCTGTCACATATTTTGACTCGACATTGTTTAACATACCACATCTTTTTAATTTACTAGATTTTTAATAAATTCTGAGGTGGGTTTTGTGACAATGACGGTCGGAAGATAAGACTTACCATATTAGCAGCGTGGCTATTGAAATTCTTTAATTAACACAAGATTTCAGTTTATAAAATGGCAACATTCCTAGAGCCCAAGAGCTAATAATTATGCGAACGTCTGTATTTGAAAATATACAAATAACATGCAAAAATTGCCAGAAGCTCACTCCTAAACCGTACGCTAAAAGCCGTTGGAGCTCGCTAAAAACTCGCGGATAGAAAAAATAAAACATCGGTTCTTGGTGCGCGCTGCTATTTCAGACTCGGGCGCAACACTGAACGCCTTGAGACTGCGAATTCGGGGGATTCCAGGAGCGCGAACTTCTAAAAATGTTTTCGCATTAGTCGAGCTTAAAAATAGTGCTCGCCGCGAGAAAAAAAGTGCAATCTCCGCCCCGCGTTTGCCCCGCGGCGTATATTGACGGACTTCAAAGCTAACGAAATCAACGGCTGGTATACCTCGTTGTTCGGTTGCGCTTATTTTTGCTCCGGCGAATCTAACCCTCCGGTTCTACGGTAGAGCCTTTTGTTTGTTTTTTCGCTGCCACGCCTAATGTAGTTTTTTCCTCGCGAGAGAGTAAGTGCAGAGTTTGCATTTTTGGGCTAGGATATTCACGCGCTTTTTCTACCTATAGGTATATTGGGTTTCACGTTTAGCCTTGACGAATCAAGGAAAGAATTTTTCACTTTGGGTATAGGAATCGACCCTAAATTTTATTCGACATTACGTTCTTTCTGAAAGATTTTATATGTAATTGAAACTCTTTTTGTTTTTAAAGGTCTGTATGATGTCCGGTACTACAGCTGAAAACATGATTGGAAATAACAGGACAACAATGCCCAGCATTAAGCAGGAAATTGAAAATCCCAACACACCAACTCAAAATTACCAAGTCTGCTCACCAACTACAACGTTACAACAACAAGAGGTATTCATGAAATTTGATAATTTTTATGACGAATGACACATGTAAAAAATAGATTTAAACAATGCACTCGTCGCGCATTTCAAACATTATACGTGCATTTTTTACTTATATCGTATCGAAAAAGGTTGCTTTCTATAATCGAAGATTATCAAAATAATCTTACCGTTCTCTTACGCAATTAAAGCTTAACGAACTGACATAATCGTAACCATCTTGTTCTGTTAGGCAAACAACTTTTGCGACCATAACAGTCTCGGTCTGATGTCATCCCATTGCATAATTTTGCATTGAATTACGCGCATTTAAGAACGAGGAAAATATGTCTATTACCGTCTCGCTATTTTAGGATAATCGAACAAAAACCCCTCGCATTTTCCCCATTAAAACAAAGATTCGACGAAATGAGGCCGCTCTTTCAGAAAGCTGGAATAAGGGCGCTTATCGTAACGATTAATTAAGCCGCGCGAATGTTCCCGCTGCTTTCACGAAAATGAACCGTTTAATCTTTCGTTTCGCAGTCGCTGTGCACGAAGATGGATATGCCGGATTACGGAGGTAGCGGAGGTAGCCCCGGGAGCCCGGAGATGCATCATTGTTCCTCGACGACGCAGCCACTCGGCACCCCGGAGGTAAAGTACACACACACACGCACCCGCGCGCGCGTACACATCCAGCCTCCCTCTATAATCGAACTCGTGACCGTCGGAAGGGTCGCTGAATAATAATCGATGTTCGCACCCTTCGCGTGTGCAATTGCCCGCTGTCAACTTGTTTTTAATTAATTAAGGGGTTGAGAGTTTCGCTAAAAGCTTCTTGTTGCGTTTGTCAGATATCAGATGTTTGACAAATACGTAGTTACTTTTGAAAAATTTTATGGCTAAAGGTGTTATTATGTTTTTATAAGTTGTATATGTTTAAAGGTAAATCCGAATTTAAAGCGTAGTTGTCACGAAAATGATTTGATTAAGAGCCGCATTTTTCATTAAATGGAAAACTGAAGTGTTATTTACATTGATAAGAAACAAAAGAGTATTATTTACACACTTGTGATCAATTTTTGCTTGGTTTACCGTTCGTTTAATTTTTGCTTTATTACAATCTTAATTGATTCTTGATCATTCTAACTTTGCTTAGATAAATTTACAAAATAGATAGTTAGATAATAAGTATTGCGTTTAAAAAGTGTAGTTAACGATAAGTGCGGACATCCGGTGTTTCCTTCAATGTTTTTTCATAATAACGGTGATACTATATCGTGCAGCATAATATATCAAGCCAATTAGAGGCCTTGTTAAAATTTTTTTATTTTTGAATATTTGTGTGAAGTAAACTTGACGACATAAGTCGTATATTGTAGTAGTATTTAATGAAACATGAACTGTTTTATCAGAAGAATGATTCATTTGAAAACCTTTTATTTTTTATTACTTATGTGAGAAGCTACAACTTTTTTAGTCGATTCTTTTTCTAAATGACAGATCTTACCATAAATTTCCTTGACTAATAACAGTTATTGGGTTACAGGATGGTGTAAAAGAAGAAGACATGATGCCAAGGAGACTGTGTCTGGTTTGCGGAGATGTCGCGAGCGGGTTTCACTACGGAGTTGCCTCTTGCGAAGCTTGCAAGGCATTTTTCAAAAGAACGATACAAGGTAAGAAGAGATCCTCGAAACATTTTTGTAAAATGAGCTTTTCCCTCTCTTCCAGATAGCACTGAACAATTTTGCCTGTCTAATGAATAACAATATTTTGGATGTGTTTTACGTGTTATGTTTGTGTATAAACCTTTATTTTTATTTATCTTATAAGCTGTTGTTTTAAATGTTGAGAACAAAACTTGCTGCTTTTTGAACCAGCAAGCAGCAAGTTTAGAGTAATTCGCCTTATTTTTATTAAAATAATATGGCGAATAAATTGCATTAACAAAGCGATTTCAGTAATACATTCTTTGTTCACTAAATAATTCAATTTTTTTTCCTAACGTAAAAAAAAGATAGAAAAAGAGTGTTGCGTAATCTAAAACTAATAAACTGAAACGAAAATCACTGTGCGTCTCTAACTAAAAGACAGGCAAATTGTGTATGTGTGTGTGCGAGTCAGTTCTATCTGGCGAAGAACTGCGAATATAATGGTAAAGTAGCCAGTAACTTCACAGGCAACATCGAGTACACGTGTCCGGCGAACGGCGAGTGCGAGATCAACAAGCGCCGGAGAAAAGCCTGTCAGGCCTGCAGGTTCCAGAAGTGCCTGAGGCAGGGCATGCTGAAGGAGGGCGTACGGTTGGACCGCGTCAGAGGCGGAAGACAGAAGTACCGCAGAAGCACCGATCCGTACATGCCTGGGAAAACCATCACGCTTGAGGGTAAGTTTTGACTGGTGGTGGGGCGAGTTTCCATTCGCTGTTGAGAAATCGCGTGCGATCTCTTCAAGAGATTTAGCGATCGTTGGAACTGACGTTACTAATCAAAGATACCTGCTGTAATTTTTAATCGATTTTCGATATTTTTCAATTTCCAATTAAGCAAATTGTACGATTGGTAAGAGTTGGTTAGTGTTTTTTGCCTCCAAAATAACAATATAAGTTTCACGCATTGAAATTAAAATTTTCTGACTGCAGCATTTTTTTTTAAATTTAATTGACCTTGAGAAGTATAGCACGATTTTAATTGTTTACCTTCAAGGTTGATGATCTATCAAATCAAAACATTTACTTATTTACGGAGTAGTGCTTAAAGATACGCCGAGCAACTTTGTTTCAGTTTGCTCAATGCCAATTCTGTCCTTTTGCTCGATATTATTAAAATGTAATTTAGATATAATCGAAAATTTGGACACGTTTTCGAATTAATTTAACAAATCTTAATCTTATTGCAATGATTCATCTGTGTATTGCTTTCTGCTTATTTTGCCAATCAATGCTTTTTCATATTTTTAAAAGAAATTTCGGATTAAAAAAGAAAAGAAGTTCATTGAAAACAACATACATTGCTTTAACACTTGCGGTATCTAAACGGAACATCAGAATAAATAAAATTGCATGCAATTGCTCAGATTAGCATTCAGCAATAGTGTGATTAAAACTTTTTTGTTTTAATGTTTCAAGCTAACGTAGGATCAGCAGGCTATGCAGAAGTAATAAGTAAGTGAGCTTTGTTTCAAACAGTCGTTCATATAAAGCTTTTTCATTCTTCAGTGATTGTCTATTATCATTACTTCTTGCTACGTTTAATGGTTTCGGCATTTTATGTGCGTCTGGTGGTGGTTGAACTGCATTATTGGTTATATAATGTATTTAATTTAATCATACTTTTCCTAAAAATTTCTTTTAAAAAAAGAAAACATTTTTACAAAACAAACATTGGCTGAGATTCTGTTTTATTTTGAGGTTATTAAATTTGAAATTAAACATTCAAGTCTGCTCTTGAATTTGATTTTTTTCAGAAAGCATGCATATGGAGTATGTGTTTCACAAAATTTGTTGGTCGTTTTGTTTTATTGATAATTTTAAGACAAGATAACAGTTATTAAATGTTCTTATGAAATTAAATAATATTATCTATTTTTAGATAACAAAATGGTGGAAGCCCTTATCGCCTGTGAACCTGATATGTTGCACGTGTCTGCAATGTCTCACACGTTGGATACCGATCAACGCGTTCTCGGACAATTATCAGACCTGTACGACCGTGAACTTGTCGGTATTATTGGTAAGAGGTCTATTTGTTTAAAATTCTAACTAACTGGTATATTGACTTGAAAAATTGAAGCAAGATCTTGAAATTTTAAATTAAAGTCCTAAAGTGTACAGTTCATTATAAGGTATTAGATAACATTTGTTGTTCATTTTGTTTTAAACAAATAAAATGAGTAATCAACATAGACGTTTAATTAGAAAAGATTTATATTGAAGTTTGCATTAAAAAAAAAAATTAAATTTTATGCTCCATCTCATCCTTAAGAAAGCAATTGTATTTTCGGAGCATTTTTAATACCGCCGTAAAATGCTACCCTTGATATTACAAAGGGTTCCAGACTAATCCTCGTAACGTGTTTCTGGTTAATTTTAAAGGCTGGGCCAAACAAATACCGGGATTTAGTAGCTTACCACTCAACGACCAGATGCGTCTCTTGCAAAGTACGTGGGCCGAAATCTTGACATTTAGCCTTGCCTGGAGAAGCATACCCAACAGTGGAAAGCTCAGGTTTGCACAGGACTTCACGCTCGATGAGAGGCTTGCGCGTGAGTGCCATTGCTTGGAGTTGTATACACACGTAAGGATTTTTACTTTTTTACTTACGCTAATCCTATTGCATAATAATAATACAAAAAATTGTTATTGTTGTTTAAAAAATATTTTTAGTAATTATAGTTCTCTATTTTACACTTAACGAATTCTTTAACCCTTCAGTGCATGCAAATCGTCGAGAGGGTGCAACGACTGGGTCTTGCTAGGGAGGAGTTTTACGTTCTGAAGGCTCTGATTCTCACCAACAGCGACGCCAAACTAGATGAGCCGCACGCTCTGCATCGTTTCCGAGACAGCATCCTCGCCTCGCTGTCGGACTGTGTGAACGCAGTACGACCAGGGCAGGCCTTGCGCGCCAATCAAAACATGTTCCTAGTGCTGCCGAGCCTGCGTCAGGCCGACGGCATCGTTCGCAAATTCTGGTCCAGCGTCTACCGCAGTGGCAAGGTTCCCATGAACAAACTCTTCGTCGAGATGCTCGAGGCTGCCAGTTACCGATGAAAGCCTCGAACTTACTCGCGCGATTTATTTGTCGTATGAATAAGAAAGAGAACCGATCGTCCGTTCGCAGCGAAGAAAGTCGTTGCGCGGCGATCAACAAACGATTTGGCTTGGTAACAATTGCCTTGAAAAAAAATTCATAAAACAGATTTACACTTGAGTCTTTCTTCGTCGAACCGCGATGGTTTGATCGCAATTCTAAAAGTTTTCTTTGGAAAAAAGAATTAAGGACTCTTTAAAAGAAGGAGAGCAAGAAAAGTAGGCGATCCAGTGAGATAGTTGAACCTCAGTGAGATAAAAGACAAAAAGGAGTTCAGATAGAGATAGATGTATGAGGTTTTGGTGGCGATTAAATGAAAAAATCGTTTGAGATTTTATATGATAACGCTTCGGGTGTCAGGAATTATCAAAAATTAACAATACCTACCGACACCCAATGGTCCAGAACTAGTGCAATTATACAAAGAGAGTAGACAGCAAAAAAGTAAAAAAGAGAACATTTTTTTCTTGTATTTTTTCACTCCCAGCCCTTCTGATAATGCGCATAAATCCATAGAGCCAAGCGTTTGTCATTCGTGCGTGCCACAATAAATAACTGTAGGATAATGAAGCTAATTCAGGGATCTTTATTAAACTACTTATAATATACCGTTGATACAAGACCACGCGTACGGGTCGCACGTTGGCAGTGTTACAATACACCGTCAAAGGCGTCTGCCATATGATAAGACAAATGTGGACTTGGGCATTCCGAAACTCGTTCATTTACACTTAAGTGTCGAATTTATATTTCTACAAATGCTTATCTTCAAAGTGTCGAAATTAAAAAATTGATGTCTAATAAAGTAAACGATACCCTAAGGAAAAGTAAAAAAAAAAATAGTTTTTGAATGTTTAGATGTTGGTACAAATACATAAAAATGAAAATTTTTATAAATAAATGTATAAATATAAGCGAACTTTTGGAACTCTGTACCTACTATCGATGTATCCTATAAAATCCGTACATTCATTCTAAAAACTAAATCTTTTTTTCAATAACACTGAATTAAGCATTAATATTGTTAAATGTAACAATAATATTGATAATTGTTCTTTTAATGTTAATCACAAATTCAAGTTGATTACCTATGATTTACGATTGCACACCATATTGTTTTATTGGAATTTTGACAGTAAGATCAAGTCAAGCTTATGAGTAGAATTCAGCCATTTATTTAATTACATTTTATTAAATCAACCCTCATACTTGTTAATAATCAAACAATTACAGGGAAAGTTTTCTAAGATTGACTTTGTAATGTGATATTTTTCTAATTGAAAAAAGTCATTTCTTAGACGAGTCGATATGGTGTTTAAAAGTAATGAGCGCTGTAAGAGTTGCGTCGTAGGCATAATATAAAGTTATTCATCTTAATCTTTACAGAGTCGGGGTCTACCGTAAAAGATTCAGATTGTGGCCAGTCGCACTGAATATTTTGAGGGAACACCTCCACTCTCTAAAGGTTAAATCAAACAATTTACGATAAGAAACAGTGGTTTCGGTGTATTACTTAAAATGTCTAATGTTATAAATTTTTTGTGATTAACATTAATTTAATAATTTAATATACATGTATTCACTATAATAATATCTACGTCATGCAGAAGATGTAAGGAGTGCCCAAGTGAAAATATTAAGCTACTGAAAATAGTCCACTAGACGAATGAAAACAGGAACCAAATTTCATGATGCGTATCCGCGCGTCAGGACGTGAAGCGTTGTCGCGTACTCCTCAGTCATGTAAACATTTGCGCATCTTCTTAGCTTTTATTCTATTTTTTGAGAAACATAAACTATTTTGTATTAAGGAGCATTGCCTTGCACTCGAAGCGCGAGCTTTGCCAAAAAAAAATTGTTATCTTATTTTTGTCACTCTTCATCATACGAATTAAACAGAAAAAAAGTATAAGAAAAATAATACAATACACATCTCGGTCCGTCTGAACTTTACGGATGTTATTATGAGGCGTGTGAACAAAGTAATATGGCTGTTGAGCCACGGCGAATTTCGCTGCGCGGTAGTTTTTGACTAGAATTTCGAGTTTTTTTCCATTCTGCTTTTCTTTTACTATAAACAATTTTAGATTTTCTAATTACATTGTTTTAATTAAAAAAAACTGTCTAATTTTAATTTGCATTTTAAAATCCTTTTATCTTTCAAATTAGTGTACCAAAAACTTTGAGTAATACTTTTCCTTATCTTTTGAGAAATAAGTTTTCATTTAGAAAACAATAATGTTACTTTATTTTCTCTAGAATTCAAATATCATCCTTTTACTAAAAAATATATGTGTATACTTATTTTCATTTACAAACGTTGTTATACCTACTGTTAATGCAAATTTAAATATTCATCTTATGCCTTCTTAGCCTCCGAACGTTATCTTTTTTGTTTACTTCCTTTTTCAGGAGCTAATAAAGAGCTTCTCTATTGAACTGTGATATACGCGTTATGTGTCAACACACACAACGCATTTTTTCTTGACACAACGGAACATAATGGCAGCGACACCTTCGACCGATTCCTCTTGTAATTAATTAATTTTTGCGCATCAAATGCATGAAAATGTAAAATTTGTTTTTTTCAAATCACAAAATGTAATTGAAAAGAGCTCGAATATCATTTTTGATTTGACATGGCGGCCTACGGATTGTTACACCCGTGCGCGAACTCCCAAGAGGCATAATTCTTTAACTCAATCATGTTTCCGTTTCTTCGATCGAGCAATGAATCGATCATTATTAGTCACTAAGACTCTAACGTGATAGCTATTTATTTAATTAATTAAATTCGATGTAGATAGCACGTATGACTTATACTTTAACGGTTATTTTCGGTCACATATTTGGAATTTATAAGCATGATCACGCAACTGCGTTAAAATGCAGTTAGTAAACGTTTAACATTCTTACGTAATACTACTTTATAATTACGTATATTAATATTTTTTCAAAATTTCTTTCTGATTTGAAAATAAATATATAATGAAATATTTAAAATAAGTAACGAATAATGAAATTAATTTATTGTACTTTTACGAAATGTTTCACAATAATTGCTTTTCAATAATTTTATAAAAATTAAATAAATTGGCCAATTTAATGTAGCATTACGTCAAAGAATTGCGTTTTAACAAAAGAGGAAATATAATCAATTTTCTCCACTCTTACCTCATCAATTATATCTCATTCTTGTTAATTATAGTAATTAGGAGAGCTTATGAAATCATGTTTGTAATAATAGATTGTTTATATTTGAACGTATATCATGAGAATGATAATTTTGTTAATCGTTTGCTTCTTAGAATTTCACCTCTTTGTTTAAAAAACTAAAGACGTGATTTCTTTCGCTGTTTTAGCGCTATTACCAAAAAAAAATTGTTAATTTTTTATTTTTGATCCAGGAGTTTGGAATAATTTTAATTTCAAATAATAAAAGTATTTAAAATTAAATAAATAAATTCTTTTATTTCTAATGTTTATAAAAATAATTTTATAATTTTATAATTTAATTTACTTTTTAATAATCTGTCAATAAAAAGACGCTGTGGAGTAAGTAATTGATTATTTAACAAAACTTGAAGCCAATTTTCCAAGTCATTTAAAAAATATTTACTTACGGTTTACCTCACCTCTGATCATTCATTATGTCCCTTGCTTACACTTCTCTAAGTATTTCGAGCAAGAAATACTAAAAAAGCGCAGGTTCGCCGTGGTGGTAGATTTCGTAGTCTCAGGGTTGCATACAAAACAAAATATACAATAACATAAACTAAAGTAAATGACATAGAAACTTATAACTAAAATAACTATAACTGTATAAGCGTGAATATTAATAATTATTCGATAATTATTGAAATAATACTATGCCTTAAAATGTAGGCGACTTTCATGTAAAGAGATGGATATTACCTTTGTGTGTTACTGAAAAGAAAAATATTAATTACTACAGCGAACATATATGTATACCAGATTGAAAAACTCCAATGGCGTTTAATCGGTTTAGTTAAATTTATCGAACTTTTATTCTTTATCTCTACATCATGTGTCAGAAAATGAATTGAAAAATACATAGTATTAATGTGTGCAAAACTTGTTACGAAATTCTAAAACTTTTTAAAAATATTTTACGATTTTTTTTATTAATCTTTGTTGGAGATTTTCAAAAAGGCACTGAATGTATGGCTTTTATGAAATGTTATCGAATTGCATTAGAGGTCAAAATAAGTTAAAAATGTTGTTTCCAAGTGGTATAACGCAATTTTTTTTAATTGGGAAAAGCAAGTAGCATTGACTTACATGTTAAAATGCTTGATCTGTATTATTCAATTCTTTAGTACAAGAGAATTACTCGTACTGGTTTGAATTATCGTATTAACGTTTGTTAACGTTTTTAATATTCCTTTTATTTTGAGAAAAAGAATCAAAAATAAGTAAATTTCTTATTATTGTTATATAATTATTAAAAGTATATAATGCATTTGCAAAATCTTGTAGATGCAATTTTTATGAAGATTAAATCTTTTTTGTTATTTAAAGTTCTCTTTTCGTGAAATAAAAATTTTTGTTTTGCAGCTTTTTAAATGCCTCTATGCAGTCCGACTTTATATGTGTAAATAGTTTATATGTAAGCGTAATTCAAATAGCGTAAGTCATCAGTGTGAATCGAGATTTCGACCACGAAATCTCCTTCACATTGCAGTGAAAATACAGCAGGTTCGAGTATCGAGTTAAATTTCGTAAATGAACCGATGTTTACATCGCGGGGGAATTAGACCATTAAAGAATACATTCTATTCATTTTAGAAAGTGGAAGAAGAAAATTGTTTTTTATTAAAATAAAATACCGAGAAAGAAGCATTATTATTTTTTGAATTTCTAAAAGAAAAATGTTATAATTTGGTTAGTTAAACTTTCAAGATTTTACAATAACCCGCCGATGTAAACGAATGCCAAAGGATAGGAAATCATTTCTTATCATGAATATAAATATGTATGTAGTTACTTTGTAATTATATTCTAGCAGTCCTATGTATAATTTTTATATAAATATAAAAAATTAAAGTCTATATATACACAAAAAATATATGAATATATAAAATACGTATACGTATGAAAAGATACATACAAAAAGTCAACAAAGTAGTACTATGTTACAAAAAGAAACATCACTTATACTTGTGTAAGTTAAAAAGAATAAGAAGCTTGTGCACCTCAACATTTCATACACGCGCATATTCGTTTGAATGAAATTATTGAAAAGATTGTATTTACGAGGCAGCACTATTTGCGAGATCATAATACAAATAAAAATTTTCAGTGGATGAACTTGTTGGTGGTTTATTTTATTTCCTTACCATAATAAGTATTTTATTTTTGATAAAACTTTTATTCAGGATTTTGAAAATCTATCAAGTTCAGTCATATACCTAGGGTACTTACGTATCTTTCTACAAATTATACGTTATATCAAATTATTAGTTATATTTACTATTCAATTACATTTTTTTAATTGGTAAAGAAATAAAGACTTTTCAATTCTAATAATTGAATTCACAACAACAGTCAAAATCAAAAGTTAATAAATTTCCTTTCACGAAAGCATCCCTCCAGAAAATGAATCTTTGAACAAAGACTTGATAAAATTCCATCAAAGCCGTATATTAATCCGCCAATTTTTATTCGCAATCGATAGCTTCATCCTCGTCGGTCCTTTTTCGCATCCGATCGACGTGCGTTATATTCCGCGGAGCCGCGGCCAAAGCTCTCGGCATCGCGCTTTAATTAGGAAATAATCGATTATCCCGAAAGTATAAAGGTATACAATGGTGCGGAGCAAATAGGTTAATCAGTATCATCGGGCGCGCTTCGGATTTTCGCCCGGCGGTAAGCGGGGGTGGCGTGTGGCCCAAGCCGCGAGCGAGCGAGCGCTCGGCGACGCGGTGCACCGTTAATATATATATCGGTCGCACTCGTTCGGTATTAGACGTCGTTACACTTGTTTTACGTCGCCATGACGACCGTTGTGCTTTGATAATCGATGCTGCGAGAGAGGAACCCCCGCGCGCGTCCAGAGGGTGGGAGAATATGGACGGTAACGCGCGGCGAAGCTAAGTGCCCGCGTCCCAAAGTAATTGTCGCGATTGTTCGCTTAACGAATATCGCCGATCTCTTATCGAGAGCATCTCAAATGAAAATATCGGCACCGCCCGGCGCCGCTGCTCACCGCACGCTGCTGTCCTGCGAAATCCGGCCCAGCCGCTGCACCTGCTGTAGACCGCTACTGCTGCTGCCTGGGCCGAGCGAGGGAATGGTGCGTTTTACGCTTATTTACGTTCTAACACTGATGGATTCATTCGCTGATTAGCCACCGCTGCTTATTAATGCTCGGCTGCTTTGTCGGTGCAAACATTGTTTATGCTGTTCTGCGTATTTGCTTCGTTTTTTTTTACAATGAAAAATTTTAATTAGTACTTTTTATATGTCCGTCATATCTTTCAGTACGGAAGTGTTGCTTTGTTGCATTTACATTCAGAAATCTATTTACATTTCATTAACTTAGAGGAGACTAGAGTGGTTAATCCAGCTAATTCGATTTGTTTAGATACTATACGGCAATTTCCAATACGAGCGTATTGATAGGTAAACCTGTAAATCCATTCTGAAAAGTATAATTAAAATCAATTTGCAAACATTTTCGGCGTATTATTTGATTTATGAAAGAATTACAAAGTGTAAATATTAATAATGTTTTTTTATAATTGAAATGTGTAAAAATGAACATAAATACAGAATTTCCAATAAAAATAACATTGGTAAATATTCGAGGCTTAAAATAACCAAAGTAAAATAACATTTTTCAAATAATTGCGCTTCATTCGATATTTTAAAAAATTTTTAATTAACAAATACTTTTTTAATTTAATACAATTTTTCCTCTCCGCTTATCGTTACACATGTCGTAAAATTAACGAACCGAACCGTAAAGCGCATTTTAAATGAACCCTTAGCGCTGCAGTGACAGAGTTATCTACAAAGGAAATCCCAAGTTGATAACTGCGTGTGCGAAAGACACATTGAATACGGAAAAATTGCCCGTCGCCGGACGGACCTCGCTCACATATCGCATAGGATAGGCGTGCAGCTGCTACTTGAGAATTCTGAAAAATTGCCAAAAATTGCGCGGAGCCGACGCCAGCTCGCGTCAACGAAAAATCGCGCACGGCTACAAAGCCCCCCCCCCCCCCCCCCTTGTACACACTCGCCGATTTTTCTACCTAAGTGACACGGTAGGTGTGTGCGCGCGGCGTGACATCCGAGCTGACCGCCGCGCCGGCCGTTCGCGCGCGCGACTCTGCGGTTTTTGCGCGCTCTCGCACCGACGTGGCTTCATTCACACGGACTGGGGCTCCTATATACGCGCGACTCGTCACCCGCGAGTCGAACGATGAATGCCGGAAAAAAATTGATTCAGCTGTTCGCGAACAGTTTATTTTCTCGTTTTTTGCTCTCCTCCACCCGCCCCGCCGCCCGTAGCGCGCGACGCTATACGCTCGCGTCCAGTAACACCGGCGTTGACGCGCGCAACTTTGAATAGCTGTCGCGAGATATTTCCTTCGAATTTTCACCGACTCCACGGGCGGATGTGCGCGAAAAGCCGGATAAAGGAATTTCTTGATTAGGTTTTTTTAGCCAGGAGCTTTTATTAGAAAGTCACTTTCAGAGGGCGAACGATTGACGCTCGATGGCAGTTATTGTAAATATTTCGAAATGGTTTTTTGATAAACAGGGCTTGCGGAGTTGATTCTTGAATTTGATGTATTTTTAGAAGAGTTCGATGGATTTCGTTAAATTTTTTTAAGAATGCAACCGATTATTTGTCCATTCTTTTTTTTATCAAAAATCCATATATTCTTGTTATTCATCACTGGGTGAAGTTTTATAATGCATAAAGTCATTCGTAAACACGATTGATTTCCAAATCTACTGTATGGGTTGATGTTACGATAATGTTAATTAAAGCAATAATTAGCTTTCTACCTATATCAGTAGTTTGCATTTTAGATTTTTACTGTGAATTTTTTTGGGGTATAAATAAATTAGATTCACTCCTAAAAAAGAACTTTATAGATCAATTATCAAATCATTACGTCTGCTGCCAAGCTATTAATATTCATTTTCCATTGAAACTCGTGAATCTTAATATCAGACATTTAACTTAGACGGCAATAATAGACTTGCTTTATAAATTTACGAGGGGAGCAATTAAAATCAACTTTGTTCATTATGACGAAGCGAAGAAAGAAGCCGATCGATATTTTAGAATGAACAAAGGGCTTTGTTGAAGAAAAAACTTGGGCAAGTTGAATTCATGCAATTTGCCAGAACTTTCCAGCTCAGTCCTTAATTCAATCTCTCGCGATCGCGAGCGTGCGCGATCTCGCGACACGCGAAAACGCCCGTCAAGAAATAAATCGAGAGCGAGAGAGAGAGACAAGGGAGAAAGTTTCGGTGCGCGCGGGACGCAAGAATCCAATACTCCGAAGAGGCTTCGTCTCCTCGCGCTGCAGTTCAGGCAATCTCTGCATCTCTTCTTCGATACTTCTTTTTTCTCTCTCTTTTTTCCACTCATTTCTTTCTCTCTCTCTCTCTCTCTCTCTCTCTCTCTGCGTTGGCCTGCGAATCCGTCCTTGTCCTGCCGGTAAAAAAAAGGGTGGTAATGGGAAAAATTGCAATAAAAATAATAAAAGACGGCTCAGTCTTGTACAGGGGAGATACATTTTGCTCTGCCCTGGATACATAATTGCATTATTTTTATCCAATTCTACAAGCCGTTGTGTTGCGCAAAAAGTAAATTTGAATTTCAATTTATTCTTCGAGTTCCTTTAACTAGTTCGCGCTTTTAAAATAAACAGGATAAGAAATATAAAAAGGATTTAGCACGGAGCAAAATAATTTAAAACTTTAAATTGCGAAATTAATTTAATTGTAATTTTGAAGTTTATGAAATCGACTTGATTATAGTTTAAACAAGAAATCCACTCTTTTGATAAAACATTTGCACATCTCGGTAAACAATTAATTTGATTTACATAGTTCTTACCGTATAAATTAATTTCACAAATTATAAATTGCAGTATAAATTAATTTGCAGTCAATATCATAACAGTTTCCAAATATTATATTCGCGCGAATTCTATTGTACTCTCAGGAGATAGAATCTCGGGCTTTATCGAGAAATCTCAAACCATTCGAATAACCTTCCCAACGTAGTGCGGCATGCAAGCAGCTTTACCTAGGAAATCTCTTTAGCTAGTTCGAAATCGCATACGCGCACTTTTACGACATTCCGAAACTTTCGGGAATCGCGTGTGCTTCTATTAAAAGACAGTTTATAGTTCGGCAAGGTTTTACTGACTGTTGACACTCGCTTTTAGGTGCAAAGAATGTAGAATGCCTTTTACAATAATTTATAGCAACACTTTTCAATTGCAATTTTAGATTAACTTATGCAAACAAAGCTGAATTTCTACGATTCATTTCAGTCGAATTTCAAGTATTATAAATTATAAAAGTTATATGAAGTACATAAGTTTCCTTCTGCTTTCTAATAATTTATAGCTCATATTCAATTTACATTTGTCTACATTGATATAATTAAGTGTGCGTTCGTGCTGGGTCGAGCTATTGTTGCATTTACTTATAACCGTAATATTTGCGAAACATAAAAGTTTATCATTTATTTCTCTTAAATATCACAGTAGAATTGATCATTCAGCAAATGAAATATTTGGACGGAGGACTGCATCTGCGAATTACAAGAGAACGATATTTGTAATTAAAAATTTGTTAAAATAAAAATTATAACACGCTTCGTCTGCCATATCAATATAAAGTATTTAAATATTTTAAAAAATCCAACTGAAACCAAATGCCATTTTCACCTGAAACTGATTAATCAAGCTTATTCACACTGACGCAGAAAAATCTTGAATTTGCCAAAGTTTAATAACCTCCATCAAGCAAAATACATGCTTACGAAGCTCAACTGCAACTAAAATCCGGCCTTTTTCAAAATTCCTGGCAATCCGCGAGCGAGCTGATTTTTCAACACCTCCCCTCCACTCACCGATGCAACCCGAATCTGCACCGCGCACTTTACCATTCGTCGAAGGCATCACACGTGAGCCGCGGACAATGGCACCGTAGCTTGTCGCGCGGCATCGAGTGACTATAGGAATTCACTTTGCAGCGGTGATTCGAGCGGCGGGTATAGGAAGAAAATTTTGCAAACGCCGCCAAGTACACATACGGCTCTCGAGGTCCCCCCGACACACGTATAGCAAAGAGGAGACGAGGAGGCCGGCCCGTTTACGGTGTAGCGAAACAGAATCTAATTTTCCGTCAACGGCGCCAGACATGTCGTCGAGCTCAGCACCTGTCCTCTCGTCGCTTTCATTGCTGCTGCTGCCGCTTCTTCTTCTCCAGGCCCCGCCGGCGCGAGCAGGTAAGCTTTCAACGATCTTTCTTCGAGAGAGAACTCCGCCCTTTTTTCTTATTTCGCGCGCTCGTTACTCTCCCTTCTTGTCGCCGTTCTTTGATAAACATTTTGGCGCTTCTTTTTCGTCTTTTTTTTGTCACTTCCAAAGTCATTGCTTGTTTATTATTATATTTATAGAAGAGGTTTAAATTATTTTTTTTCTTCAAGCTTATTTTAATAAATGTTCCAAGAAATTATTTTTTGCGAAACGAGAAACCTGGTTCATGTACTCTTAATTATTGTTTAAATACGAGAATATTTCAATATTACGGATTTATATTTTTACGCATTCATTTAAAAACATGTAAGAGATTGCAGTAACAAACACCGATGAATAATTTCGATTATGAATACTGCATTACTTCGCGGAAAATTAACTTAAACCGGAATGAGGGATAAGACAAAATCCACGGGCGGTAACGCGTATAATTATAACAAATGATGAAAATATTCGGCGTTGCAAATGAAAATTCCCAGGAACTGCAGGATTCCGCAGCTCCCGAACGAGAACGAAAATCCGCGCGATATTTAATTCGCAATTCCTCATCGATTCCCACGCACGTGCGAGCTGCCTTCCAGCGCCGTTCGTAACAAAAAAAAGCAACAAAAAAAAAAAAAAAAAAAAAAACGGGGGAGCTCGAAAAAAATCGACGACTTTCCAATTGTGTTTTCCAAGCGCCGAGCACGCTGCCAGCAGCGGCGCCGGACATCAGCTGCTACGTGAAGAGCTGCGCGCCACTGGACGTGGCACTACTCCAGGAGTACGTGACCAGCCTGAATTTGAGCTCGGGCTTGAATGACGTCGACGTGAGGACCACCGAGCTGCCGCCCTTCGGCGCCCTCGCCTCGGACTGGTCGAGGCTCCTGCTGCTCCAGAACCGCCAGCCGGAAGGGACCGAGCTGCGCGACAATCTCCTGCGACTCTCGCGAATCATGCTCGCCGCGTACTTTCGAGCAGCCGATCGGGACGATTGGAAACTTCCAGCGGACGAGAGGTACGTCTCGCATTGCCTTTTCACTCGCCGAGATTTTAGAGGGCCCGGTCGTTTATTATGGAATTCTCAAATTTTGTAGAATGGTTTATTAACGCGAAGAAAAGGATATTGGTGGAATAAGTTTTGCAATTACAGGGCGTTGAAGGGGGTTTATCTTTAGTTGAAAAATACACGTGAAATTGAATACGAGAAAGAAATATTCAATGGATATTCTTTACCGCGTTTTCTGTAAGTATCGACTGCTCTTATCTGGATTTAAATTGTATATTATATTTGATCATATTTCAAAAATATTCTTAATTCGATGCCTTTGATATATTACATTTTCTGCTGATTCTTTTATTACTTTTGTATTTATTTCGATTCGTTTTACATTTTGCTGCTTGTTAGCGATTTTAAGTTTTGTTAATTTGAAAATTTAAAATTTTTCAAGGCGTAAGAATTCAAATATAAAAGTTTTTAAGCTTTGGTGAGTTATTGAATAATAATTTATTCAAATATTTTACATTGAATAATTATTTTATTAAGAAAAATAATTCCATTTAGGAATTCTGTTTGCTTAAATAAATAAAAAAAAATTATTTTATATACTAATCATAAAAAGAGTTATATTAATCTAAAAAGTTTTAAAAGAAAATTTATTATGCTAAATGAACTTTTCTATAAAACATTTTTTAAAAGGTAGAATGAAAAGCCCACAAGAGAGACTTGAATTCCCTTGATACCCGCATAGTTACTATGTTTCAAATCCTTTAAGCCTTGAAAATAAAATTATAAAATCTAACGATAAAATGTGGTTTTAATGCAAGATTTTGGGATTGAAACATTTAAGTGGATTTCTTGAAATATACTCCAATTACTTAATTATATATATTATTGCATAATTTATGTAAAAGCTATATAAGGACCCAAGATAATTAAAGTTTAATCTTTTTATTGAAATTTCAAGAAGTTTTGAAACGTTCCTCTTTAAAATTTTGTAATCTAATTTTTGGGATGGTAAAGCTTCAATTGATGATTTTTCTTTCGTTTTCCAAGCTCATAAATTCTTAATATCAATCAATATAAAACATTGTGAGAACCATTACTTGTTAAGCTGCATTTTACGTCGCATTGCTACTTTTAAAATGTCAAATAGATTAATAGTTCTAGGATTTAACAAGATAAGAATGTTCAATACCGCATTGCAGAAATTTTTTGGCACATAGACTGTGTCAATCAAAGTTGTTGGATATTATTTTTTTACAATAAGCTAGTAAAAGTTTGATTGAGTGGAAGGATCATGTCGGGGATTACAGCAAAAAAAAATGTCATGTGATGTAAATTTAAGAATATTGTCCGTTATATGACGTGATTCATCCAAGTTATGATAGATGAAGGGTACTGGATTAATCCTTTTATTATTGAATAATAAATATAATTTTTTTAAACGCAATAATATAAGTAATTGGTTTATTTTGTAGGCAAGAGTACAAACTTTTAAAGGTGCTTGGAATAAAATTTACTAAAAAAGATTCATGTAATTAGAAAAACTACTCTCACTGAGTTTCCTTTATTTTAAATTTGTAAGATATTCTTGAAAGCAGAATAACCGATAAGTATATTATTCCACTCTTTACTTTTTATTGACACTTTCTCGTCATTATTGCTAAAGTTATATATTTTCGATGGGAGCTTACCGGCGTTATAAAAAGGAGATTAAATGAATCAATATATAATTGGCTTTATTTTATGAAAAGTTATAGCTTTTAATATGTATAAAAAGATGATTTAGTTTCTGGGTTTTAATTATTTCATTAACATAATTATTCAGAACTTCATTTTTTTAACCTCTTGATTGCTCAAAAAATGTTTAATATATTTTCTAACATTTAATTTAATGTTTTTAAAGTCCCATTAAAATTTGTCAGTTTTTCTCTGTTTACTTTTTAGCTATCTCGTTTACGAAACTTATTGACTTTTAATGTTTATCATTTTACTCACTAATTCAATCATTTTATTCCGTTTTAATACGGGTTTTGAAACATTTACACGACTCCGTTTATATATACGTTGTTTACTGATTTCATTTCATTTTCGTTTAACAAATTTTCAACTGCACTTATTATATAATCCTGTATAGTAATACTGCATTTATTCCTGAAAGCTTTTCCGACCTCGACCCGTTACATCGACTGCAAACTTAAATTTTATTCGACT
Organism: Ormyrus pomaceus; assembly: GCA_900474385.1. Taxonomy (NCBI): domain Eukaryota; kingdom Metazoa; phylum Arthropoda; class Insecta; order Hymenoptera; family Ormyridae; genus Ormyrus; species Ormyrus pomaceus. The sequence goes on along the minus strand of UCOM01000040.1, from coordinate 27,872 downwards.
TTCTACCTAAAAATTATCGCTACACATTATCCGAGGGTACATAAACCATTGATACCGCGTCCGCCACTTTAACAATAAAACGCGCGGAAGCTCTTCGACCCACGATATTCTTCGCGGCAATAATGAAATCGACCGATAACGCATCGTCGATTCCCTAATGTACCTGAAAATTTTGTATAGGGTGAAATTTTCCGAGCATGTGCCTCGCGCGTTCCTCTCGCTCGCCCGTCCGCCTTTTCGTGGAGTGAGAGTGCGCGCGAGCGTGTGTACACTCGTAGGTGTGCGAAGGCAGACAGAGCGCCCACTCGAGCTTCTGAAAGATTCATATAAACGGCCTTATCGAAAGGCAATTCTTGGGGGCGAAATGGAGAGAGAGAGAGAGAGAGAGAGAGAGTGGGAGTATACATCGACGTACGCTTTCTGCGTTTCGTTTCTTGTCGGCGGCTGCCGCCGCGAGGTACTACTGTACGTTTATAATATATACAAGTTGTGCCTCGCAGCCCATCGGAATCATTACGTGATAAAGGCGCGCGACGGTAATGTACAACGGGAATAAGCGAGACGCGCGCGAAGCTCGGCGCGAAAATGCGAGGGCGAGAGCATGAAATAAGAAAACGAAGACAAAAAGAGAGAGAGAGAGAGAGAGAGAGAGGAAGAAATTCGAGTTCGCTACTCCCGAGGAGTATATATGCCAGAGCGGGAGAGAAATTCCCAGGCGGTGGCTGACGGAATGGAGACAGATATATGAAAAGTTGAGTCGCGCGCGGGCGGCCGTCTCTCTTCGCCCCGAGGACTTCGCGAGACGCTTCTTTAATAATTCAACAGCTGATTCATCAAAGGGAAAAGAAACGAGCGAGAGAGTCGATGACTCGCTTCTCTTCGTTCAGCTTCTCTCTCCCTTTCTCTCTTTGGCTTACGTACTCTTTGCTCCCAGTGTCTCTTAACGGCGGAGCTTTCTTGATTTGACTGCCTGCTGCAAGCAGCTGCACCTATTTGGCTTTCTTCTTTGTTAACGGCGCCACGGCTGCCGAATTACCGCCTCTGACAATTGAAAATTTCGAAACTTTAACGGAAGACGCTTTGAAATCGGGTGCAACTACTGTACACGTGACGTATATACGTTGACTTCTTCAGAATTGATCATTTCGGTCAATGGAATTCTTGCTTTTGAGTTTCTTATGCTTTGGCTTCTTTATGCGCAACGGAGTAGCGAGGAAAAAATGTTTAACGAAAAAAGTTCCGAGTGAGTTTTTTTTTGTAAAATAATTAAATGCCGGTGTACGTGGAGTATATAAAATACTTTAAAAATCTAACTTTCGCAACTTAATTTTTAACTTCTTATAAAACTTTTTTGTTGAAGAAGTTTTTACTTTCTAATTGTGCATTACGTATAAATAGAGGTGCGCTGAACTCGAACTTTAAACTGATCGTCAGAGTAATCTACGTTTAATTCCATCATCTTTATTGATTATATATATATATAGATTTGAAAGTAAAATTAATATCTTTCAATCGAGCTTAAAGTGAAGTTCGAATTTGTAAAACATTCTATAATTTACTTATCAAGACGGGCGCTGAAATCATTTCGAAGCGAGAAGTTCGAAAGGTGTCGCGAAATATGCCGAACAACAAAAGCAGAGAGAAGTATTAGCAAACGAGAGAGAGAGAGAGAGAGAGAGAAGCGAAGGGCTGAAAGTATCCGTCGTGTCTGATTAACCTGCTCTTATTCCCCCACCGGCAGCCCTGGAAATTCTTGTTTAGCATCCATCGACATTCCGTCGGCAAACTTGAGACGTACCCTAACGCTAAACAATGCATCGGCGTTGCGCGGGATTACTCGCTCATTACCCCCCTGTCCTCCTCGCTCGCATTCGATCCATCAATCGCTCGTTCGACGAACGGCAAAGTTTTCCCTTTTTCTCCCCCTGCCGGTTTTCCTCCGCTCTGTCTCTGTCTCTTTCTCTCACGTTCCTCGCACATTCCATTCAAGGGCTTTGATCGGAGGGGTTTCTTCTTCCGCTCTCTTCGCTCGTCCCTTCCTTCGGCGTCCCGGCTTTTTGAATGAGATCCGTTTATTGCTCTCGCTAAATTGCCGATTATATCTCGGTAAAGACTTTTTGATTGTTCCGATGTGATTCTGGTTATTTCCTCCTTTTTCGCGGATTGATTTGTTGTGCTTGATACGGGATGAGAAGTTTTTCCTCTTTATTGATATTTATTGCTAAGTCTTATTCTTAAGTTGCGCTTTGTGCATCGATACTTTGTTAAATAATTTTTATTCATTTAATAACGAAGCATTTTAAATGCATTACATTTTATTAAATAAACGATTAAAATAAGTCCATGACTTATTTCAAATATAAAGAATACTTAATAATTTTAAATGAACATTATTTAATACTTGTTCCGATTCCATAAATATTTCAAAGGCCTCATTAATACTTTCCCAACAAATAAGAAAAGCAGAATTGACTATATATATGTATTTTTCCTTAATATTCAATAGTCATTACTTTATTCTTTATCGTCTTTACAATCCGCGCGCCTTGGAACTTAACGCCAGAGAAATTTTTCTAACGACCCTCGATTCTCTGTTACAGACAAAGTGAGAATGGCAGCAGCCCGGGCCCGGCGTTGCAGTCGGAATCTGAAAATCAACAGGCGAATAATGTAACACTGAGCTCAACAGCCCAGAAGGAAAGCACTTGGATTAATGCGAGTTCCGTCGACGTCGTCGTCGCCGCCGCCACTGCTGCGTACAACAATGAGGAGCAGTTGAGGAGCGGAAACTCGTCCGGAAGCGAGAACGACTCGACGACGACGACGACGACGTCTCATTACGACTCCTCGGTCCTTCCCATCGAAGCGGCACATTTCAATCAGACTTCTTTTACTTTTGCCGGCGATAACAAAGCGAGCGGAAGCAAGTCGAATGAAACTTTTGCCGACCACAATGAAGATGAATCAAGCCAGCTGACCGCCGAAACTTCCGGCCAGTTTTTTGACACCACACCCACGGCGCTCCCCGAAGACCAGGAGGAACGCAAGGAGGCGCCGAACGAGGAAACTACCCCCGAGAAGGAAAGTTCCGCGGAGCCGAGCTCGGAAAATAGCGCGGCGAACGAGGCTTTGCACGAGCGCAGCAAGGAGGACTTCCGGGAATCTCAATACAAATCCAAGGAAATTAAGAACGAGAATGGAAATCTGCCGGGAGTCGCGGGTGATGAGAGTGCTGCGGGTAATCGCGTTAAAAGCGATTTCGGGAATTTCTTTGCATTGGAGGATGAGAGGGCAAACAAATCGCTGAGCCGGAATCCGACGGAAACTTCCTGGGAGAGCAGAGATTTCTCCGCGATGTCGTCTGAGGAGCTCTTTAAGGCATTCTTCGGCGATGATAACTCGAGTGATAATAATAATAAAACACTTGCCTGTACCTCGGCTGCGGAGCGGGAGCTGGATTCGTTCGAGTGTAATTCGACTAAAAGCATCGAGGACGAGAATTCCGGCGACAGGCAGAACGCGACAAAGCCGCCAATCGGCGTCGAGCTTGATATTAAAAGCGAGGAGGAGCCGCTTACCCGGAGTATCGAGGACTTTTTCAAAGACGACGACGCGTCGTCGAATCGAGCGAACGGCACGGAGGCCGACGAAGCCTCGGCTTCCTCGATTGCCAATTTTTTCAATACCGAGACTAATGAAATTACGGCGAATAAATTAGAAAGTCGCGAGAAACTCGAGGGGGAACTCGACGAGACGACGCACAAGTTTAGCGAGGAGGCCGCCGCCGGCGGGGCTGCAACTTCTGCCGAGTTACTCCTTAACGAGACGCCTCTTTATCCCACGGAGGATCCGAGCGTCGATGAGCGAACGAAAAGCAGGAATATTCAAAAAGACGAGGGGACGAGGGATTCCGCCGGCGAACTAATCTCGGCGCAGGGAGCGGAGCTGATGCTCCAGGACGACCGCAGCTCGGAATCGAATTCGACGGGCGGCGATAATCCCGCTACTGAGAGGACGGCGACGGCGGCGACGACGACGACGACGACGACTTTGGCCCAGCTGACTTCCGGGGGATTTTCGACGGCGGCGTATTCAAATGAAATCACAGCCGCCGCCACGGCAAATGGAATGGAAGATCGATCCGCGAAATATCTCGATACCTCGCTGCCGGCGACGACGACTCTTGCTCCCGGGGATCAGGACAAAGCCGTCGCAGAAGCGCACGGCGTAGCCGCGTCGTCTCCGTCCGAGCCCGATGGGAATCGTGAGAATCGGACCGGCGATCGGCGCGATGATTTATTCAGAGGAACGACGCCGACTGTCGAGCTGCAAACTGCCACGGATGATTGGAGCGGCTCCACCGCGATCCCGACCTCGATCGAGCCTGCGACGAGCGAAGGTTAGGAAACGCTTTCCGAGCAAATATTCCGTGTATTAATTTAGTTTTTCGATCGTCCCTTTTTACGGGGGACGATTTATCGGGTCGTTTAGAAGTAATGTATGTACGGCTCTCAGTTTTAAATCTTGAATTTTATTGGACACTGACGGCGGGGGGTGTAAATAAAAAAAAAAAAAAAAAAAAAATAGCGCGACGAGCGCTTCATTTTAAATTTATTTCTTTTTATAGTGAAGGGGGAAAAAAAATGTTGTGTTTACTCTTTTAAAAATAAAATTTGCCTATTGAAGTCAAGCTGGCAAGCATCAATTCTACGCGTCTGTGAGCTTTTTCAAAAATGCTTTATATACACAGCGCAGAAACTATTGTAAATTGTGCTCGAAATACCGTCTGACTTTTTCCACTCAATAAATCGTTATAGACTAAACAATCGAACGTTAGTTTGATTAGTAAGCTTTTTTATTTACCAGCCGAAGTTGGAGAGAACGGCACGGCGATAAGTCCCGTCGTCCATTTAAACGGAATTTCTCCCCGATGAGTTTCTAATTGATTCAATATTGTTCCAGCCCCGCTGGTATCGCAACTGCGCAAACGGAGCTTGATGACTTTCCAGGGGGGATCGAAGGTGCTCGACGACCAGGCGGAGGGAGAGAACGAGGAGGACGTGTGGAAATTGAAAGAAGGCGCGCTTAATCCACCGACTGCGGGGTCTTTGAGGAATCAGGAGCGCGACTATAGGAACGGAATTGCTGCCGGGGTCATGAGGAATAAACGGAAATCTCGTAAACGCGCGGATGCCGAACTAGACGGAGGGAAGCAATATCGAACTTTCCTCGGCCTCGAGCGAAGACAAACGTAATTTGACGAAAAAAGGTAAGGACCTTCCGTTTGCTTCTTTCCTCCCACCCCCCGCCCCGCTCGGTTTTTTGCTCGGCTTTTTTGGTTGCTGCTCGGATTGCTGAAGTAATTTATTATTATTTGGAAAAGTTCCGATTAGATTTTTTTTTTCTCTGGCTGTAAAGGTCGCTTGAATTATTTAGAATTTTAATTTCGGGTCGCGAGTCGGCTTTGTCAATTTCGGGCCTATATTCAATTAAATCAGTTCCATTTTAAAAGAAATCGATAGGTAAAAAATAAACAGCGAAATCACGTACTTTTAGGAGCGAGTTCGAACTAGCGCGGAATACTAAAACTCGTATAAAATGAATTTAAATATTTATTCGTTGCAAAAAAATATTTTAAATATTTATTTGTCATCTCGCGGCTTACAAGTATCCAATATTCGCGTTTAAATAAGAAATATTCCCGAGTTATCGTTTCAAAACTGTCTGCCCGCAGATTTCACTTTCTTACCAGTTCATCGGAAATTCAGAAAAAGTATTATCTACTCGGGAATTTCTAGGAGACAATTTTTTGATAATCGTCTATAAAAGCCTCGCATTTTCATCTTTACAGACGTTCTTGGAAAAAAAAAGAAAGCATAAAATAATATGTAGGTCGAACGGAAAAATGTAATATTTCAGCGGGAGCGAATAGCTTATATATATACATCCACGGCAAGTTTTTAAACCCTTTTTATAGTCCGTGCCAATCCATAATAAAGTAAGTCATATTCGCGACTCAAAATCCGCCAATAAATTTCCAAAAAATCACGCGTACGCTCGCGGGGGCTCGTGCACATAAAAAACCGACAAATAAATTCCCCCGGCAAAACACAGATACGCGCTCTCTGCCGCCGCCGCCGCCGCCGCCGCGGCAGAGAGCAAAAACGCGTCGTCCCCGCGCCCCGCGTCGCGCACCGGCACACGAAAAGCAAAACACACCGAGCCGCGCCGAGGCGAGGATCGTTCTCGGTGTGCGGCCAGCCCGCTCTCCGCGCACTCTAAAAATTTAATAAAAGCATAAAGCAGCGAATTTCAAAGGTAACGGCGCGAATCCCCAAAGTCCCGCAATAAATTTTCCGCGCGCGCCGCTCTCTCTCTCTCTCTCTCTCTCCTCGCGACGTTCGAGGTCAATACGTATCTATAAACGTAAACTTATACCTTAAGTCCGCGCGCGCTCTCTTTTTTTTACGCTCCCCTCGTATATACGGAATATTTTTATGACTTTGCAGGACCGTCGCCAACAGGATCCAAAAGGAGAGCAGATCGAGCCGACGAACACCCGGAATTCCAGACGAAGCTGCGGGAGCCGCGGCCGAGCCGGTGCTTCTTTTTCTTTCCATCGGAGCTCCATATTGCGACGAAATAATGAATTCATAACCAGTGCGCCACTCCCGTCTCTCGGTTACTACGGGGCAGTTCACCGGTTACTTTTGCCAGGGCCAACGACTTCTCTCTCTGCCTTAATCGGATTTCCGGATTATCGAATACGCGATGAGAGAGCTGGATCGCTGATTCGTTTCCTCCTCTGCCCGTCTAGTTTAAAAAAAAAAAAAGTATACGCATCGATCGAATATCGGCAGCCTGCCTGCATCTACGTAATGGAAGCGCAGGCGGTACCTGAAAATTTCGGCGATCTATACGGCGGTTTCGAATTTTTACGACGCCGAAAGGGTCGAGCTCTCTGTATTCATCGATTTATGCATTTGTCTCCCTCTACCGCCCGAGTCTTATCTCCCAGTCTCACTCATTTCATCCCCTTTCCTCCTTCCTCGGTTATCTCTGTCTTTTTCTTTCTCGCTCTCTCTCTCTCTCTCCCTCCGGCTCTGTCTCGTCTTTTACGGTTTATGGTTCACAGGTGACCAAAGACGCGTACAACATAAATGCAGTTTACGAGGAACCGTCGGTGGTTTATGATGTCGTTTATAGAACCTACTTTATTGTATAGGGCAAATTGAGAGCGGAGGAGAGAGGCTGCGTCGGGAGAAAGAGATAAAGAATCAAGATTGAACCGAGTTTAACAGTGATTATCAAATGAGTTTACTTGCGGGGCATGAAGCCGCTTATCTTAACGGCTTGAAAAATGTGTTTTAAATTTTCATTGCTCAATTGCGAGATAAATTGGCTTTTGAAGCTTGTTTTTTCTAGAAGTGTCGTAATTTGCTGCGATTGTTATAACGAATTTTTTTTATTGAAATTTATACACGGTAATAACCTTTTCTTTTTAAATATATGTTAGCCATATTAAAGAGCGCATTAAAAATTAGTAAACAAAATTTAATTAATTAAGTAATACGCGGAAACCGATAATGTAAAGTTATTTTCCAAATTAATTAATTGAATTTAATAATTAATAGTACAATTGAATCTAATTAGTTTCACAGGTCATAAATATTTAACAAAAAATGTTATACCTTCTTAATCTGAATTATTGTGCAGCATATTCAATGCGATAACGTTTACTGTATTAAAATATAATTATTTCATATATAAATTAATCGCATTTAAAACTTTATTTTGTTTTAAAAAAAAATAAATAATAAGCAGTGTCCGTCCAAACGAAAAGCATTGTACAGATTAACTCTAGCAAAAGCTCCAGGTTTATTACGAAACATGAAAATAAAATTTTATACCTCGAAGCCTTGCACTTACGAATAAAAAGTTACTGCGAATGGATTTGTAAAGTATTTTTCCATCAGACGCGAATTGATTGCTATTTTATCAATTTTGACAGTTTCGAAAATTTTTTATTCCCCCGAACTGCGCGCAACGCCATCCGAGTTCTGCAGTATTTAAAAAGCAAACCTATGTACATATAAATTTGTGTAAAAACAAAAAAACTCTCGACGCGTTACAAATCCGCCGACAATACTATGTATAATTGTCCGCAGGATAAAGACGAACTTTGTAAAATAAAAATAAATAAATAGCCCCTCAGAGGATCCTGGAATAAATTTTTTATCGAACGAAATCAGGGCACGAATCCCCGATAAATCCGGCCCGATAATCCAGATCTTCCTTGACCCTCGCGCGCGCGCGCGCGTCGTAAAAAAGCCGGAATTAAGAGCCAGAAGCGTCGGGAAGAAAGCTTCTTAAAGAGGAGAGAGTCGGCGCTGCGAAAAAGCTATTCCATATCATTTATATCCCTCCCCCCCAGTCCGTAAATCGATTTTAAACCCCGAGGTGTCGCGCGGCTGGATTCGTTATATACGAAAACCTCTCGGCGTAACGTTGATTTGTGCCGGCGCACATAACGGCTCTCCCGATCGCGGCGCGCGCGTCGCGCACATACAAAAAAAAAGTGCAGCTGGCTGGAAGTTGGCTAAAGACCGCGTTATTAATGATGTCGAACTCGGGGGGTACGCGGCGCAGAAACGGCGTGCACCGTGTATTTCATTCTCGCGGTTCAACCGCGTATACAATACGGCGAATCGATATCTCTCTCGCGCCTGGCGTCGCTGTGCTGCTGCTGCCGCCGCCGCCGCCGCTCCTGCTGTTGCGCTTCCTGTGCAGATGCCGAGAGCCGCACGTGTCGACGGGTTATCATTCCCATTTCTTCGCGAGCGCTTCCAAGGGGGTGGCGGTATTCATTTGCGGATCGCTTTTCGCTTTATTTATCGGCGGTGAGCGAGAATCTCGGAAATTACGATGGCTTATCGGTGCCGCGCGGCGAATTTTATTTCACCCCGCGCGAGAGGCCGAAGTAATTGTTTTCTGCTGCCGGGGAATTTTTAGGTTTCGATGGGATAAAGGAATTGTTATTATTTTCAATTTGCGCAATATTATTGATGTCGAAAAGTTACTTTAATTAAGCATGGAAATAATTGAAAACACGCTTAATTATTCATTATATCCATGTACTTTATGTTAAAATATTTGTTAATTTATAACCTAATTAGCTACGATTTTAATAAATTATAATAATTACAAAATTTCATAAAATCAAATCGAGCGAAAAATTACTCTTCCTAATTATTTACATTTTACCATTTTTCAATCATTTTGATTTCTGCTTCCCTTCAAGCTTTTTTTCGTTTCCCACGTCCTGGAAGCTGTGTAACTTTTTACATTTTTGGCATATGTCGATCACTCACCGTGGTCCGTCGAAAATCAGCAATTCATCCAGTGTCAAAAGCTGCGCAACCTTTTCGCAAATGATTTAGAGGCATTATTTTCCGGTGTTTTGTCTTTCTCTTCAACCGTCTCTTCATCTTTGTCTTTTAAGTTTTGATTTGCTCGTTCTCTTCTGCTTTCCGGAGCAGAAGCTACAATTTTTCTTCGTATCTGTCGTAACTTGTAGCGGACATTAATTAATTAGAAGTATAAAGGTTAATTACCCGCTCATTGTTTCTTGTAATATTTCCTTTCTCTACATTAATAAAATAATTTTATTTCTGTTTGCTTAACTGTTTATCTATGAGGTACTCTCTTTTGATTTTTTAAAGAAGCATTCAAAGATTTACTTTTTAACGGAAAAAATTTCAAAGTAGTAAATATGTACATACAAACTTTGCTTCACAACAATTTTTAATTGAAGTAAATCAATATTTAATGTCAAATAATAAAATCTTTTGAAACTTTAAAGTTTGTTTTCAAACCCATTCTCGTATTTTGTTTTAATGCGCATCGTGAACTCTTACTTACGGGGTAAAATTGTAAATTCATTTTCCAAGAAAACCTTTTTAATAATAAGGTTTAATTAAAATTTTCTAAAGACGAGAATATATTATAAAATCTTGGAATTCATAAAGCCTTAGCGTCGTAAGCGTTTAACGTCGTTATCTCGTATATTATAAATTAGAGAATAATTAATATTGCTTTAGAAACAAAATTGCAAGAATTCTTAAAATAAAACTTGAAAAAAATCAAATTTCGAAATTCCAAGATGTATTAGTTCGAAAAACCTATAATAAAGTCTACTTTTCTAACGCTTTATTAAAGCTGGAGTTAAGTACCTTTTAACATCCTACGTAGATATGAAAATCTTGGCAATCATTCTTGATTTATCAAGCGAAAACAAAAGGGCAAAAGCCCTTCTTTCTTTCTCGTCTCGGTTATAACACGAAAGACTTTTAGTCAACGTCATCGGGATACTGCTGATGAAACGAGAGTACATAAAAAATACATCAATCTCGCCAAAGTCCTCCTTGGTCCTTAGCATTGTCCCCGACGATCCTCGGGAGCGAGTTTTCAGACGTTACCTCCCCCGCGCCACTCTCTCCTCCTGTACCCTCTCGACTCGCCGGTTGTTGATGTCTGTGCAACGAGTGCTCTGGCATCGACTCGATCGTACGTCAGGATTACTTTCTGCCTTCGCTCTCTCTCATTCGCCCCCCGCATTTACCCCGAGGGGCGAGCAAAAGAACGGCGCAAGGAAAGAGAGGCGGCCTCATTATTTTGCGCGGCAAGCCTCGACGCTAATACTTATTAATTGGTCGCATTACGGGCGCTTCATTCAGCAGCAGCAGCGGCAGCAGCAGCAGCCGCTTGGCCGGACTCGCAATAGAAAAACAGCGGCAGTAGGAGCGAGAGGGCAAGAGTTTCAGGCCTTTTGTCTTCTGTCTTTGTCCTTTGCAAAAGGCGAGCGAACGCGGGGGGAGATGGAGGGGGGAGCTATATGGGCTAGGCGAACTTCACTTCTTGCCTGGCGCTCTCTCTCTCTCTCTCTCTCTCCGTGGCCTCGATTAATTAAAATTCCCTTTGTTCGATGATTTACGTGCCCTGCCGCGGCAGTCGCTCGTTCGTTCGCCGCGGCGGCGCTTCTTCTGCGGGCTTCGACGCTGCAACTTTTACCGGCACGAAACTTGGGGGGGATGGATAAAAGCTACGGGCGAACTTACTCTTTAACCTCGTAATTTTTATCCGTACCGATCCGAGGAGCAGCTTGTCTGTATGCGGGAGTAAGTGTCGTTGTGGTCGGACGCTGCTTTTGCAGGCGGCATCGCGAGAGAGCGTCGGTTAGCCTTTGCCGTTTCATTTGTAAGGTGATTAAAACGCCGCTTGTCTGCGCTCGACTCTGGCGTGCAAGTACAGACGGCTTACACAATCATTGCGGCTTTTTTCCAAGCTTAACGAGCAGACGGCTTTCGAGGCTGATTTCGATATTGAGAGATAAATCATTAATGGCCAAAGTTTCACAATATCGGGTTTAATTGATACGATTTAATATTCAATAAAGTTTAATGTTCGTTCTCTAAAGGGCGAGAGCAATGAATAAAAAAATTGATGTAACGCCTTTTTTATATGAAATGATAAAATAAATTCATTCGTATTTATAAAAGGGGCCGATAAACTTTTTAGTATTTATGAAGTTATGGATCGGTAAAACTTGTTTTTCAATTCAAGTCGCAACGGATAGAAAAAGAATTTTCATTTTTTAGAAGCAAATGTTTACACGCTGACGTGAATCTGCTCAATTTTGAGTATGAATTTCATGTTTAATATTGAAGTAGAATTTTTTGAAAAGGCTATTTACTTTGAAGTATAAAACGTGGAATTTTATTGAAGCGGGTACAACTTAAAATCTATTTTGCTGTGCCTGTACAAAGTAATATTTAAGGATAATAAAAATAAACTTAAAAGAATTATTTATAAGTAATGTATAAATAAGGTGAGTAATTTTTATATTAAATTAGTTATGATTTTATTTACCATCTAATTTAAATTATTTATATTATAAAGTAACTAAAAATATCGATGTAACAAGCATTGATATATACAGAGAAAGAAAGACATTTATATCGAAGCTACTTTTCAAAATTTAACGTGTCGTTCATTTAAATAAATAATATTTAAATAACAAATAATGTTACCCCAATTTTGTTATTAAATTCAGTAAGATTTAAATGAAATGTGTCATTATCAAATTTTCGGCGCTTAAAGGGTAACGACATATGCCATCATAATCCTTCAACAAGAGAAAATGATGGAATTTAATTCGACGTCCGAGTTGTTTATTATATTTCCTGAATGCTTCGAGACTCTTAACCTAATAAATAGTCTTATTTTCTACTGTAAATAGTAATAACAAGTAAGTCTATATAGATGGTAATAAAACTTGGTCTGAAATTATGTTATTATTACAACTTTTATTTTCGCGTAATACCCATTAATCTACTAATTATTTTATTCTTTCTTTTTAAACGTGAAATTTTTTAAGTATCCTGTAGATTCCATCAAGTGATTAAAAAAATATGTTTATGAATTCATGACTAGAGTGGTGTATTCGATTCTCGAATATCGCTATTACGACGTTTTACGTGACTTAAATTCGACTGTAGTTGAGCTAATTATTTTCCCTTAATGCAAGGCAAACGTTTTGAAAATTTCAATTACCCAGCTAACAAGCATTACTCCACCGTAATTCCCTCTTCCTGTCTGCTTTGCCCATCTTCGCCCATATCCGTTAACGCTTCATCCCTTTTTTCCACCCTCCCCTCCGACTCATTCTCGTCGCGTACAAAATATTAGCGTCGTATCACGATCGAGCTTGCGCTTATACTTCGGTTCTCTCTCCTTCCCTTGGACCTCCTCCTCTTTGTCATCGTCTAGTTTGCGGAGCTTCGTCGGCGAAGGAGAGAGAGAGAGAGAGAGAGAGAGAGAGAGAGAGAGAGAGATAGCGGTGGATCGGGGGGCGAGAGGAACGAGGGCAGGCGGACGAAGAGAATTTTCTCTCTCGATGGAATGGAGGCCGCCGCTGTATGTGCCTCCTAGCCTCGGGATAACCATTACCACTTTTTATTGACCTCTAAAATTTTACCGCTCCGCATTACTTATTAACGAGGCCCCAAGATTCTGGGCGCGATCGCGCATGCGCCGAAGCGCCGCACTAACACGTCCCTGTACCGATTGACTTTTTACGAGTTACGCTTTATGTAAAATCACGCCCACTACCAACACCGACGTTGCGCGCCTTCTATGCTAAAGTCTTACTTCGGATATGGCGTGTCATAAAAAAGCTTTGCGGAGAGAGAGAGAGAGAGAGAGAGAGAGAGAGAAAAGGGAGGGAGGAGGGGGCTTGTACCGAAAGCTTGTATATTCGATGGATAATTTTCGAGTTGCTGCTTCTTGGGGTAGTAAGAAACTCAAGATATCCCCCTCCCCGTCTCCTCAGCCGGCGTTCTTTTCTCGCGCAGGCTCATATTTTGATAGCTTTGAATTATTAACGACGGATATGCGCTTTTTATTTACGAGCCTGCGTTTTCCACGAGGTGCTGCGCGCTGCAGCTGCACGAATCGATTAATGCGTTGCGAAGGTTTTTACGACGCAAAACCGGGGCTCGCAGATACTTCACGGGAAAATTACTCTAATTTGCCGAGCGATAAGTCGGCGGGAAAGTACTTGTAAAAATATTACACGTTTTTTTCCTAAAGAATGTAATATATTGCTGAAAAAGTGCTAAGTCAAGATTAATTTTTCAATAAAAATTATTAAAAGTTGTAGTAAAAATGTACAATATTTTGTTACATGGTTCAACCTAAGTCAGTGCGTTAAAGAATGAATAAATTATTCTGATATTTGTGCAAATCAAGATATTACGAAGATATTACCATTTCCAAATCAGAAATTCGATTTTTACAATATTTACCAAAAGCAGTTTTCCCGATCCTTTTTGCAATTCTATCACGTTTTCCGCGATACTTCATATTTTCAATATTCCCGTATAAATTATTCAGGAGAACTTCCAAAAAAGAAACTACGAAATTTTCCTCTTTCGGTATATTGCCCGTCACTCGTCCATATAATTCAATAGACCGCACTAAAAGCCACCGACTCTACCACCATTAAAATTCACTCTTCTCCGCTGCTTTCCGCTCCCCACTTCTGCACCGACTGATGGCGCACATGTCGCCCGCGTTAAGTAGTGAGGTTGCGCGATAGTCAGACCTGCCCATCCGTGCGTTACGGATTAACTTGCGTGTCGTTCGCCCTCTTTTTAAAAGGGAACCCTGTAAAGCAGCTGTCTCTTGGCGAATGTCCGCGCTATTCATCACCCACTTTTGCGTTAATCTTTATCTTTTTTTTTTCGTGAGAACGTGAGTAGTTTTATTGCACAGATCGAAATCAAAAATCGAAAATTCTTTATCATTTGCGGGCGCGATAGATTTTAAATTTTATTAAAGTTGAAAAATAGTTTGAAAGTGGAATATTTATTCAAGATTTTTCTTTATTGCAATACATGCGGTTTTGCGGTTTTATGAATTTTTGACAGGCTGGCTTTTTTTATTTGTTGACTTATTTTTGAACCCGTCGAACTATGTATTTTTCAATTTACAAAGTATTCCAAAACATATCTTTTATAAAGAATTTATTGGGCAGTAAAATTTTATGCCTCTTTTAAACTTTTCTATCGTAATTTTCTAAAATAAAAAAGTGAAAAGTATACATAACTTTGATTAGCGTACTTTCTTTTAATGCATCTCTTAGTAATGTTCAACGTAATACTGTTAAAACTACAGACATAATTTTTTATATTTTTAAAACGGTATAAATATTTCAATTTAAGCAAAGCCATTTCTCGTTTACTCTAAGATACCGTATCAAACACAGTCGCGATCAGAAGTATCAATATTCTTCACCAAACAATGAGTACTTGCTTAGATTTCTAAATTAAGAGCCAAAGCACATCTTGCAGCATTACGTTCATAACATCTAAGTATATGTATACGTTTGCGCAGAGGAGGTGAAGCGATTTCATTCCGCTTGAAAGTGTTTTTTTTAATTCCTTTTACATTGTTATCCGCCGTGCCGCAGGTGGATGGGTTACAGGCGAGCAAAAAACGTAAAGGACAGGGTTACGGGGGGGAGAGAGAGAAAAGGAGAGAAAGAAAAGGGAGGGACAGGAGTCGTAGCTGCTTTTACAGCGCGCACCTCCTACTTCGCACGGAGAGAGAGAGAGAGAGAGAGAGAGAGAGGAGCTGCGCCGGCCGAGAACGTTTTTTTATTTCACTATAATTCAAGCTACTGCGCGCGGGGGCCGCCTCGGCCTTATACTTGCGCGAGCCCATATTTTTCACGAGCTGACGCTGGTGTGCGAATACGTGCCGCCGCGGAGCACCACTGTATTACCGCTTTAACAGTTTTTTGATTTTTTCTCTCCCTCTTTTCGAGACTCGCTCTCTGCTCCCTCTCTCTCTCTCTCTCTCTCTTTCTCTCTCTTTTTCCCCTATCTATCTATCTCTTTTTCGCGTACACACGAGCGGATATATCAAGACGGGGTAGGCGTATAACTGGGACCTCCGGGCCGAACTCGGGGAAAGGGAGGGGGTAAAAAAAACAACTGTAACGTCGCTCGGATACTTTTCTAGCTCGCGCGTTCGCCTCGCCTTTTTTTTGGAGACCGCAGCGCGAGTCGAGGGGGATTTTCCTCTGTTTTCCTTTTTTCAGTACGAGAACGCGATTTCCTCTTATTCTCCACGCGCCGACGCTTCTACGCTTTCACTCCTTTTTTCGGTCTTAATCTTTTCGCTGTTTTTTCTTCTCTCTCTCTCTCTCTCTCTCCCTCTCTCGAAGATGGATTAATCTCGACCGTTTACCTAAACATGAAGCCTTTTCGTGATTTATGAAGGCGGACTTCGTACTACACCCCTATTATTATGCAATCTGATTCCGGATAATCTACGTATCAGAGAGGGGCATAAATATTTTTTGATGTATTTATTTTTTCTGACTGTCGCGTGCGTGTAAACGTGAGGTGGCTATATGTTATTTTTTTAAATAATATGCTAGAAATTTAATAAAGAGATTGCGAGAAATTATGGAGAATAAGGACTTTAAAATCTGATTTACTTAATTATAAAAAATATCCAAGTCAAGTGATTTAATTAATTTAAAAGCTGCAAAAAAATAGGGTTTTTGTCACTATAGCTAAAATTCACATATTTTTTAATTGCACTTTTATTTTTGGTATTCAGGTTTTGAAATTACTTCATATGTTGCATTTGATCCATTTATCGTGTTGTTAAAAACATTTTTGCGTAATATGCAACATAAATTCCTTTTGCAAAGCACTGTAAAAAATTAGCTTGCAGTTTTGCTAATTATAGCACTTTGATTAAATTGAAATACTTGTACGAATAAAATTTATTTATAAAAACCCAAGTTTTTTGAAAGCGAGTCTACTGTATAGCATAAATCTCGAATATTATATTCTATGAATGAATTGCATATTAAAGCTTTGCCCTCGAAGAAAAAAATGTTGACTCTAATTTGATTTTAGAAGGCCGCGGCTTTACCGAGATTGGAAACCGTACGCGCATTAAATTGAACTAAAAATTGCGAAAAAACGTCGAACAGAAACGGAATTTATCTCTTACGAAACAATGATAGCCTCGATTGAAAGCCGTTTTATTATGATATTTCAAGAAAAATGTGTAAAAAGAATCCCGCCACGGAATCCGCGCCGGGCGGCGGGAAAGAACGAGGGCGCGAGAAAGAGCGAGAGATTGAAATTGGAGATTTGAAAGCGATGCTGAAAGAGTATACGGCGGGAGTCACTTGCAGTGCGGCGGCGGCGGCGGCGGTGGCGTTCCGCGGATCGAGCAAAAAACGCACGGCCCCCCTCCCCCTCCCCGCAGTCATTCGAGCGCGCTCGCGCAGCTCAAACTTTGACAGCCAATACGATCTTGACGGGATTCTTAAGCTTGATAGCTATGGGGATGCTTAGGATGCGCCGTTAGAAAAAGAGGGCGAGAAGCGCGCGGAGATATCTATATTCCGCGGCGCTCTTTTCGCTCTTTCGCCTCCTTCTGACAGGCAAAATATTAGGATGATCTTTCTCCTCGACGCGCTTGCCTCTTCATTCGTTTCCTCTCTCCCTCTCTCTCTTTCTTCGCGAATCCCTCCTTTGCCTTTATCTGCTCGCGAGCCGCGTCTGCACCCAGCATGATATGCCAAATGTGTTTCGGGCCGCGCTAAAATCTATAGAGGCGAGCTTTGAGAAATAATAAAAAAAAAACCGCGCCGAGAGGGAAGAAGAGGGTGAGGAAAGGGGAGGGGGGAGGCAAAGGGAAGAGGAAGACGAAGATTCGAAGCCTCGACAATGGAGGACGCCAGCGAAGTTGTTGATTGAGCGACGTGACGACGCAGAGGCATTCTTGGGAGCGAGCTTTTATTGCCTATCCTCAAAGCTTGCGAGATGCCTACCGCCGCCCACCGTCTCTTTTCGCGCCTCTGCTCCTTACCTCCTCCTTAAAGAAGAAAGATAGAGAGGGAGAGAGAGGAGGAAGAAAGCGAGGTGCCTTTATGCGAGATGGGTGTGTGATGAATTTTAAAAAGAGCTCGCGGACACCTGGATGTCTTTGTCAAACAAAAGTGAATGGAAGGCAGAAGAAGCTCGCGCGCGCGCGCGCGTCTGTCGCAGAGGGAAAGAGAGACGCGGAGAAGGAAAGGGAGGAGAGCGGACGGAAAACAAGGGGAGGTATAAAAGCGCTATGTGATTTTCTCAAAATGCCTCCGCGCGCCTTCTTCTTCGGCGTCTCTCGCCTGGCCTCGCCTCTCTCTCTCTCTCTCACTCATCTCTTTTGCGCGCGCAGCAGCAGCAGCAGCACGACGGGAGCGACGTGATACGCTGGAAGCTGGCCCATTAATTTTCGCCGATCCTTTCGTATATGCCTAGCAAAATTGATATATATGTATATATGCGCGAGGTGACGCCGAAGCTGTTTGCTGATCGCGAAATATTCTTCGTGGCTGATGTAATCTTCTTTTTTTTTCTGTTGGATTTTGGTGGCTTTTATTTTTATCGGAGTGGGTACATGGAGATATTTTTTTTTTTTCACGAATCAAAGAGCATAAAAAACGAGTCGGAAATTTCTTCGAAAAATTAAGAGCTATCGTTAACGATTCTGCATTGAAATACTGTATTTTTGAAGCTTAATATTTAAATCATCGCTGAGTATAAAACTGTATTAAAACTCATAAAGTCATTTTTAATTTTAACTCTTATTTTCATTTCGCACAAAATTTTGGGATTATATTGCAGCATCCTGCATTGTCCATTAGAGTTACACGACAAAGTAAATGCAGCAAGATGAAAAAGTTATGCGTTTAATATGAATAATTATTATCGTTGAAAGCATTTGCAGCTCATTTTTCGTTACAGAATTATCAAAAGAAGTTTCGTACAAAAATTTTTAAATCAACTCGAAAAGCAATATCAATTTCAATTTCCCTTACAAAATAATCGATTCATTTCACGTATTAAAATCGTTACTAATCAATTCAGCGATCTCGGTAATGCAATGCAGAGCATTAATCTATCATTGGCGTTTGTCACTGTCTACCAGCGTAGGCATAGTCGAAGTTAGTCACTAATTGCAACTTGGTATTTGCGGAATTCTCGCTCCCGGCGACCCCTTTTACCAGTAAGCAGAAATTGCGTTCTCGAACCCTCAATTGTGCGAGGTAGCCTTGGAAGCGATTTGCCGCGATCATTCCACGGCAACTACCTCGATTTCGCCACCTCCTTTTCTATACCGTTGGATTCTTTTTTCTACTTTTTTTCCCCCTCGTATTTCTTCTGTTTTTCCTATTTTTCCTCTCGTTTTGCTCGCTCTTATGTATTTCTCTCCCTCTCTCTCTCTTTCAATAGAAATGCGCATTATAACCTCGCTGATGAAAGTTCAAAGTGAAAATAATTAAGTAAACTGGAATGTATTGATTTTAATTAATTTACTTCAAAGAAATAAACAATTGAATGATGCACTCTAAAAGATTTCTATCCTTTTTAATTTAATCATTTTAGTTTATTTATAAGCTTTAAAATTAAATTAAAAAATTTTCAGAATAACCTGAAATAAAAATAATCCTTTATTGAAAAACGCAATCTGTTTATCTCGCATGAATTATGAGGCTCGGCAAAAGTTAATTACATTTTTATCGATCAACACACAAATCAGCCCCACAAAGGTACGATGATCAGCTAATATTATTCAAACGCTTACTTAAATTGCCCGCCATTCTTCAATTTTCTGATCCCCAAGATAATTTTGAAGAAGAATCATCGTGCGTAGATCATAAACATCATTTATCTCAGTGTTTACCCAGAAGCCCCTCGTCCGCCCGCTCAACTTTTAGAAAAGCGTTCGGCCGATGAAAGCCACAATTATTCTCACCAAGTCATTAGGCCAAATTTTTGGTTCCCTACCTTGTAAACTCTGCTTTCTCGACGTCGTCGCCGTCGCGAGCTGTGTACAGTAACACGGCAACGGCAGAAGCAGCAGCAGCAGGGGGGGGGGGGGCGAGCAAACAAAACTAATGAACGGCTTCAGTTTATCTGGCGCGTGGCAGAAGTCTCGGGGCGCGTTTATCTCCGTCGAGAGAAATTCTTGGGCGGCTCGCGTCGCCGCGCCCGTAAGTTAGGTGAGTTATGTTCGCGATCTACGACGGCGGGGGGGGGGCTAAAAACTTGGAACGGTTTCGAGTGCGATGTGAAAGGCTCTCGCGCGCGCGAGCGAAAAAATCATCCGCCGCGCGCTTCTTATACCCACCGGGCGAAGAATGGCTTTTCGAGCCTCTCGCGAATGTTTTATCGGTCAGTACTGTGAAAAAAGAAAGTCGGGTGGGGGGAGAGAATGAGAGATCGCGGCGTCGCTGCTTTGTCGCTTTTAATCTACGCCACTTTCACTGCCGCTCGCTGCCATTCTGTTTTTCTCTTTCTCACTTTGCGCCTTTGTCCCCCCGGTGACTTTTTTCTCTCTCTCTCTCTCCAAGCGCGGGCTCTTGTGCGATCTTTTCCATTGAACGAGTCTTTGCGTCGCGCGAGCAAAGTCTCTGACGGCGCTCTCTCTCGCGCCAGTCTGCCTGCTGCGGCGCGCAAAACCTCGAGAATTTTATCATTCCGCGACTATAAATTACGCAGCGCCGCGCGCGTTTTCAAACGTCGGCTTTTAATTGTGGAACGGAGGGAGAAAGGCAGGCGCCGTTTTTATTGTAGAGCGGCACCAGTCGTCCGTCATTAACAATTTTTCACGCCTTCGTGAATTATCAAGCTCATTGTTAGTCTTTCTTTCGAATTGAATTATTTTCATTCGACAATCGACTTTGCGATAATGACGAGGATTTTTCATCTTTTTGGTAAATTTATATTTTTTACGACTGTAATTAAGTTTCTAATTCTTTTATTAACTCTGTCGCTACGTGAAATGAGTTTAATTCTCGCTTCTGTTAAGGTAATGGAATATTTTTTTTTTTCAGGTGAAAAATTAATTAAGTTGATAAACAAAAAGTGGCATTACGTAAGTAAGTAATTAACGACTGCTTTTTCAGTACAAGTTTCCTGATTAAAATTTGTGGAGATAACCTAGTGGAGTAAAGCATGAGAAAGAAAATCTTTTTATTTACACACAGCGCGGTAAAAAGAAAAGAGAATTTTGCAAAAAATTGTTGACAAAGTGGAATGTAACGAGTAGAATTAGCAAGAGACAAAGAAAAGTAGAGAAAGGCTGTATGAAAATTAAAAAAATGCTTGGAAATAAATTGATAAAATTAGTCACTGAAATGACGTCATGAAATTACTTTCTCTCGGGTGCATTATTCTGTTTTTGAAATAAGAGTTTTAAAATAATCTGTCGACGCGGACGCGTTTACCCCATATAAATTATGCAAGAAGGACGTTAATTGAATGAGTAAAGCGAGCCTAGTGGCAAATTGCGTATCCCGCTTTAATAGTAAAAATGCAGCTGAAAGGAGCATAAACATGTCCTCGTGTGATCTTCAAACGAATATTTTATGACTTCTAAATTACAACGAGCCACGGGGCTGCACACAAAGGGAGATTGCAATTCGGCTGGATCTCTCTCTCTCTCTCTCTCTCTCTCTCTCTTCCGTGCTGGAGAAGAGAAATCCCCTTGAATAATTCGGTCTCGTCATGTGAGAGGAGTAGGTAGCCGACTAAGGTAGAGAGAGAGAGAGAGAGAGAAGAAACGCGCGCGCGCGCGCGCGCGAGAGAGAGAGAGAGAGAGAGAGCGATGCAGCCCTCCATCCAAAGCGCAACACTTTTGTCGCCAGAGTCGTCCGCTTCCATATTCGCCCGACGTCGGCAGCTTCCGCTCTCGCGAAATTCGCGGAGACAAGGCGCTGATGACGAGACGGCCCAGAAAAAGGAGAGAAAGAGCAGTCGAAAGGGAATCCATTAGCGCGTTGCTTCGTTTAAACGAGTTATAAGCGCTCCTTTTCGCCGCCGACGAGCCGAGGGGGGACGGCCACAGGGAAGCGCCGCGCAAAAAACAGAAGGAGGCGGACAAAGAAGCGCTCGCGGTCGAGGAACGACTTTAAGAAATGAAATGGACGGAGACTCTTGTATCGCATATGTTGCGCGTAATCGTGAAAAATACTGGCGAAAACTTTTTCAGAAAAGGAGCGCGAAGGAGGGGGGCGTTAAAATAAAAAATGGAAAAGGATAAGCGCGGAGAAGAGAATAAAAGAAGAGACGCGACTATTTTGACGTCTTTGAATAAATGAAAAATTCATTTGCAGTAAAATTGCCATAATTTACTGCTGGGGTTTTAATAAAATTTAATATTTATTTTAATATTTCTCTCTTATTTATTTACAACAAAAGCTTATAGATTAAGGTTACCGTATAATTTATGATCTCAAAACTATCGTATGGTTGTTTTAAGCAGAATTTCCTTTAATCGGATGGCTTAAATATATCTTTGGGTTACCAAAGGCCGATCATTAAACACACCTTTGTCAAGTGAGATCGTGTGCCTCACGATAATCTAACCCATAGGTATCAATTTAAACTCATAAACTTTTGTATAATAAATCAATTATTTCATAAAATTCGAAAAATCGCTTTAATTTCAAGTACGGTTGCTAAAAAGTATAAGTATATTAGTGTAAAATGAAAATAAAAAAAAATCGAGATAAGAGAGTTGAGAAGGGGAGCGAGGTCGATTTTAGTTGCGGGATGAAATAAAATTACTCTTCGCACTCGTCTAACGGAGTTCCGCAGCGGACAACTAAACACCGCGAGCGTTTTCTGTTACCGTAGCCGTCCTTCTCTCCCTCGTTCGCAGGGAGCATTTCTCACTGCTTTCCCGTCATCATGTGTGCTCGTGCTACTTCGACATTAGTAACCGCCTAAACTACCCTAAATACTTCGAACCCCATTTGCATGTCTCTGTGCTCGTCGATGCGCTAAACACTCTCTCTCTCTCTCTCTCTCTATTTCTCCTTATTCCTCCTGAACCCTATCTATCTCTTCCTCTCTCTCTCTCTCTCTCTCGACCTTGTTGGGGATACAGCCAGCTGTATATTTCGTGCGGCTTTCATTCTCCTTGCCACCGCAGCAAAGCTCGATGCGCTTGTTAAGAGCTCGCGGCCTGCACCTCCCGGTTGATAAACGCTGCAGCAGCCTTCATTTTTCGAGAGGCTCAAAGAAAGTAAAATCCATTTTTTACGAGTTTCAGCAATTTTCGTGAGCAGCGGAAAGGCTTCGTTCGTATTTGCGATTTATATTTCATAAAGGAACGAGAATTTTCAAAGAGTTAAGCTCGGCAAAGCTTAATGAAGTTCTACTTGGCGTATTTTATTTTCACCGAGAGATTATCAGTAATTATTTTTACGCCAAGCGACTTGCAAACATGTTTAAAAGCATTGTTCTTTTCATTTCGTTACGTATTCTAGGTTTATTTTTAGGATTAAGGCATTTTGAATATTACATGATGCGCATAGTGCTTAATATGCATGACACATACAGGTAGACGCGTGCATAATTACGCAGCGATAATTAGTTTCATCGTACTTAGCTTCTCTTATCATGTAAATTCACTTTGCGATAACAGTTTTTTGTCATTGCTCTATATTGACATAATTAATAATAACAAACGCTTCGTTACAGTGACAAATATTGTTCTATAAAAATATTAAAATATAGAATTAATCTATTTTCATAATCGCCTTAATTAAATGTTTATTAAATAACAAACTATATTTATAATTAGCATTTTGTTTTCGTAAAAAAAACTATTTTAATTACAAAACTTTTAATACGTCTAACTAACACGAGTGCAAGAAAAGATCGATAAACATTTATTCTCGCTTTATTATTTATCAAGTTAGTAGTCTTCCTTTTACAAACCACATGGTCACACTCGACAATCCAATTCCCATCCAAAACACTCTGAATTAGATCACGCTAAACATTCCCACGGCCATAAAATATGCATACTCGCGGCTTCATCCGGTAATCCGTCAATTGCCTCATCGTGCACCGGCAGCGGAAAAGCCACTTCTCCGCCTCCCCCCCCTCTGCCGATCGATACTCGCGCGCGCGTCGAGCCTTGCCATTCAACCCGTGACGCACAAGTGACCGTATACAACACAGCGCAAAAGGAAGAAATCAGCTCCGCGGGAGAGAAAGACGTGGAACGAGCGAGAGTTAAAAACCGCCAGTTCCTCGACGAATGAACGTCGATCGCGGAGCTGGGCAGAGCGGTCGGTGTCGGTCGGTCGGTCGGTCTGCCGGCCTCCCGTCTTAATCACCAATTCATCACTCGTCATTGGCTATCGGGGCGATCGCACGCGAAGCGTGGCAGATTAGTCGATATATCGAGCGCCGACGCTGCCCGGACGCTCGACTGGCCCTGCATTCAGCCGAGTGAAGAGCATTAGGGCGGCCGACGGGAGGAGGGGAAGGTGGATGCTCGTCTCCCGTTAATGCAATCCACGGCGAGACTACATCAGGCGGCGGCGGAGCTGCTGCTGCTGCTGCCGCTGCCGCTGCCCCACACGGCTTCTCCATTTGCCGCGGCCGGGGCTAAGGAACGGTGCTAGCCGAGCCACCAATGGCTCCTTCGCAATCTACGCGATCCACGAACGTCCGCCGTTCCTCCCCCTCCTCCCTCTCCCGGACTATATGGGGGGACCTCCGCGGGAGAAGATGGCCCGAGGCCACTGAGCGTGTTATTGATGGGAATTAAGCGTAAGACGTTCTCCGCCGCAATAAACCAGCTCGAGATGCATGCGGCTGTTCCGTCGGTATGCTTTACCGCTTATAACCCGATCGTACTTTCATAAATTTTCTAAGCGCCTGTCGGCTTTTAATTATGGGCTGGCAGTGTTTTGTTTGAAAATTTGCTTTAGTATCGTTTCGAACAATGCGGCGCTCTCTTCGAAGTTTAAAGTTATCGGTATTTTTGTAAAAAGTAATCTAATAAGTTAACCTCTTTGATCCTTGGGGAAATTTGAGGGAAACGTAGCTGAAATTGTTTCAATACTAGAAATATTATCAACTCACGTTAAGTAGAAAAGTCAGGGTAGCGTCAGACAAGCAATTTTTCATGGTTTCAAAGCATGCGAAAAATATATTTTTGAACTCGTAGACTTAAACATTTGTATTTATTAATTTGAAGAATAAAATAACAAACGGAATGCGCGCGAACTCAATTTATATCGTTCAATTAGTCAAGTATTTATAAATACGTTAAAATCGATTAAATCCAATATCGCAGCGAAAGCTCATTTGTTTAATCAACAAAATAAATATCATTAAACGCTCGTCGACAATTTAATCTCCGTGGATTTTTACAGCTTCACACGCATTCAATTTCTCAAGTTTGACAGCAAACTGTATGCAAAAGTTTCGAAGTTTATGTACGCATGGGAATTGGGCCTCCCCGGAGGAATCAAATTATAGTACAGGCACTATTGTTTAAACTTCTTAGTAAAAGAAAAGTTGCGAAAAACTCGGTCAAACTTTGCACCAGGAATACTGTGTACGGTCAGCACTGCTGCACCGGCGGCACTATCTGACTAAACTCGCGCTCCTATCTATTACTTGAACATGCATAAATGTAGTCAGACGCATCTATTTTCAGAACTTTCCTCTTGATTTTTGCAAACAATTTTCGCACGACTTGGCAAAGTCGAATTTTTATTTTTTTTTTTAAATACTGTTAGGACGAAGTTTGATAATGTTATTAGTTTCGGGCACACCCGTGTCGGCGCGCCAGATTCTACATATTAATGAACATCGTCCATCGTACGCGGCGATATTCCCGAAACATCGCAAATACTAATATACTTCACTTACTTTACCGCAGTTTCTCAAACTCGACCATATAAAATTCATTCAATTTCAATCTCGAATCCTCGATTCGACAGTCGCCAAATTACGGTCGAATCGGTAAATACTAAAAAAGGGGCAGAGCTATTTATTAGCGGCTCCCAGAGCTGTTTACCCGCCAGCGGCAATCCTGGGCGTCACCGGGAAGCGCATATTCGGAGCTTAATACGGGCGCATGTCCTCGCGCGTGTGCGCGAGTAATAACCCTATATAGGAAGGGAGCCTCGGCGGCGGCGGCGAGTTCGAGATTTGGATGGCGCGGATGCTATACTGAATTGATACGGGGCGTTTCGCTGACGCGGTCGTTTCGGCTCCGTGGCTCCGGTCCCGCTGATAACCACTCTTAAATCATCCTTGGCTTGGAAGTCGCGCCGCGCGCCCAAGTTACCGCGTCGCCGAGGCGCACACCGCTCCTCCCTCTCTCTCTCTCTCTCTCTCTCTCTTGCTCTCTTTCCACGTCCTGCGTCCTTCGCACACTTTGTCTTCCCAATATGTTCCTCCATTTCTCCGCGGCGAAAGGCGAAAGAAGGGTATATCTGCCGCGGCGATTAAATCTACCAATTTTCTCGCTGCCAATGGGCTACGGCGTGTCTTATTTCACGCGCAATGCATCATTGAGTTTAATTAGATTTTCGACTTGCTGACATGTAGAACTGTTAAGAATGGGCTGGGCAGAAAGTCTGGAAAAAGAGTAAATAGGTAATTTTGTTTCCGCTTTTTTGAGGATTTAAACTCATAATTTACTTTTGATTTGACATACATAAGATTTTTGGAATTAATTTGTGGAATTATTTGAAAAATGAGTCTTATTCTAAAATAGTAAAATGTTAATTATAATATGTCTTATAAGTACGGTCGTTCATGTTTCATATAGTAAAATTAATTTATGTACTTAAAATTTGATTTAAAAAATAATAGATTAAATTATAGTATCTGTTGACTATAAAGTAATATCGAAAGGAAAATTATTTGTCTCAGAATAACACATTGTTTCAAAGCTTCTTAGAAGTTTATGTTAAAATAGGAGAAAGTCAAATAGCTGGTGCAAGTAAAGCAATGAAATTCATGGATTAAATCCTCAAGTGTACTTATATAATACTCCCCTTGAAGTGGAATTTTAATGATACACTTCCTCGAGCGAAAGATTGTGAGAAAAAAGGAACAAGTCATCCAAACGAAAGGAAAGAGGAGGTGGGGGAGGGAGGAGAGTGGGAGAGAACTTTGAATATCTAAAAACTTTCCTATTACTTTGAAAAAGTTTTGTGACTCTATACAAGCCGCAAAGTGAATGCAGCCGTTAACCACGCATTCGAGAATAATGGAGATTTAAATTACTTCGATTTATATGAAAATTTTAAAAATAGATTGAATTCCAATTAAATTTCTGAATCAATTTAAATAATGAAACTCAATTTTTTATCAATTGCGCTATCTGATTTAAGGTAGGCTAATTTGTGGTAAGGCAATTAAATCAATCAAGATTATAGAGTAAGATTTTAATTTTTAATGAGCAGCACAATTAATTTCTTTCTTTTACGGGAATTGTGATGCTTTTATATTTTTGGGTAAATAAAATTTTATTAAAGTGAAATCGTTGTGCAAGACAGGTGACTGATATTTAGAAAGGTTTAGAAGGGTCTTTATATTCTCTTAACGATAGTTTCGCACATTTCTCTGGGCGATTTTCATATATTAGCCGTGGGGTTCCTCCTGAGGTACTTTATAATATGTATAAATAAAGTTATATCACTCAACTAATTATTATTATTCGTACATATTAAAATAGAATTTATAAAAAAGATAATAAATAAAATAAATAATTTTTAAGCGTTAATTCGATCTGGATTCCGCAAATTTACGCAAGAATAATTTTTTATTACAAATTAATACCCATAACTTTTAATGATGAACTCGCCATATTCTCTAGACTAAAACTAGTAGAATAATAAATAAAACTATTAACTTTTGCCACGTGCTATTAGTTCGCTCTTTTCAATTCTTACGATATCGATCGTTACGTCTAGACGAGTCGACCGGAATAATGACGTGCAACGTAGCATCCGAAAACGATCTGGTTCCAAAACGAGCAAAACCTCCGGCTAAAATAAAAGCGGATAAAAAAAAAGACTCGGGCCACCAAGAGACCAGCCAGCTGGGAGATTCCGCTGGTCCACGTAATAACCCCCGAGATAAATATCGGGGACTCAGGGTGTGAAAGCCGTCCATTATAGCTGCAATCGCCGATCGAGAGGCCGCAGAGAGAGAGAGAGAGAGAGAGAGAGAGAGAGAGAGGCGGAAGGGGGAGGCAGCGGGGTAGGTAGGAGGTGCATTGTCGCGTCACGCTTAGATGAGCTTGCCCCGCTACGTACGTATACGCACGCGTTCTATATATCTCCGCTGGCGTTATAGCGAGTCCCTCGCGGAAAGGAATGCGTTCGCCCGTGAACTTGCAGATAACGCAGAATTATAGTCCGCACGCGACAAACCTTGTCCCCCCCCCCCTCCCCCACCCCCCAACCC